>MU968450.1:31746778-32346778 GCA_034641835.2 Pinus albicaulis
GCTCCTGTAGTATTGGTACACAAGAAGGATGGATCATGGCGAATGTGTCCGGATTATAGGGAGCTCAATAAGCTCACCATTAAAGACAAATTTTCCATTCCTGTGATTGATGAATTATTGGATGAATTACATGGAGCAATTTCTTTTACCAAGTTGGATCTTCGTTCAGGATATCATCAAATTAGAATGAAGACTGAAGATATTCCAAAAACAGCATTTCGAACTCATGAGGGTCATTATGAATTTTGGTCATGCCTTTTGGCCTTACCAATGCACCTTCTACATTTCAAGAATTGATGAATTCCATTTTCAAACCCTTCCTTAGAAAATTTGTGCTAGTATTTTTTGATGATATACTAATCTACAGCAGGTCTTGGAAGGATCATGTTGAACATGTTGACAGGGTGCTCAAACTATTGCAGGAGAAACAATTATATACAAAAAATTCCAAATGTTTCTTTGGAGTACAAGAGGTGGAATATCTGGGTCATATTGTATCTCACGAGGGTGTTAAAGTGGACCCTAACAAAATTAAAGCCATTAAGGAATGGAAAGTTCCCACAACCATAAAGCAGTTGCGAGGATTTCTCTGGTTAACAGGGTATTATCGCAAGTTTGTTAAGAATTATGGGAGAATAGCAGCACCTCTAACAACATTATTGAAGAAAGATGCATTTTCATGGACTCCTGAAGCAGCTAAGGCCTTTGAACATCTTAAAGAGGCAATGTGCCTAGCACCGGTCTTAGCTACGCCAGACTTCACAAAAGCCTTTATTGTGGAATGTGATGCCTCAGGAAATGGAATTGGTGCAGTTTTAATGCAGGAAGGAAGACCCATTGCTTTTGAAAGTCGTCCAATCAAAGGAAAGTATTTACAGAAACCTATTTATGAGAACGAAATGTTAGCAATACTGCATGCACTAAAGAAATGGCGAACTTACCTAATGGGAAGACACTTCAAGGTAAAAACTGATCATGATAGTCTTAAACACTTTTTGGAACAAAGACTATCGTCAGAAGAACAGCAAAAATGGGTCACAAAGATGTTGGGTTACGACTTTGAAACAATCTACAAAAAAGGAAAGCTGAATGTTGTTGCAGATGCACTCTCAAGAAAGAATGAAGAGGTGGAAGCATTGCTTTGTGCCATTTCTATTATCCAACCAGATTGGATAACTGAAGCAAGAGATGAATGGAAGAAGGAAAAAGAAGTATGGACACTCATTCAAAAGTTGCGGCAAGATCCTAGTACATCTGATACATTTAGTTGGAAAAATGATTCCTTATGGTACAAAGATCGCTTATATCTTTGTAAGAATTCCCAACTAAAACAAAAGATTCTTCTGGAATTGCACACTTCTCCTTTAGGAGGACACTCAGGATTTTTAAAAACTTACCACGGGGTGAAGAAAGAATTTTTTTGGGATGGCCTTAAATCTGATATTCAAAAGTTTGTGGTGGAATGTTTGGCTTTCCAACAGAATAAAGTTGAGACAATTAATACCCCGGGACTTCTACAACCTTTATCCATTCCAAGTCAACGTTGGGAGGATATTTCAATGGATTTTATCACAGGTTTACCTAAGTCCGAAGGAAAGAGTGTCATCATGGTGGTAGTTGATGGACTTACCAAGTATGCACACTTTTGTGCATTATCTCATCCATTTAAAGCAAGTACGGTTGCTACTAAATTTATGGACACAATTCAAAAGCTACATGGAAACCCAAGGGTTATTGTGAGCGATAGAGATCCCATTTTTACTGGAAATTTTTGGACGGAGTTATTTTCTTGTTTGGGTACTCAATTAGCTCATAGCTCATCTTATCATCCTCAATCGATGGTCAAACTGAGATAGTAAATAAATGTTTGGAAGGATATCTTCGTTGTTTTGTATCTGATAAACAAACACAATGGGTCAAGTGGTTACCTCTCGCTGAATGGAGGTATAACACTTCCTTCCATACTGCAGCAAAAATGACCCCATTTATGGCACTTTATGGATATCATCCACCATCGATCACATCATCTTTAAGGGAAAATTCGAAGGTTCAAGCAGTGGAAGATCATGTCGAGCATCAGCAAGAAGTTCTCCAACTCTTAAAGGATAACCTGAATTTGGCACAAAATCGAATGAAACAACAGGCAGATCAACATCGCAGCGCGAGAAGTTTTGATGTAGGAGATTGGGTATTTTTACGGCTACAACCATATAAACAAATGTCCCTCAAGCAAGCTAAGAAGGATAATAAATTATCGCCAAAGTACTATGGTCCTTACAAGGTGGTGCAAAAGATTGGTACTATGGCATACAAATTGGAGCTTCCTACTTCTTCGCGAGTACATCCAGTTTTCCATGTTTCATGCTTAAAGAAGGTTATAGGAGAAAATCTTCCAGTTCAAACAATATTGCCAGAACTTGATGAGGAAGGAAAAATCATATTGGAACCAGAAGCGGTCATGGAAACAAGAACTCGACAACTACGGAATCGATCAATTTCGGAGTATCTCATCAAGTGGAAGAACTTACCCACTGAAGATTCTACATGGGAGGATGAGAATTTTATACAGAAGCACCCGGAGCTACTCAAGTGTTGAGGACAACACTTTTTTTGAAGGAGAGGGGCATGTTAGGTCCCTATATCACTAGTATAGCCCTTATTATTGTTAGTGTAAACCCCTTATTGTTATTGTTGTACCCTTGTAACCCCCATTTTGTTATTATTGTGCCCTTAAATTATTATTGTTAGGTCGGCTAGGATTACATTGTGGCCCACTAGGATTACATTATGGCCCCTGGACTCCTATATATAGAAAGGAGGTTTTGTAAATTGTATCATCCAAGAATTGTTAATTCATGTAATGTATTGGAGGTTGCCCCCTCGAAGTAGCTTATTTCTAAGGCGTTGATATCTTTTCTTCTATTTTGGAGTGGTTACACAACATAGACCAATGTTGGGAAAAATCTTTTAAAGGAGGGGGTGAATCGATTATTTACATTGTATTCAAAACTTTTTACTTTTCTTTACTTCAAAAACCATACGCTACTTTCCTGAAGACGACTCGCGTATATACGTGGATACCCTTTATTAAACTCGCGTATACACAGAGAACTAATTATGTCATTAATTCTTCACTTGAACCATTCCATCATTTATTCATCAGATATTCAATAAATAGTAAACATGTGCAGTAAGAACAGAAAAAACCATCACACAAAGCATCACTCATGAACACCAGGATTTTTAGGTGGAAACCCAAGTCGAGAGAAAACCATCGCTGCAGTTGCTCAGCCTTCAATATTTTATTATAGAGAAAACATCTTACAACATATGTGCTGGTGCAGACTCCTACCATCATGCAAGCACCCACCTAAGCTCGTTTACCAGCCTCTCCTGGAAGGGAGCTCCAACCCCCTGACTCGTTTACCAGCCTCTCCTGGAAGGGAGCTACAACCCCCTGACTCGTTTACCAGCCTCTCCTGGAAGGGAGCTACGACCCCCTGACTGAAGGCTACAACCCTCAGCACCCCTTCGGACCACGTTTCATCAATTTTCACCTTTGGATCCAACCACTTCAATAGAAAAATATAACGCAGGCCACGTTTCATGTATTTTCGAGTAGGACCCTCTTCATACATTTAAGCTCAATCATACGAAACCAGGCGGTACGAGACAACTCGGAAACGATCAAATACGGAGATAGTAGCAATACGGCCAGAATGATCGTGAATTTCCAACACCCTGAGACTTTCACTATAATGGTTGCATCGCGCTTTCACTTCGCGTGCTTGACGTATACGCTTCCATTCACACGAGCCCGGCGTATACTTGGCCCGCGTACAGAACCAATTTAGTGACGCGCTTTTCTTTCAGCGAAGCCGCGTATATACGCGCTTCCTCTTCGGCGAACTAGCGTATGGTTCTTCAGAGATTTTAGGTCATTGCATTTCTTCATAACAGATACTTCACACAGATTTAACCCTTCACTTCAGACAGATGCTCGCCTCTTCTTGGATCTAATCATTCCATAAACATATCTAGCAAATACAAGCACATTTCAGATCTAGATCCCCTTCTTCATCATTGGTGCATCGTACACTCAGATTTATCATTCAAGTGTAACCCTTTCCATTCAGATCTACTTCAGAGAGAAGTATTCATTCAAGCTCAGACATCTTGCACCCACACTCATGATTTGCATAATGAATTTCATCTCTTTATATAGGTTTATCCTTTTTCAATACCATGAGCCCCTTTTTCAATACCATGAGCCCAAAACCATATTCATCAGGTGGTATTCACGGACGGGGTCAATTAGGCGGATCATTACCCAATATTGGGTCCAGCCATGGTGATTACCCACTGTTTTTGCACACCCAGAGCGCTTTATCCCATTACACGACTTGGCACGTTCTTTTCCGCATGCATACGCGACTTCCCTTAGACAGATCCGCGTATGCCTTGAGACATACTCTTTCACCATAGATTTAGCACAATCTGAATTCCTTTCTTCACTGCCTTCTGTACTCACTGTAGATACATCAGATTTAATTCATTAAGAACATATTCTATCAAGCACAACTTCATCAAGTAAGTTGTCATCATCTTCATCAAGGTGGGTTGCCATCAAGGACAACACTCTGCATCATATTGCCAACAATCTCCCCCTTTGGACTTGATGGCAACCACAATGGTGTTTGGTTACCACAACAGATAGGTACATTAAGAATACAATGACACCATGTCACTCTCTCCATTTTTGACACCATTCATCAAACACCATGTCAGTCTCCCCCTTTGACATCAAGAGCAAAGGGCGGACCAAAACCAACATACTCTCCCCCTGAGTTCATGCTGAATTTTCAAGCATATTTTTCAATGAAGAACATGACTCTATGAACTTCCTATCACCAATGAGTCATACTTACATCAAAGATCCATCCAGGTGGATTTACATATGAGACTCAACTACCCAACCAAGTGGGTTTACAAAATTTGACTCAGCTACCCAACCAAGTGGGTTTACAAATTCGACAAGTCCTTACAAGACTGAATATTACAATCTTACATCATGGGTCTTAACAAAACCTTTTCATCAAATTACAAATGTGACTTTTCATAACCAACACCAGAAATTTCTCAAGAAGGAGAACATATTTCAGAATCATCATAATGCCAACAATGCATTATACTCAGCAACGCTAAAGCTCCCCCTAAATATGTGCATCCAAGCATCCTTTCCATATGACTAAGGCTCCCCCTTAGTTTGTGCATCCTGAACACTTTCACCAACAAATCATCAAGGCATCTTTATCAAAACATGAGAAAAGAATTATGAGAACTGGAACACCACCAGATATACCAAAAAGTATCATAGATACCAAACATCACTGCAGCTGTGCTGAAGAGAGCTGACTCCAAGCAGAACATTTCTGTGCAGGAACTTGCGTATATACGCGACTATGTTTCATGAAACCCACGTATCCACTGCCATATTCTAAATTTATGCAGATTTTTTCTTTTGACTGGCATAGAACACTCCCATCTTCTGTCTTAGATACTCGAACGCTTCCCTGGGCAGAGGTTTGGTAAAGATATCAGCAACTTGTTCTTTGGAGGGAACATACTCCAACTTCACTGTTTGCTCAAGCACTTGTTCACGTAAGAAGTGATACTTGATGGGAATGTGCTTGGTCTTTGAATGCATAACAGGATTATTTGAAATAATGATGGCACGTGTATTGTCACAGTTAACGGGGACATGAGGATTACATTTGATTTGAAAATCTTGTAAGGTTTGCATCATCCAAAGGAGTTGAGTGCAACAAGATGCGGCAGCCACATATTCTGCTTCTGCTGTAGATAAGGCAATAGAATTTTGCTTCTTGCTGAACCAAGATACTAACCGGGGCCCCATGTAGAATGCACCACCACTAGTGATTTTTCGATCATCAACACTTCCGGCCCAATCTGCATCAGTGTAAGCATGAAGAGTAAGATTAGCATTCTTTGGATACCATAGACCAAAGTCTTGAGTTCCTTGAAGATATTTGAATATTCTTTTAACAGCCTGAAGATGAGACTCTTTTGGATTAGCTTGGAATCGTCCAACAATCCCAACAGCATGCATAATGTCTGGTCTAGTCCCAGTGAGATAAAGTAAACTCCCTATCATCGATCTGTATTCTGGTTGATTCACCATGGGAGAATCATCCTGAGAACTGAGATTGCATCCGGTTATCATCGGTGTACTTACAGGTTTGCATTCTTCCATGCCATACTTATTCAAAATTTTCTTAAGATATTTTGCTTGTGATAGGAATATATCATCTGCAGGTTGATGCACTTGCAAGCCAAGAAAGAATGTTAGTTCCCCAAGTAAAGACATTTCAAATTCTTGCTGCATGACAGAAGCAAATTTTTGACTCAAAGATTCTTCGTTACTCCCAAAAATGATATCATCAACATATACAACCACAATCAATAGTTTATCATTTTCAATTTTTGTGTATAAGTTGCTATCAGCAGACCCCTTTGAAAATCCTTGTTGATGAAGATATTTGTCAAGACGATAATACCATGCCCTTGGAGCTTGTTTGAGACCATATAGAGCCTTTTAAGTCTACAAACAAGTTTTTCATCATTTCCCAAAATGAATCCTTCTGGTTGTTCTATATAAACTTCTTCTTCTAGATCACCATTGAGAAAAGCAGATTTAACATCCATTTGATAAAGTTTGATTTGTTGGAAGCTTGAAAAAGCAAGAAACATTCTTATGGCTTCAAGTCTAGCTACAGGAGCAAAAGTTTCTTCAAAATCTATACCTTCTTGTTGAGTATACCCTTTGCAAACCAGTCTAGCTTTGTTTCTTACAACATCCCCATTCTCATTTAACTTGTTCTTGAAAATCCATTTAGTTCCAATGGCATTTTTATCATGAGGTCTTGGTACCAAATCCCAAGTGTCATTTTTTTCAATTTGAACAAGTTCTTCATCCATGGCTTGCCTCCAACATTCATCTCTGCTAGCTTGATTGACATTGAGTGGTTCAATTGTGGATAGAAGTGCCATATGACTAGAAGATCCTACAAGAGTTCTCCTTGTTCGTACACCTGATTCCTTGTCTCCCAAAATTTGAGATTCGGGATGATTCTTTTGAACATATCTGGATGGAGCTTTTTCAGATAGATCATCTTCAGGTTCTTCATTGGATCCACTGTCTATATCATTTCTATTTGATGTAGAAGGACATAGGTCACCATCATCTTCTTTTGTTGTTTGTTTTTCTTCTTTAGGAGCTGCAGGAGACTCATCAATAACAACATCAATACATTCAACAATCTTTTGAAGCCTTTCATTATAACATTTGTATGCTTTGCTTGAAGATGAGTAACCAAGGAAAATTCCTTTATCTGATCTAGGTTCGAACTTGCCAAGCTTTCCATCATTATTTTTGATAAAGCATTTACTTCCAAAAACTCTAAAATGCTTTACGGAGGGAGATTTACCATACGAGAGTTCATATGGAGTTTTATCACTGTTTACCCGAACATGAGCTTTGTTGAGAATGTTTGCTACTGTATGTGTTGCTTCTCCCCAGAAAGTGTGAGGTATTCCAGAATCATTAATCATAGCTCTAGCCATTTGTTGAATTGTTCTATTCATTCTTTCTGCTACGCCATTTTGTTATGGAGTGCCAGCTACAGAGAATTGTATTTTTATGCCATGTTGTTCACAAAATTCAAGGAATTCATTTGATGTATATTCTCCTCCTCGATCAGATCTGAGACACTTGATTTTTAGATCCAATTCATTTTCAGCCAGTGCTTTGAAGCTTAGAAATTTTTCAAATGCTTCATCTTTGTGTTTAATGAACCCGATCCAACACATTCTAGAGTAATCATCAATGAATAAGATATAGTATTCTTCCCCACGTGGCGTCTTCTTTCTCATAGGTCCACATATGTCAGTATGAATGAGTTCAGGGGGCTTACTTGATGATCCTTCTTTGGCATTAAACCGTATTCTAGTCTGCTTACCGAATTGACAAGATTTGCATATGATACTTTCTGGTGGATTAATATTGGGAAGATCACAAACAGCTTGAAGTCTGCTTGCTTTGTTGATTTGAGAGAAGCTCAGATGCCCCAGCCTTCTATGCCATAGCCAAGTTTCTGAAGATTTTCTCAGGTAACATTGATCTTTGTAGCCCTTTAGTATATACAGGTTTCTTGGATTTCTTTTTCCTTTTATAATAATTTTACCTGTATCAAGATCACGAACCACACATTCTTTTGAACTAAAAACAACTTCTGTTCCTTGATCACACATTTGACTTACACTTAATAGGTTATGCCTCAATCCATCCACATACATGACATCTTTAGCCTTCACCTTTTCTTTTAGAAACACTGACCCTTTTCCTTTAATTATAGCATGAGTATCATTTCCAAAAGTAACTTTCTTTTCCTTTTCTAGAGCATTATATGAAAGAAGTTTGCTTTTGTCACCTGTCATGTGTCTTGAACACCCACTATCGATGTACCATTGATTTTCTTCACCTTCTACAAATAATGCTATCCCACAATTTTCAACCGGCGGTTCTTTCTTTTTCCACACTTTAGAGCTTGAGGGAGCATGTTCTTTTGGTTGGATCTTGTTCCTGCATTCAGATTCTTCATGGCCAAAGTTATTGCAATAAGTACATTCAACTTCACTTTGAAGAGGAGAAAAGTTGTTATAGGTATTCTTATTTGGTTCAGTATCCAACATTTTCTTTCTTGCTTCTCTTGTCATGATGGTTTTATATGCAACACATTGAACATCTTTATGACCAAAATTGTGACATGTGAAACATTGCCCATTGAAGTAGAAATTTTTGCGATCATGGAATCTTCTATTTGAATTTACCTGTTGGGTGTAGCGTCTTTGAAAGCTATCCCTGTTAGTGTTCCTTGAATTGAGATGGTCCTGCCTTCCCTGTAGAGATCCTTTATTCCCTTGCTGAGTTGCTGAATGTAGTAAACCACTGTAGCTGCTTTTAGATAGTTTGGTGCTGAAGCTTGAGAAGATTCTCCGGTATATCCAAGACCTGTCTTTATAAGAGGAGAACGTTGTACCTTGATAATCTCATCTAAAGTTTCAGATCCTTTAGAAAATCTAAGATTCAAGGTCTTTGCTTTCTCAACTTCTTTTCTTTGACTTACCACTTCACATTCCAATTTTTCAATATGTTTCTTTGCTTCTTCAAGCTGCTTTTCAATGGTCTCTCTGATTATCTTTTGTTCTTCTAAGAGAATTTTATAATCTTCTAAGCGTAGTTTGATTTGATTGTTTTCTTCAAGAAAATTATTTTCCTCTAGAGCATCCATAAAAGTATCCTTTTCTTCTTTTTGTTCAAATTCCATGAGAAGTCTAAGATCTTCTTCACATTCTTCCTCACTATCAGATGACCCATCACTGTCTTCATTAGTATAGTAACTTTTCTTAGAGCTAGATCGGTTCTTATTCCTTCTTACTACTTATTTTCCTTTATACGGACATTTTGCAGCATAATGACCAACTTTTCCACACTCAAAACATTTGAAAGGAAGCTTACCTTTGAATCTTCCAGTTCCTAGTTGGAGTTTTCTCACGAAATTCGCTTCTTCTTCATCAGATATGTAGCTGGATTCTTTGACGACTTCCTTTTCTTTTCCTCTTGCAGATACCTTAAAAGCAGCTTCTCTGATTTGAGAAGGACCTCCTTGTCTCATTTCAAAAGCAGTCAGAATACCATGTAATTGAACAATAGTAAGAGTTTGCAGATCTTGCCTTTCTTCAATAGCTAAGACTTTAGAGTCAAATTTTGAAGTCAAGGATCTTAATACTTTTTCCACCAGAGTATTATCAGTTATGGTTTCACCCAAATTTCTCATTCGATTTACAACATCATCTAGACGAAGGAAGAAACTGGAAACGCTTTCATCACTATGCATCTTCAAATTTTCATATTCAATTCTAAGAGTTTAGAGTTTTGCATTTTTTACCTTTGTATCTCCTTCATAGCTCAGAATGATTTTGTCCCATATTTCTTTTGCTGAATGTAGCTGCATCACTTTAGCAAATTCTGATTCAGACATGCTTCCTAGCAAGACATTTACTGCTTTGGCACTGGTTTCATACTTCTTCCTTTCAGCTGCATCAGTAGGAATACTTGTCGGGTATTGATAGCCTTCTTCCACGATTGCCCATACATCTGCACCAAGACTTTGCAGATACGCTTTTGTTCATACCTTCCAGAATATCAGATTGCTTCCATTGAATAGAGGTGGCTTTATAGACATCACTCCTTCTTGACTTCCCATTGCGACGGATCTTCTTCAATCAAGCTTCTGCAGAAGAACCTGCTCTGAAACCAATTGTTGGGAAAAATACTGAGAGGGGGGGGTGAATCAGTATTTACAGCATATTCAAAACTTTTTATTTTTCTTTACTTCAAAACCCATACGCTACTTTTCTGAAGAAGACTCGCATATATACGCGGATACCCTTTATTAAACTCGCGTATATACAGAGAACTAATTATGTTATTAATTCTTCACTTAAACCATTCCATCATTTATTCATCAGATATTCAATAAACAATAAAAATGTGCAGTAAGGACAGAATAAACCATCACACAAAGCATCACACATGAACACCAGGATTTTTAGGTGGAAACCCAAGTCGGGAGAAAACCACCGCTGCAGTTGCTCAGCCTTCAATATTTTATTATAGAAAAAACATCTTACAACATATGTGCTGGTGCAGACTCTACCAGCACGCAGGCACCCACCTGCGCTCGTTTACCAGCCTCTCCTGGAAGGGAGCTCCAACCCCCTGACTCGTTTACCAGCCTCTCCTGGAAGGGAGCTACAACCCCCTGACTGAAGGCTACAACCCTCAGCACCCCTTCGGACCACGTTTCATCAATTTTCACACTGGATCCAACAAATTCAATAGAACAATACTTGTAGGCCACGTTTCATCATATTTTCAGACTGGACCCTCTTCATACATTTAAGCTCAATCATACAACCAAACTGATGCAGACAACTTAGAACAGTAGAATACAGATAGCAGCAATACAGCAGAATAGATCAGTTATTTCTTACCACAGACTTCAGCAAACGCTAGTTTGCATACGCGCTTTCACTTCACTGATGTCGCGTATATACGCGCTTCCATTCACACAAACCAGCGTATACTTCTATACATATTACATAACCAATTTAATTGCGCATACGCGCTTTTATTTCAGCGAAGCCGCGTATATACGCGCTTCCTCTTCGGTGAACTAGCATATGGTTCTTCAGAGATTTTAGGTCATTGCATTTCTTCAGAACAGATACTTCACACAGATTTGTCCCTTCACTTCAGACAGATGTTCGCCTCTTCTTGGATCTAATCATTCCATAAACAGATCTAGCAAATACAAGCACATTTCAGATCTAGATCCCCTTCTTCATCATTGGTGCATCATACACTCAGATTTATCATTCATGTGTAACCCTTTCTATTCAGATCTACTTCAGAGAGAAGTATTCATTCAAGCTCAAAGATCTTGCACACCGCTCATGATTTGCACAATGAATTTCTTCTCCTTATATAGGTTTACCCTTTGTCAATACCATGAGCCCCTTTTTTCAATACCATGAGCCCAAAACCACAATACATCCGATGGTATTCCTGGACGGGGTCAATTAGGCAAATCATTACCCAATACAATGGGTCAATACCATGGTGATTACCCCTGGTTTTGCACTTCTAGAGCGCTTTATCCCATACGCGACTTGGCACGTTATTTTCCGCGTGCATACGCGACTTCCCTTAGACAGATCCGTGTATTCCTTGAGACATACTCTTTCACCATAGATTTAGCACAATCTGAATTCCTTTCTTCACTGTCTTCTGTACTCTCTGTAGATACATCAGATTTACTTCATTAAGAACATATTCTATCAAGCACAACTTCATCAAGTACGTTGTCATCATCTTCATCAAAGTGGGTTTCCATCAAGGACAACACTCTGCATCATATTTCCAACAAGGGTGTTTATTTGGGTTTTGAATTTAACATGTGTATATTAACTTTGGTCTAAAAACTATATAATAGTGGGTTTTAGGGGATATTTTAGATAAAAGGAATTATATAGATAGGATAAGGTATTTTTAGGGAATTAATAGCATAAGTTAAAAGTTAATATGAGAAGGGGAAAATGAATACACAAAAATACACTAAATGACCAAGTAAATGGAATTAATAAAAGCATAGCTTAATATTTCATCATTTCACCAATTTACTTAGGATAAAGTATTTTTTGAGGGTTTTTGTATTTTTATGAATGAAGGAAGTTATTTAAATGGGATTTTAAGTTTCATTAAGTAATAAGGATTCTTTACTTATGAAGATGACTTAAATGTATGAATGAGTGATAAAATAATGGTAAAGGGGATTTTATCATAAGAATTCAACATTTTCCACTATCCAGTCATTGAGCCTTGGGTTTGGTCCCAACAGAAGTTAGAGAAATGCTTTGAGCCTCTTTGACTGGTAGTATAGAATACTGAATACCTATAAGGGGAGGGAAATTAGTGATTTTTTCCTAGTGAAGAATATTTACATGCTTTTTCCCACTTCTTTCTACCTACCCAAAATTACTCTAACATTTTTTCTTCCTTTTAGCAGGTGCATTTAAGTTGTCTACCTTGAAACATTTTATTCTTTTGAAAGAATAAAACTATCTATTTCTACCTTATTTCATCTGAGGGCTTAGATTAAACCGATGAGCTCCTCATTATTCTCTACCTATCTACTTATTTGTCAGGATTAAACTGTGTGACAAAATTTTATTCTCTGTCTAAAACATGGAAATTTAAAACATGCCAAGTCAAGTTTAGACATTTTAACTCATAATTGATTATGGCATTTATTGACACTCTACCATAATCATTTGCAAAAATTAAAAGATAGTGGCATTTGAACTTGCACACTTTCATGTTTTATTTCATCTTTTTTCTTTTGGGATCTATGTACTTTTTAAGTCCTTTGATATTTCTTTTAGGACTTTTTACCATCTTTTTTGAATTTTTCATTTTTATTTTATTTTTTCAAAATATGGGAAAACAAATTGTAGAAAGAAAGGTATGTACATATTTTACAATACTATCAAAAGTAAATTCAAAATTATGAATACTATATTTATACGACCTTAACAGGGGGTACAAGAGAGATTGGTCATTGGTCCCGCCCTATAATGCCAATTGTTTATGCACACCAAGAGAACTTCTCAGTGCTCACAGATTTCGTCAATGCATCTGCAACATTATTCAAAGTGTCGACCTTTACCAGCAACACCTTTTTGTCCTCAACCATATCTCTCATAAAGTTAAACTAAACATCAATATGCTTGTGTCTTTGAATGATAATCAAGTTCTTAGCCAAGAGAATTTCACTTTGGCTATCACATCCCATACTTATAGCTCATTTCACCAACCCCATACTTGAACACAATCTCTACAACAAAATCGCTTCCTTGCTTGCATGAGTGGTTTCCGTGTATTCTGCCTCTATACCTCAAAGAGCCACTACAAACTTTCTTTTACTCATCCAACTAACTCCACCTCCAAATAGGCTAAACACATACCCACTTGTAGATATTATTTGATCCATATATCTAGCCAAGTTTGCATCAACAAAGCCACAAATATCTAAAACTATGTACAATCATGGTCTTCCCTGGTAGCACAAACCATAATCACTAGTGCCATGAAATTACCTAAAAACCCGCTTCACTATTTTCCAATGCTACTTCCCTGGTTTTGACAGAAACATACTCAATGCTCCCACTGCATGTGCGATTTTTGGTCTAGTACATAACATTGCATACATCAACCTACCCATTGCACTTTCATATGGAACATGGGACATGTCCTCTTCTTCTTCTTGTGTCTTGGGACGCTGTTCAGGTGATAGATTTAAAGTTATAGGAATAGGAACCTTCACCTATTTACTATCCTGCATATTGAACTTCTGCAATATTTTCTTGACATACTTCCTCCAGTTTAACCAGAGCTTCCTCTTCATCCGATCTCGTTTAATTTCCATGCCGAAAATATAGTTTACATCATCAATATCCTTCATGTCAAATTTGGTTAACAATTGGGTCTTCAAATCCTGGATAATGTCTTTGTCATTTTCAAAAAACAACATATCATCCACATATAAGACCAAATAAATAACACAGTCACCAATTAATTTAAAATACATAAAAGTATCCTCTTTGCCTCTAGTGAAGCCAAGTCCCTATATATATGTATAAAATTTCTCATACCACATCATTGGTGATTGTTTTAACCCATTCATATACTTTTTTAACTTTCATACCAGTTCTTTCTTACCCTTCACCGCAAAGCCTCCAAGTTTCTTCATGTATAACTCCTCTTTCAGATCCCCATGAAGAAATGTTGTCCTCACATCCATATGTTCTACCTCAAAAATAAAATGTAAAAACAATAGATAGAAGTAATATAATAGAAGTAACCTTGGAAAAAGGAGAAAAAATATCACCAAAATCAATTCCTGACACCTAGGAATAACCTTTTTCTACCAACTGGGCTTTTTTTTCCTCCACCTCGCATTCTACATTCATCTTCTTCTTAAAAACCCATTTTCTTCCAATGGGATTCCTTCTAACCAACAACTCCATGAGATCGCATGCTTCATTCTTGTGCAATGATTTCATTTCATCAATCATGGCCTCCTTCCAAAGTTTTCCATCCTCTCAATTCACTTCATCCCTGACAGTAATAGGATCATCATCAATGATAAATGAAGAAAAAATTTAACAGAAAATAGATGGACTATGCCTTTCTAGTTAACTTCTTTCTCAAACTGATCTTCTTAGAGCTGGATTTTGTGGCTCTTCCTCTTCCGAATCTTTCTTTGTTGTAGATTCTGCTTCTTCCTCCTTTAGCTCAAACTCTATCTTCTCAATTTCCTTTGGTAGGAATTCATGTTTAACAACATCTTTCAGCTCTCTAAACACCACATCTGCACTATACACAACCTTCCTTGTTTCTTGGTTCCAAGTTTATAACCTTTTAAACCATCCTTATACCCAATAAAGACGCATCTTTCAGATTTACCATCCAACTTGGTTCTTTTCTCCTTTGGAACATGTACATATGCACCACAGCCAAATACCCTCAAATGTGAAAGGGAGGGTTTTTTATCAATCGATACCCTATGTGGAGTTTTATCCTCCAATACTGATGAAGGTGATCTATTAACTAGGTAGGATGTTGTCCCAACTGCTTGATCAGGAGATCATGTTCAATTTTTAAAAAATCCTCAAAAATGAATGTTCTCAGAAATGTTTGCAACCTGAATGACCGAAACGGTGTCATCGTTGCGATTATGGCGCCATGAACGGTTCTCAAAATTGAGGTCATATGTAGAGGTTATTGAGGTTTGAAAAGCCTAGTAAACTCCAAAAATGAGTTGACCAAGTTTGACTTTGATAAATTTGGAAAAATTCAAAAAAGAATATTCTCTGAAATATTCCATATGGGCATATCAGATGTTGACACTTGGCAGATTTTCATTCGAAGTATTGGTTGAATTTTGATTTTTGTGGCCTATCACAGGCTGCCACATGGGAGGACTGGAGGCTGCCACGTGGAATCAAACCTGGGCCTACCGCCTGTTAGCGCTCAAATCTACCTTAGGCTGAATTAAGGTAAAACTCAAGGCAACATCAAACCAAGCTTAGCCTCGTAGCTAGCCCTACGAGGATAGGAGAGGGCTCTCTCCGTCAATCTCGATAAAATGAGAAATAGGGTGCGAGATGACTTACAATGGGAACTGATTTTAGGCTAGTAAAGAGATAGGTATGTTTGATTTTGATTTTTTGAGTTTTCGTTGGAGAAATGGGAAAAACAAATTTTGGGTCTGGGGATAAGGTCAGATCTCTGCAGAATTCGAGTTGGGGCGAGGTAGGCGATTGTCTTGATGATTTTGATTGGATATATGGACGGATTAGAACGATAAGGAGCTGAAGAGGGAAAAGACGAACTTGGATCCTCTCCAAACAGTCGAAAACATGTAAAACTAAATGAATTCAAAGGCAGAGCACTGTAAACAATGGTTTCAACCTCATCTACTCATTCATTTTAGTTTCAGAAGCATATGAAAGGAATGGCATACATTAAACATGAAGAACTTACAATAAACAGAGAAGAAACACCATCAAGAATAGAACACCACAAGAATCCCAACAGGTGCCGCAAAACCTCTGATCTTTCCTTAGCCAAAATATGAAAAAATATGTACAATGGTGCCAAAAGTTTCCCAAGAGTCCAACCTGTAGAGAGTCTCAAAAATTACAATATATAGATCACTATAACCCCTTCCCATGCCTCTAGGGGTCGAATTCCTTCTTCAGGGATCAGTTTCAACCAAATTCTAATCAAGGAACTAAAATCTAGGCAGCTAACAACTTGCCTCTAAAAGAGTGGAAAATGATTCATTTACATGATTTTCACTATTTTGAGAGTGAATCTTCTAGAATAGGTAAAAATAAGCCAAATTTACATGCCAACCATCAATTTACATCATGAAAACCCAAAAATTTCATCCACAAGCAAAACTGGTCCCAACTGGCCGAAATTCTAAGCTGGAAGTTGAAAATTCAGCCAAAAATTTAAGTGGGTAGCGCGCCTGAATTGAGTGGGTAGCGCGCCTTTCAACCTGATTTTGAGGCACTTCCCGACATCCAAATTGAGCTCATGATAGCTCGTTGGAAAGCCCTGGATGTTGGCTATCCAACTCAAGTGGAATGTCGCAATTGGGAGCTCATTTTCCCCTCCAGAACTTCATTCTCCCAGAAGTACTTCCTGCTAGTGCAAAAGGTGGCAGCAAGGTGGTTTTCATGGTGTTTTTGAGCTTTTTGACCATCCAGAATCTGATGAAATGCTTCGGAAATTCCTGAGGATGCATAACTTACCATGAAAAATCCAAAAATGAAAAACTTTCCTTCAGAAAGTGTCCCAAAAAAAAGTGAGAATATGGGCACGCTACCCGCTTAACTAAAAAACCTGTTTCTAGACCAAAATATTTCGAAATGACAAAATTTCTCCGAATTTGCTCAAATTCGGAGCGAAGACCCTACATCATGTATCATGCCCAGCCAACGAAGCCTCGGCCAAAATCCGGAGTGGATCAGGCCTTTTCCGCCATTTTAGTGCTTCGCTCAACCTCCTCTTCAGAATCTTCATTCTCGCTTTGCAGACATGCATGCGAGCCCAATAATGGTTTACCACCGTTGCCACCTTTGTGAGGCCTCCGTGGCACATTACCCTCTGCTGTGGAATCACTATCCGACTCACGCTCATAAACTTACTCTGTCTCTGACATGGCTTTGAACAAGATATTTGCAATATGGATATTGATATAGATGTAGTGAAAGCAAAATTATAATGTATGTTCAACACCCAATAGATATCACCCACGTGCCAAAGTATCACAGGAAAACAAAATTACAATGAGGATGGCTCTGTTTTAGTGGCATGAAAACTATCACTGTTTTGACCATAAGTGAGTTTCACAAATGAGTGCCAATTGCAAAGTATGGTGCAAGCTTTTGGTAATGATGGACAAAATTTGTCAAAGAAGCAAACAAGTATAGGACTGTGTTTATGAACTGGAGAATAGGGAGAACACGACAATAACCATAGTGACACAAAGTACTATCACAGTGGTAATAGAATGATAACAACATCAATGGTGATATTATGGTAATGAGGGCTATAGACTAGTCGACATAAAACTGTGCAAAAATATGAAAGGGTATGAACAGCAGTGATAAGATGATAACTGAGGGCGTGAGGATCATCTATACAACGTGCCAAGGTGTGAACATATCTACCATTCAAAGGTTTTCAAATTTTTCATAAAACTGCCCATACAATTTCAAAACCCTTACGGAATTAACTTTCATGGGAATGAAGGATTCATATATTTCTCTCCAAGCATGGCTTGTTTGACATCACAACCACATTAAAAATCTACTGAGCAACGATTAAAACCTGTTTGCAAGCTTTTGGAGTCGACTTGAAACGAATCTGGGCGCAAAAAACGAATTTTCTGGACTCTGTTTTAAGTGGGTAGCACCCCTCCTCAAGTGGGTAGCGCCCCTCAAGTGGGTAGCGCCCGTTCAATTTAACACTGGCTGAGGAGGTTAAGTGGGTAGCGCACTTTAAGTGGGTAGCGCGCACCTCAAGTGGGTAGCGCACCTCTTGCCACATAGTGCATTTTGCAGGAGACTTTTGTAGGCCTTCCCGGTGTCCAAATTAGGCGTGTGATAGCTCGTTGGAAAGCTCTTGGAGTCTAATTTCCAAAACAAGTGCAATTATGCAATTTTGATTTCATTTACCCTGTCAAAAATCAAATATCCCAAGACTGGTCAAAATGAGCAGAATGAGGCTGCCTCAAGGCAGAGTGCTGTTGCAGTCAACTTTTGAAGGTCTTCCTCAACTCCAAATTGAGCTCATGATAGCTCATTGGAAATATATTTGTGTCTAGTTATCCTTTGACTCATCAAAAAAATCATTTAGCCAACCATGCTAGGAGAAATATTGATTTTCCCAAGGTCACTTTAGAGGTGAATTCAATTCTCCTAAGGCAACGGTATTTTTGATATTTCTCTAAAACCATGATACCTGTGTAAAAATTGAAGGATTTTGTTCTTCCTTGGCATGTTTTGAACAAAAACCTATCTTTTATTGCCCTGAAACATCTTTTGAGTGAAACTTATCCCGATGTGTGAAACAAGGAATTTTGTCGAAATGAAGCGAAATGAAGGGTATAAAGGGCTTCTAAATTCTTGGAGAAATTTTTGGAAGTAGGGAGGAATGTTAGGAAGTAGGGGAAAGTGGAATCTCAGAGATTGAATGAGAGGAAGGGGTCCAAAAGGGAAAAACACAGGCCTAGCCTAGAAAATTGCCAAGTTGTGGCAAGAAACTAGGGTTTGTGAAAAAATGAGGAATTTGAGGGATATCAGTGATGGGAAGTGTTTAATAAGGTACATTAATGATAGGGGAAGGTGTATGAACATCATGATACAAGTTTTTACGATGATTTGACCATCCAAGAGAATTACCTCCAAAACCCTAGGAGAGGGAAATGGATCTTACCTAGGCACAACTGAAGCATGAACGAGGTGTAAAATGACTCTTTGGAACCTGACATGATGATGAAAACCCTCTGAATGATGGTACACTCAGCTGAATGGTGACATGAACTAACATTTGGACAACTTTGACAGGAGTAAAATCAACCCCTAGACCTAATGCCTAGTGACCAAATTTTGCTTGAAGACTCTTTGAAATGAAAAAATTTGACCTTGACACCTTAAAATCACTTTGTAAGAGCATGTTTGATCACTGAAGGAAGGCTGAAAAGGCTGACACTAACATTGGCTCCAATGGGGATGGTAACTCCTTGGAGATGCCAAGAATGACAGATCTTTGGGAGAGCAGACCAGTGCCTTATCCATTGGGCAATGGAATAAAAAACTCAAACTGAAATGCATGACTGAAAACTGATGACTTGACGACACAAATTGAATCTCACTCAACTAAAAACTAACTCGATACTTAAACACAACTGACAAACTGGAAATATGCTCAAAGTAGAGCTTATTCAATACAACCTACTCTAATTGTGCTTTACACCACCCGATCAACTGTAATGGAACAGCCAATGCAACCATGTAAGCATGCTGGCTGCTGTTTGATTTCTTCCCAAATGCTTGCTTATGAACAACGAGAAATAACTACTGAAAGGCAACTCCCATGGAAACTTTGAACCAAGTGGACTGCTGATAAACTTGCAAAGCATAAATTGACTAGATGACTGCAAGAATACTGCAAATGGATCTTCATAAACATAGCTCTGGTCCAGATAATCTCCATACCTTGATCTTAAACTTTTCCTCACATCTGCGGTGCTTTTCTTTGGTGATTGCAGCAAGCTGTCAAAAGGATCCTGAAATTCATGAAATACCAAACTCCGTTGCTGATTCTAGACAGAGCAAAAGTCTCCTTTATCAATCTCCTCATATGAAAAATATGTTGAACAACACAATGAAATTGACTTTTGAACAAAATTATTATCAACATTCTTTTCGTGCACATGGTTAGCTAATGGAGCAAAATTTTTATAGCAAACATCATCCAACACACGAGCAATAGGATCATCAAAAACTTGAGAAGACTGCTGCACTGTATCCCTTGAAACTGTATGACATCCTACTGGCTTTTCATCTTTTTCTTGAGAGATTTCACGAAGATTCTGCCTTATAAACTGAAATGATTCGAAACAAAAGGGTATAGAATTTTCCTGCATCATCAAATCATGTATTTCATCTTCCACAACTTCATCTGTAATCTGACCTTCAATTGCATTGGATGGCTGCAAATCTGATGCTACAAGCTGCTCATCTGAAGATTTACTATGCAATTTATCTTTCAAAAGCTGAAATGATTCAAAACAGAAAGGTACGGAGTCACCTTGAATCATTAAATCATGTGTTCCCACTTCCAAGTCTTCAGCTGCAACTTGACAATCAATGACTTTTGGGGGCTGCAAATCTGAATATGAGAAGTTTTCGTTGCCCTCAAGACGATCCAGATCAAGACTTGTTGACGTTTGATTTCTGATTGCATGAAAGTTATCTCTAATGAACTGAAACGAATCAAAACAAAAAGGCAAAGATCCTTCACTTACATCAAAATTTTCTGCACTTTCCTCATCATTGCCATAGCTGATATGCATCGGTTGATCATTGTACTCGAGCTGCTGAAAGTGAACTTCCTCCTCACACAAACTAGCTACTGATTTGTCTGCAAGATTAGCTTCTGTTTGGAGAACATAATCATCATCATACTGATAAAACTGAGGCAATTCATAAGTATAAAACACATCATCAAACATGCACATCATATCAACAACTCTCTCTTCTTCACAATGATCTATAAAACAATCACTATGACCACTGGGATCAGAAACAAAATGTTTTGGATCAGCAACTTGTTCTTGAATGTCATTTTTATTTTTTGCAGTTATTTTCCGCACCATCTCTTCTACTGCGTTTACGAAAAGATCAAGCTTTTCCTCTGAAAGTGTCAGCTGCTCTAAAACATTCTTCTTTTCTTCTTCCTTCAACCTTGCCCTTAAGATCAGCAAATGAGCCTCTACATTCACTGCCTTGTTCTGCATCTCGTGAAGTGTTGCAATATTCTTTTCTCTCAGCTGAAACTCCATTTCTGGATCAAAGGCACCCGGGTAGTGCAAGATAGCAGATCTAGGAGAAGGTCTTATATCAACTGGCATCGAATAATAAACATGGTTAAATCTAGCAGAAAATTGTTGTACTGTCTCTCCTGGCAATCTTTTCAGCTAGTTATACTCTTCTATAATCAACAAAAGTTTTGTCCGATCATCCATCCGAGAAGAACGACAAACTCCACGGGAAATACGGGAAATGCCGCATACGGACGGGACTTTAAAGCCAACTCTTCATGGCCTTGCAAAGAAAGAGCAAAAAGCCTAATACTAACATCTTCATCATCAACTTCAAAAAGATCTAGAAAAGTCTCAACATTCTGCACATGTTGCTCAGCGTTGACATTGTTACGTTCACCATCAAATCTTGGTAGATATAGGTCATAATTTGCAGGAAAAGCATGAAGAACAGAAGGTAAAACAAGAGGTTCGTACCGATCTGGAATTTTACAAGGTGTAGGGGCATGTACAAGAGCTGTGGGATCAGTTTTGTTTTTTGGCTCATCACTTTGAAGAAAGTCATCATAATATGTGGGAAAAGTAAGGAGACCAGGATCAAAGGGAAACTCAACATTTACACTCTTTGAATAGGTCGAGTGAAGATTTTGATGACCTTTCTCATACAACAAACTTTGAAAAACTTTCAGGATAGCTTCAAGACCAGCAAAGAAGTAATTTACGAGAAATCAGATTAGATCCTGAATACCATTCCACTTTAGATACTTGAACTTTGTGTAAGATCCTTCCATTTTCTCAGAGAAAGAGTCAGTCCTCTAGTGGAGTCTCTACAGGAGTCACCAGGTGAATGATTTTAGCCTTCTTATGTCTGATCGTTGTCCCCCATCAACCATCAGATCTGAACTCGATACATGTGCGGGGGTGTAAAATCCAAGGGAGCTTACAAACTGGCGAGATCGTGCCGAGCGACTTTTATCTACTTCTTTTGGTCCCGCAACGAGCGTTTCGGCTACCGCGTGACTTCGGACTCGGTACGTAACAGAAAACCGTTTTGAGTTTGTCCCCGGTATGGTGTACTATGTTGACGCTCAAATCTTTGTGGTGGTCGGGGTAAAACCAAGGCAACATCAAACCAAGCAACCTCGTAGCTAGCCCTACGAGAGACGGGGAGAGGGCTCTCTCCAGTCAATACCGATAAAATGAGCAATAGGGTGCGAGGCTGACTTACAATGAGGCCCGGACTGGGCTAGTAAAAGTTGGTGTGTGCAAGTTTTGATTTTTTGAGTTTTCGTTGGAGAAATGGGAAAAACAAATTTTGGAGTCGGGGGATAAGGTGGGATCTGGGAAATTCAGGATTGGGGCGAGAGTAGGCGATTGTCTTGATACTTTTGATTGGATATATGGACGGATTAGAATGATAAGGAGCTGAAGAGGGAAAAGAAGAACTTGGATCCTCTCCAAACAGTCGAAAACATGTAAAACTAAATGAATTCAAAGGCAGAGCACTATAAACAATGGTTTCAACCTCATCTACTCATTCATTTTAGTTTCAGAAGCATATGAAAGGAATGGCATACATTAAACATGAAGAACTTACAATAAACAGAGAAGAAACACCATCAAGAATAGAACACCACAAGAATCCCAACAGGTGCTGCAAAACCTCTGATCTTTCCTTAGCCAAAATATGAAAACATATGTACAATGGTGCCAAAAATTTCCCAAGAGTCCAACCTCTCCAACCTCTGAAAATGATTGAGAAATTAAATCATATAGAGCATCCTAACCCCTTCCCACACCTCTAGGGGTCGAAATCCTCCTTCTAGGAGCAGTTCCAACAAATTCTAAACAAGGAGCTAAAATCTAGGCAGCTAACAACTTGCCTCTAAAAGAGTGGAAACTGATTCATTTACATGATTTTCACTTTTTTGAGAGTGAATCTTCTAGAATAGGTAAAAGTAAGCCAAAGTTACATTCCAACCATCAATTTACATCATGAAAACCCAAAAATTTCATCCACAAGAAAAACTGGTCCCAACTGGCCGAAATTCTGAGCTGGAAGTTGAAAATTCAGCCAAAAATTTAAGTGGGTAGCGCGCTTGAATTGAGTGGGTAGCGCGCCTTTCAACCTGATTTGGAGGCACTTCCGGGCATCCAAATTGAGCTCATGATAGCTCGTTGGAAAGCCCTGGATGTTGGCTATCCAACCCAAGTCGAATTTCTCAATTTGGAGCTCATTTTCCCCTCAAAAGCTTCATTCTCCCAGAAGTACTTCCTGCTGGTGCAAAAGGTGGCAGCAAGGTGGTTTTCATGGTGGTTTTGAGATTTTTGACCATCCAGAATCTGATGAAATGCTTCGGAAATTCACAGGGATGCCTTTACCATAATCCATCAAGGTGACTATTATTAGTGTCCCCGAAAGTGAGCATATGGGCGCGCTACACTTATTGAAAAACTGTTTCTGAACCAAAATATTTATGTAGTAAAAATTTCTTCGATTTGCTCCTGGAATTCGGACGAAAGCCCTACATCTGTATATCTGTACTAGCCAACAAAGCCTCGGCCAAATCACGGAGTGGTCAGACACTGTGGATGCAATTGTGGCTCAACCTCCTCTTGATCTTCATTCTCGCTGGGGCGTATGCGGGCCGATATCGGTTTACCCGCATTTACCACCTGCACGCTTGAGGTCTCAAGCCTTTTGACCTCTGCTGTGGATACTATCAAACTCACCGCTCATAAACTTACTCTATCTCTCGACATGGCTTTGGTTCAGATATTTGCAATATGTATACTGATATAGATGCAGTGAAAACAAAGTTATAATGTATGTTTCAACACCCAATAGATATCACCCACTGCCAAAGTATCATAAGAAAACAAAATTACAATGAAGATGGCTCTGTTTTAGTGGCATGAAAACTATCACTATTTTGACTATAAGTGAGTTTCACAAATGAATGCCAACTGCAAAGTATGGGGCAAGCTTTTGGTAATGATGGGAAAATTTTGTCAAAGAAGCAAACAAGTAGAGGACTGTGTTCATGAACTGGAGAACAGGGAGAAGACCATGACCATTGTGACACAAATTACTATCATAGTGGTAATATAATGATAACAACAGCAATGGTGATATTATGGTAATGAGGGCTATAAATTAGTCGACATAAGACTGTGCAAAATATGAAAGAGCATGAACAACAACGACAAGATGATAACTGAAGGCGTGAGGATCATCTATACAACGTGCTAGGGTTAGAACATCTCCACCATTTGAAGGTTTTCAAATTTTCCACAAAACTGCCCATATAATTTCAAAACCCTTACAGAATTGACTTGCATGTGAATGAAGGGTTCAATATTTCTCTCCAAGCATGGCTTGTTTGACATCACAACCATATTAAAAATCTACTGAGCAACGATTAAAACCTGTTTGCAAACTTTTGGAGTCGACTTGAAACGAATCTGGGCGCAAAAAATGAATTTTCTGGGTTCTGTTTTAAGTGGGTAGCGCCCCTCCTCAAGTGGGTAGCACCCCTCAAGTGGGTAGCGCCCGTTCAATTTTGCACTGGCTGTGGCGCTCAAGTGGGTAGCGCCCCTCGTGTATGGGTAGCGCGCACTTTTCTATGAGTAGCTACATAGTGCATTTTTTAGGAAGCTTTTGGAGGCCTTCCCGGTGTCCAAATCAGGCATGTGATAGCTCGTTGGAAATATCTTGGAGTCTAATTTCCAACACAAGTGGAATTATGCAATTTGGATTTCATTTACCTTGTCAAAAATCAAACCTCCCAACACTAGTCAAAATGAGCAGAATGAGGCTGCCTCAAGGCAGAGCGCTGTTGCAGTCAACTTTTGAAGGTCTTCCGCAACTCCAAATTGAGCTCATGATGGCTCATTGGAAATATATTTGTGTCTAACGTTGTCAACTTGTCATCAAGAAAAGTGTTATTAACCATGCTAGGAGAAATATTTATTTTCCCAAGGTCACTTCAGAGGTGCATTCAATTCTCCTGAGGCAACGGTATTTTTGATATTTCTCTAAAACCATGATACCTGTGTAAAAAGTGAAAGAGGTTTTTCTTCCTTGGGATGTTTTGGACAAAAACCCCTCTCAGTTTTCCAAAATTCATCTTTTATTGCTCTGAAACATATTTTGAGTGAAACTTATCCCGATGTGTGAAACAAGGGATTTTGTCGAAATGAAGCGAAATGAAGGGGATAAAGGGCTTCTAAATTCTTGGGGAAATTTTGGGAAGCAGGGAGGGATGTTAGGAAGTAGGGGAAAGTGGAATCTCAGAGATTGAGTGAGGGGAAGGGGCCCAAAAGGGAAAAACACAGGCCTAGCCTAGAAAATTGCCAAGTTATGGCAAGAAACTAGGGTTTGTGCAAAAATGAGGAATTTGAGGGATCTCAGTGATGGGAAGTGTTTAATAAGGTACATTAATGATAGGGGAAGGTGTATGAACATCAGGATACAAGTTTTCCGATGATTTGACCATCCAAGAGAAATTACCTCCAAAACCCTAGGAGAGGGAAATGGATCTTACCCACAAACTGTTGATGCATGAACAATGTGTAAAATGACTCTTTGGAATTTGACATGATGATGAAAACCCTCTAAATGATGATACACTCAGCTGAATGGTGACTTGGACTGACATTTGGACAAATTTGGAAGGAGTGAAAGCAAACCCTAGACCTAATGCCTAGTGACCAAATTTTGCTTGAAGACTCTTTGAAATGACAAAATTTGACCTTGACACCTTAAAATCACTTTGTAAGAGCATGTTTGATCACTGAAGGAAGGCTGCAAAGGCTGACACTAACACCGCCCATGAGCGTACAGGCCCTACTGCCTGGGCTGTGTGTTAGATCTTACTAACCTATGGTCATAGCACATATTTCAAATTATCTTTTTATTCGGGCAGAGTTTAAAAGGGCTAGCCCCATTCACATGACCACCAAGCAAAGACTAGGGGGTGTGGAAGTAACCTTATCCACCCATCAATTAGTGGTTAGCGCTAAACACGCATGTGAACACGCCAACGAACCTAACTACAACGTTTAATGTCTCTGCCATTTTAGCATGGTTTCCACCATTTCAGTCAATTCCGCCGAATTTGGAGGAGGTTTTTGGGGGACATTGGGGAAAAATCTTGGAGAGGCCATAACTGCCTCATTATTCAATGAAATTGTAATATTCCAAATTAGCGATAGCTAATTGGAATCTTCGATTTTTGTATAGTTTTGCCATCTATGGGTTGTAAATAAATAAAAAGTGAGAAAGAGGGTCTAACTCACTTTAGTATAATAAAACATCCGCCTAGTAGCACAACGTTGTGACTCAAGGGGGGTCAAGGGGGGGCCACACACTACGTAGAGGAGGGGGCCTACGTGCACTCTAGAAGCTTCTACGCAGATAAGGATGACGATGTGGAGGAGAGAGAAGTTACGACGGGTTTTGGAGGGAAACCAATGCTATAAAAGATGAAGGAGCCTCCTCATTTGGATCATTCTGGATTTGTTGATTTTGGAGTGAGGCTTTGGTCTTCTTTCTCACGCTGGCTGTTTAGCTTGTTTGCAGCACTATTTAGTGCACCGAGTGTCTCCATGCGGAGATCTCACCCTTAGCCCTGGGGGACTTCGAGTGCCTACTTGAGCAAGGTTTGTTTTGTGGTATTTTGTGATTCATTTCATTGTTTGGGTTAGTTGCAGAACTGGAGCTTAGAGAGACCACGCATTCACAGGGAGAGAGGACACAGTCCATTGTGGAGGAGCTTCGGATTGGGGTTTCTGTAGTTGATTTTGCTGGGATTTCGAGCAGAGGGTCAGCCTTTGCCCGTTGGAGGTTTTTGGTAGAGTTTCTAGCAGTATTTTAGCTGTTTCTATCCAGCTATTGTGTTGTCCCTTGGAGGTCAGCGTAATTTACTAGGGAGGTAGTTTCTGGTGTTTTCGGGGGTCGACCATTCTTGGAATGGTTTTTGGATCTTGTCGAGGTTGTTGAGGAGAGGAGGTTTTCTTATTTTCACCTCATTCCGGTAAGGGGATCAACCCCTAATCTTCAGTCACTTCCAGCAGTAGCAGCTACACGGCATTTCTCCAGCAGCTCGGACGCAGTTCTTAGAGTAGCCATTTTTTGTCATTTCTGAGAGTGTTTTCTCACTTTCCTTGTGCAATATCACCTCTTGTACTTCATTGCATTTCTTAGATTAACAAAATGGCTCATCATTTTCTTTATATGTTTTCTAGTTGAGTTGCTGTAGTTGCCATGGTTGCCGTAGTTGTTGTATCCTCTTTCTATTTCTATTATTGTGTTTGAGTGCTATAGTTCTATACCACTTGGTGTTTTTTTCTCTTACTCTTAGACAGAGTCTAGAAAGGGCCAGGTAGCCTCCAGACCTTTTACTCTTTTAAAGGCGACATATCCGGTAAATGCCCTCCTAGTCAATCTCTGGTTGGAGTTTGCTGTGTTTTTGAGATATCGCCAAAATGGGATATTACAGAAATGGAGTGAAAAAATAGTCAATTTCGACTATCTCAGACCTTATGGACTCAATGGATTATGTTTCAGAGTCATCAGAGAGTGTCTAAGCAAGTTTTTTCTTTAATGAAGTTTAAGGGGCCACTAGGGCCACCATGAGGCAAAATCTGTTTGAGGACTAGCCAGGGGAGTTAGAGGCTTTATCCAGAGATCCAATAGTAAAAATTGGATATTTCAGATGTTTTGAATTTGATGATATGGTTTATATAGCTTGTAGAGAACCTTAGAAGGCCAAAATGCTTTAGTAAAGTTCCAGGGGCCATTAGTGCCAGCTTTTGCTAGTAGCAGTGCAGGCCCTAGCCAGAGAAGCTAGAGACCATATGTAGTGAAACAATAGTCATTATTGACTGTAAAAATAATTATAAATCTAATGGAAGAGGTTTCAAAAAGTTTTGAGGACTTCTAGAGGTCAAAAATCCAGCAGAGAAGTTTTCAGTGACCCAAGTGCCAAGGGGTGCCGATAGGAGTTCGAGGCGAAACCGGAGCAGTCGGAGGCCATTTTTTATGAATGAATATTCTATATTAACTATTTCATACATGTTGGAACCAATTAAAGTGGTTTCAAAACATTTTGAGAACTTATAGAGCTCGAGAAGCTAATGTGAGGTGTTGGGCAGCCCTAGGATAACCGTGGAGGATAGCCTAGTTTGGGGATGCAGTGCTCGATTTGAGAAATGTATTAGTCAATATTTGGTGTCTGATTTGGTTTGGATATAGAAGGAGTGTTTTCAGTTACAGAAAAAAATTCTGAAGGATTTTTTTCCATTTAGAAGCCCAGAGTAGCTTAGAGCATCGATAGAAGAAATCATGTCAAAGGAAGCCTAAAGCTGTTTGTAGAGTTTGGACAGCCATGAGAGGGATATAGATGGTATTCTAGGCCCTTTGGACGAGTTTAGTATCCATTGGATTTAAGTGTGTAACTTTTAAAATAAACCTTACCATAATCCCAAAGAACCGAGTCAAGCTGAAAAAGCACAAAGGAGACATAGCCCACGAGATTCAGGTGAAATCCTATATTAATTTTGTTGTTGTGTTTAAATGTTTTATTGCTGCATTATGTTCCTGTTATACATGTTAAATTTCAGAAAGAAAAAATGAACTTAAGACACATAAACAGTTAAAAATTTATACACCACTTTCAAGAATAAATTCTGCATAATGTCAAGTACAAGCTAGATCATTTAATTGTTAAATTGAGTGGGAGCTTATTGAAATACATAAAAAGTTATCCAGACCATTTTCATGTCATTGCATCTTCCCAAAATTCCTTTCCTAACCCAGTACCACTGAGCATACTTCTTCCCTTTTCCATCAACGTCCTATTCATTCTTTCCATAACTCTATTTTTTTGAGGTGTCTATTTAGTGTTATTCTCTCGTGCTATACCACACTTCTTACAAAACTCTTCAAATTCCTTCTTGTAAAAGTCTCCTCCATTATCTGTCCTCTACACCTTTTTCTTCTTCTTTGTCTGGTTTTCCACCAAAGCCTTAACTTCTGTAAATATGTCAAAGACTTTGAATTTCATCCTTAGGAAATATGTCCATGTAATCCTTGAGAAGTTATCAATAAATGACACATAGTAACTAGACTTACCCAATGATGGAACTGACATAGGTTCAAACACATCACTGTGCACAAGCTCTAGTATCTTGTTTGCCCTCTTAGCACCAGAAGGGAAACTCACCCGTTTCTGCTTCCCATATACACAATGTTCACAAAAATCGAAATCCAGAGGGAAATTAGACATAAATTCTACCTTAACATTTCCATGCAATATACGAAGGCCCTTTTCTCCAATATGTCCAAGCCTTTGATTTCATAGCATGGTCTTTTCTCCAGAGATCGCAAGGATTTCTTCTCCACTTTAAGGAACCACAGAATTGTTGTGCCCATCAATAACAATGCTACCAAGAAGCTTGTACAGAGTTACAATCTAAACTCCCAGCATCAATACCAGTGCTCCCCAAAAAATCTTACATGTATCTTTGTCGAACACGGTTTTACACCTGCATCATACATCTTGCTTACAAAAATAAGATTTCTGGCCAATGTAGGAATATTGAGAACACCAGGAAGTGTTCTAATACTTCCACCTTGCACCTTCAACTTTAATTTTCTATGTCTGACAATTCTAGACTTCGTGTCATCCCCTTGGAAGACATTGCCACCCTCATATTTCTCATACTTGCAAAAACACTCCATATGGGGAGTGAAGTGAAAGGATGCACCTGTGCTAATTAACCATGCCTCATGATCTACAGTTTTATTTGAAGAAGAAGTGAAATAGAAAACCCCACCTTGGTTTTCTCCTCTGGAGAAGGAACATCATTAGATCCATTTCCTTTCTTAATAGCCTTAGATCTATAATCCTTTTTGAAGTTACCTTCCTTTCCACATTTTCAGCACAACTTTATAGGCTTTCTTGGATATTTAGATCTCCCACTCAAGAAATTATTTTTGTTTTTGTTCTAGGACTGCCCTCGTACATACAAGGGATATCCATTTTGTCCCTCCATATTTTTCTGTTTCATTTCCTTTGACAACAAGGCCAAGACAATTTCATCAAAATTCAAGGTAGTTGTATTGCTACATATTGCAACAACCATACTATACGATGAATCTGTTAGAGAAAAAAATAAACAGATGCACTTATATTCATCTGATATTTTATTATAAACAAATGAAAACTATCTTACCAAAATATTGAAGGCATTCAGATTCTTTGTGACCGAGTCTTCATCCTTCATCCTCAGGTTATACATTTTTTTCTACAAGAACAATTTATTCACTAGAGAGACTTAGATTGGTAGAAATTCCCTAAGTTGTCCGACAAATCCTTTGTCGTAGCTTCCCCAAATACCTTCAACAATACTAAATCTGAGATACACAACCTTATTGTGCTCTTTGTGTTTTGACACAACTTCACCTAGTATTCATCTCATATTGTCGTTTGTTTAGTATCTGGATCTACTGTGATCCACTGATCTTTATCCACTAGCACATCCTCCATCTTGAGCTTCCAAAACTCAAAAATATGACCATTAAATTTATCTATATCTATATTTCCACTTCCCGCCATCCTATTTCACCGTAGGAATCGATCCTGTAGATCTCCAACTGAACATGGTCTATCACAGGCCCGAGCAAAAAAACCCTTAGCAACAAAGGCGTCACCTTGAAGCCAAAACAACTCTGAAAGAAAATGTTGGTTTTAACCATGTACATAAATTATCTACAAACAAACTCTAAAATAGAAAATAAATAATAGCAAGATCATAAAACATAAAACATATATACACAAGTATTTTTCTTTGGATCCCAAAACTACGACTACCAGCTTGATTTTTCGTTATACTCCTTTCAATGTTACAACACATATATATACATGTCGAAGCATTCATAAATCCAAATCCACTAACTGTAGATTAGAATATTATAATCGTAGTTCCCTTGACTAGATCTACAAAATACCATGGGGAGAAAACCATCATGCCTGAAACTATGTGCAAACCTGTGCACAAAACCATAAGCAGGTCCTCCCACCTAATATAGGTTTTGAAAAAACATTATCTGTGCACTTCATCGAACCCCGTGTAAGGGGGCTACCTCCCCTCTATTGCACCTAACGCAAGCATAGGGGGTTGGATGCCCCCCACTTCTTGCCTGTAGCTAGTCGTGGAAAGGATATAACACACACCAAACAAAAGCAACAATCTATCTTCTCATACCATGACCAAGGTGTTTTCTTTAGCCCATACAAAGCTTTCTTTAGTCTGCAAACTAAATGTTCCTACCCCTTTTTCATAAACCCTCTAGGTTGTGTCAAGTACACCTTCTCCTTTAAATCACCATTCAGAAAATCATATTTTACATATAATTGGTGCAAATTCCAATGATACTTTATAGCTAATGGAATTAACAATCTAATAGTATTTAGTTTAGCTTCTGCATAATCAATACCCTCTTTTTGGGAGTAGAATTTTTCCACCAATCTAACTTTATTTTTCTACATACTCCCATCTTATTTAAACTTGGGTTTGTATAACCATTTTCATCCTATGTGATCTTTTCCTTTAGGAAATTCAATCGATTCCTAGGTTTTATTTTTAATTATAGATTCATAATCTTCTTCCATTTCTTTTCTCCACTCTACATGTTCATTATATTCATTAAAATGCGGCAGGTTCTATACCCTCTTTTTGGGAGTAGAATTTTTCCACCAATCCAACTTTATTTTTCTACATACTCCCATCTTATTTAAACTTGGGTTTGTATAACCATTTTCATCCTATGTGATCTTTTCCTTTAGGAAATTCAATCGATTCCTAGGTTTTATTTTTAATTATAGATTCATAATCTTCTTCCATTTCTTTTCTCCACTCTACATGTTCATTATATTCATTAAAATGCGTGGGTTATATGACATTCAAAACACTAGTAATCAGGGAATACTCCTCATATATTTCAGGTAGGCGAATCTACTAAGTAGATATCCTTCATACTTCACTGTCTTCGTCCTTGTTCTCTTAAGGTACTTCTCCACCTCTAGGTGAGATTTGACTGCTGGTGGTGTGCATATCACTGAATTCTACCACAAGCTTCTATTACTCACTATAATTTTATTTTTCTTCTACTTTATTGTCTTCATATGAAGGAAGTGTGTGCTAGGTTTCCTAGTTGTTGTCCTTGTTTCCTCCATCTCCCTGTTCATGGAAAATTGCATCTCTACTTGGAAATAATTTGTAAGTAGATGGATCAAAAATTTTATATGCTTTAAATTCTAAACAATATCCTACAAAAATACATTTAATACCTTTAGCATCAATTTTATTTCTGTTCTCCTTCAGAATATGTGCAAAGGCCTTACACCTAAATACCCTCAAATGATGAAATGATGGTTTAAAACTAGACAAGGCTTAAAATGGGGTCTTAAGATCACATTACCTTGTTGGACTTATGTTCTTTAAATAAACAACAATACTAATGGCCTCTTGCCAAGAAGAATTTGAGAGGTTCTTACCTTTAATCGCACTCCGTGCACACTCCACCAACATTTTATTTTCCCTTTCTGCAACATCATTTTTCTGTGGAGTGTAAGGTACTGTAAATTGTTGCACTATTCCATGATCCTTGCAGTACTTGATGAAGTTCCCCAATCTCTAATATCCCCCTTGATATGAATGGAGGATCTTTATGAACTTCCTTCTTTTCTTTTTTGCCATATTTTTGAATTCTTTGAAATACTCAAATATCTCACTATTTTTCCTAAGGAAGTACACCCGAGTATATATTGTGCAATCATCAATAAACAATAGAAAAGAATAATCAACTCCAAAGGATCTAGTCTGCATAGGTCCACATGCGAATGCAAAAGTTCTAATACATCTCTTCTTATCCTGTCAAAATTAGAGGGGAATTCATCTTTGTGAATTTTCTCTAATGCACATCCTTCACAAGCAACATACTCATTCTTTAACATAGGAAATCCTTGAACCATTATTTGTTTCTCGAACAATAATAAATCTTGATAATTGATATGACCATATCTCTCATGCCAAAGAATTTCAGTCAACATTTCAGTAGAAGTCATTGCTGTAGAATTCATTGCTTAATTATTTTTTTTGGTGACATCAAGATTGTACAATCCTCCAACCTTCACTCCTAAAGCAACCAGTTTGGAGTGATCCAACAAGAATTTTACTATGCAATTTTTTTTGAAGAATTCAACCTTCATATTCTAATATGTGATTTTGGACATAGAGACTACTTTTTTCATGATCTCGGGCACATACATAACATTATGGATGCATCTAACACTACAATTTGGTAAATTCATTGGAATACCTCCATATCCCATGAGCTGATGTGCACGATCATATCCAAGGTAGATGTTTCTGCCATCACTTATTTCCTTCAAGTTTTCGTAAGAGTCCTTAATGCCTGTCATGTAAATCGCAGCTCGAGAGTCCACAAATCAAGAATTAACATCATTTGTTTCAGCACACCACATAACATTAAATAAAAGAAACTTTAGATTTTTGAGATCAAAATTCAAGCCTTCTTCTCCAACATGTCTTGAATATCTTCTATGCTTTTTATGCATAGATTCATAACTTTTCTTCTTCACAAGATGCCCATTTCTACCACAATAGAAAATTTTTATTTCTAAATCATTTTTGATTAATGACATACCTTGATTTGGTTTTTTAAATTTCCTTTTTTGAGATAGACTTCCACTTTTTCTTACTCCTCCTTGTTGCCCTTTGAAGAACTTCTTTTTCACGAAGAGTGTTAAATCTAGATTCTCAGGCTTTAAATTCTTGCACCTCTTTTCTTCCTGCATCATATACCTATCAATTCATTAAACTTTTGCACTTTATCCCTTGCTGCATGATCCGGATTTTATGCAGGAACACAACAGAATACACATATAGCCATAGATATAGAGATGTAGCAAAAATAGTGCTTCATTTTATTAATAAAAGAATGACTGAATAAGCTTACAAACATAATGGAGACAAGCTACAGCACTGGTAGCATATCTCTGAGAAGAGATGTGGTAGGCACAGGCCTCTGAGCTGTGTTACATTGGGGCTCAAAGGCCTATTACAAACATAATGGAAATAGATGAGCTAGGGTACTGGTAGCGTATCGTTGAGAAGAGATATGTCGGCTACCAGCCCTTAAACTGTGTTACAAAACTGAAATGATGGGAACAAGTGAGCTAGGGAAATGGTAGCGCTTATCTCTGAGAAGAGATGTGTCGGCTCCCAACCCCCTGAACTGTGTTACAATGCAGACATAATGGAGATGTGGCGAGCTAGGGCACTGGTAGCGCTTATCTCTGAGAAGAGATGTGTCGGCTCCCAGCCCCCTAAACTATGTTACAATGAGGCTCGAGGGCCTATTTATTGTTGAGAAACAATGTAGAATCCGAAACTCCAAAAACCTAACCCTAGGGGATGAAGCGCCAAAACTGTGGGCCCCGTTTGGGTAAATTGGTGGTTCAACTTTGCGGCGACGTAAATTTGGCATCCGATATTTGTTTGATGTGCTCAATAGCTTGTTAGAAATATCTGTCCGAGGAGTAAAACGTTTGAATGAGCAACATAAAAACATCGTTTAGGGCCTCAAAACAACTTTAGAAGTTTAGGACCTGAAAAACTGCTAAAAAATTGTAAGTTTTGTTGCAACTTGAAAACTGAAAGAACTGATGGTGGGGGTTCAAATGGAGTAGGTGGGTGGCCACCAATATCCACCTAGATCATTAATGCCCCAAAATGGCTTTGGGTGTGCAAGACCCGAAAACTTGCTAAAAATAGTAAGTTGTGCTGAAGCTAAAAAACTGAAAGAATTGATGTTGTGGGTGCAAATGGAATAGGTGGCAGGCCACCAATATCAACCTGGATCATTCCTCCCTCCTTAGGAAGCAATGGTCTACATTGCATTAAGCTCCTCCTTGAGGGGATAATTTTTGCTGAACTTGGTATTGGATTTGTCCAGGATGTCGCAGACCTATTGGCAGATGTGATGGATGTAGATATGTCCTCGGTGGGCAGCCATTGAAGGATCTGGTCAAATTTATCCATCATCGCGTTCCTCTATTTCTCGAGGGCATCCTTGAGTAAGATTTTGATAGGATCTCCTACTCCCTCATCTTTTTTTCCTTCCTCCATGGGGGCTTATCAGGGTTGCGAGGTTGAATTGCTTATACCCTAACCACATTGGGGACATGAAGAGAAAAACAGAGAAAGAGCAGACCCGCTCTAATAGCACTGATCCGAATTTTATGCAGGAACACAACAGAATACACATATAGCCACAGCTACAGAGATGCAGCGGAAATAGTGCTTCATTTTATTAATAAAAGAATGATTGAATAAGCTTACAAACATAATGGAAACAAGCTACAACACTGGTAGCATATATGTGAGAAGAGATGTGGCAGGCGCATGCCTCTGATATATGTTACATTGAGGCTCGAAGGCCTATTACAAACATAATGGAAATAGATGAGCTAGGGTACTGGCAGTGTATCCCTGAGAAGAGATGTGTCGGCTACCAGCCCCTGAACTATGTTACAGAACTGAAACGATGGGAACAAGCGAGCTAGGGAAATGGTAATGCTTATCTCTGAGAAGAGATGTGTCGGCTCCCAGCCCCCTGAACTGTGTTACAATGTAGACATAATGGAGATGTGGTGAGCTAGGGCACTGGTAGTGCTTATCTCTGAGAAGAGATGTGTCGGCTCCCAGTCCCATGAACTATGCTACAATGAGGCTCAAGGGCCTATTTATTGTTGAGAAACAATGTAGAATCCGAAACATCCAACAACCTAACCCTAGGAGATGAAGCGCCAAAACTGTGGGCCCCGTTTGGGTAAATTGGTGGTTCAACTTCCCGGGGACATATCTTTGGCATCCGATCTTTGTTTGACGTGCTCAATGGCTTGTTCAAAAGATTTTTCCAAGGAGTACATCTTTTGAACAAGAAACATCGGTCCAGGGACCCATGTTACTTTCCGTTTTCCCAAAAAATGTTGTTTAGGGCCTCAAAATGGCTCTGGAAGTTCACGACCCAAAAAAATGCTAAAAATAGTAAGTTTTGTTGCAACTTAAACTGAAAGAACTGATGGTGGGGGTTCAAATGGAGTAGGTGGGTGGAAACCAATATCCACCCAGATCATTAAGGCCCCAAAATGGCTCCGGGTGTGCAGGACCCAAAAACCTGCTAAAAATGGTAAGTTGTGCTGATGCTGAAAAATGAAAGAATTGATGCTGTGAATCCAAATGAAATAGGTGGGAGGCCACTGATATCCACCTAGATCACGACAAGACCTATAATAAACATTTGATAGTCTTATGAAATTCCATTTAATTTGATTTTCACAATATCACTTGCACGTACTGATTCTCCTATGTCTTCCAACTTATCTTTCAAACCATTAATTCTGGAAATAAATGCACTAAAAAAATTATTCTCTTCTATTTTAATATACATGACCTTAATCTTCAGAAACAAAACTTGATTTATATTTTTAGTTTCATATAGCTCCTTCAATGCATTCGAGGTTGCATTATATTTTTAACAATTTTAAATATAAGGAATTATATTATCTTTCATGGACATTCTTAATAATATCTTCTTCTTTTTTCCCATTTCTCCAAGTCTTGAATCAATGTAGTTGTAGCACCTACAATAGGTTTTTCTTCTTCTCCAATTGTGATGGTCCAAGCACCATAGCATTCAAGCAGTGTTTTCATCTTGAATTTCCAGTTGACATAGTTTGATTCCTCTAATTTATTACCCTCATTCAAGTATGTCTCCCCAAGGGGATTATCCATCTTTACAAAAATTCCAATTTACAACAGTGCCCACCTTCTTACTTTGGAGTTCATCACCACCGAGAGTAGCTCCACGAATCTGTGATCGAGAGATCCACTTCTCCAACAATGGATAGGCTCAAAAATTTCAAAAAAAAAACAAAATGAAGCTCAACCCATGTATAAATTCCCAAAAAAAAAAGATTAGCACACTCTTACCACATAGATAGTGTGCAAAATCAAAATTATATGAAGAGCTTGAAGCTAAATATGAGAAAAACCAGATGAATGCAACACATAAAATGATAATATAGTGTAACAAGACTCAATGGGACTTTGAACAAACTCCATAGATGTAGGGGACTTATCTCTAATGCTCTAAAAAAAGGTGATAGTATGATGCTCCCACATGGGAAAGGTCTGAAGGGGACTATAATAACATGAGTAAATAGTGAGTACTCATAACTAAACTCAACACATAATTCAACAAGTTCAAAATAAAAGTGGTACGAGAGTACACATGACTCATATTTGAAATTACCTAAAATGGAGAGAGACCAATTATATACCTAGATGAGAAATTTCCAAGGGTTTTGACCATTAGTCAAATCTAGCTATTTGCTCCTAGTGGCCAACAAAAAAAACTAGTGGCCCCTAATTCCAATTCATTTTCACATTAAATTGTTGGAGAATTTAGAGAGGACTTAGAGGTACTAAATCTTGGTGAGCTAATAGCTAACAAACCTATTTTTGGATACATTCATGTAGATGGCCTTACTTGTTTTAAAATGGCCTTAATTATTCTTGAAAAGATGGTTATTGGTGAAGAATTAAGGAAAGAAGGTTTTCAATTTAATTTATCAAAAAAATACATTATGTATAGAAAAGAGATTGGAAATAAATATTATTTTTCAGAATAATCAATCTCTCTTATGTCACTCATCCCAATCCCAAAATCAATTATTTTTATCATTATACCTATGCATGCCATGTTTCCATGGCATGTTTCCATGTTCTCACAAATAAAGTGAACAATCCGTATTCTCAATTCATCGATATTCCTTATAAAAATAGCATACTTTGTGGTGTTGATAAATAATTTATGTTAAGCTCGTGCTTTTATGAATCTTAAGAAGTTCCTAAACATAAACTTCCCAGACTAAATAAGAAGCAATATATTAATCATTCAAGAATTGCATGTTCATAGAACCTTATAAACCACGGAAGTTTTCTTCATGGATCGATCTATTGTTTTGACAAATTGTGGCTTTAAGGTCCAGTGCAATTTTTTTGTTTAAATGAAATATCCAATTAACAGGACTTCCCCGATTAAAGATAATTTTTATGTGCTCAAGATTTAAATCTAATTATGCATATACCAAATAAAACCGTAGCATGCATGCATATAAGCATAGTAGTTATGTTTCTCATAGTGTGTTTTTAATTTGGATTAGCCAAAAATATATTCTATCATTCCCAACCTCCTCATCATCATCTACACTATCCTCATATCATCATCTTATCCGTTTGGTTGGTAGGGAGGAAATAGGTGTTTTACTTGAATTGTTATTAATTTTTAAATATTGTGGTGAGGAATTTTCATTGTCCTTAAACATCTTTAGAAAGGAATGACATTTCATCTCAGAAATAGATGTAAAATACATGTAGTTATAGGAAAAATAATTCCAGAAAAATCATAGAACAATCATGGTAATTCTAGAACAATCATTCAACATCATGACTTACCTAGAAAGAGGACATCATGGCACATAGAGAAACAAATTCTAGAAAATGGTATGTTGCAGGCACAATAGCTTGGCAATGCCACAATCCACTACCCCTTGGAGAAGAATAACTCCTCTGAAATAGTACAGTGACTAGTTATCTGTTCAAAAAGTGTATGTAGATTATTTTCAAAACCTAAAAATGCTTGTATCTCTCGCTTCTATTATAATAACAAAAAACTTTTCATCTTTTTCCCTCGAAGAATAATAAATCCTCTGCCCCATCGCTCGAAGAAATCCCGATATTTACATCTGTAAAGGGCAAAGATTTTTCCAAAAAGGAATAACTCGTCTACCCAGTTGCGCGAATAAAGCTTAGTTACATCTGTAAAGATGGCAAACAATTTTTTTGGCTGAGAAAGAATAACTCGCCTGCCCAATTGCGTTAATAAATCTTATTCACATCAGAAATAGCGCAAAGATTATGAATAATTCGTCTGTATGTTTTATATGGTGGTTCATCATAATATTATTGTTCTTATCTAATTATTCTTATTTAATTTTAAAATTATATTATATGCTGTTTAATTTAATATTTTATATGGCCATCCACCATAATATTATTATTATTATTCAATTTAAAAATCACAACACATTAATTACCTAACAAATACTCACCTCAACTCAACTATCTATGTCATCCTCCTGACACTAGACTTTGCAGATTGAAAAATTCAAAACTTGACCCTGGTTGGGAGTCTAGTTGGTTTTCAAATCCTAGTTTGGAGTTGCCTGCTTCTACTTCTATATAATGTAGGCTATTGTTGGAATTATTGAAAATTCCAAAATAAAATCCACTCTTTTAACACAGAGAATTTAAAATCAAATTTTGATTGCAGACAGAGATGGCATGAAAATGCTTTCTATTTCATTAACAGAACTTAATAAAAAAAAAACTATTACAGATTTCTTCCTCACTGGAGGGATTCACTAAATATGTTCGACTGCTACAGACGTAGTGCTATATAAAACAAATCTTCTCTCTCTGTCTCTTAAGAACGCACAAACAGTGCTCTGTTCTTCTTACTGTGCTTTTCTTGCCTGTGGTCTCTTCACACAACGACACAACAACATTACATTATACATGCCTCACGGGCCTTTTACATTATATATATGGCACGGCAGAACAAAACCATAAAACAAAGAAATAAAACTTTTACAAAGGAAAACCTTTTCCGGAACATAAAACTTTAATATAACGTGACGTATGAGTGGGCACCACATCGCACTCAGCCAGATTTCGATGTGCGATAGCTCAAACGGCGGAACAACCAAAACTTGCAATGGTGCGATATGCGATGTGCGATGGCGCAACATCGTATCGCAACAATTTGCGACAATATGGCAGAGGGTGATCTTTGTAACATTGCGATGTTGCGATGTTGCGATGGTGCAACGAACGCACATCGCAATAAACAAAATTGCGATGGCGGAGGGCGATTACAACTTTGAAATATGCGATACGCGATTTGTGCTCTGGCGCTTAAGTGGTAGGGACCACTTGTCCTTCTTCTTTAGAAATTTTAAGTCTTTCCGCTATTTTAAACAATTTCACTTCAATTTGGTTGTTGAGGGCTTTAAAGCCCGAAATGACTATTTTAATTCAATCTGCTCCTCCGTAGACAAAATATTTGTAAGTAACTTCTCACCCATAAAAAAAATTAATTCTCTTCTGCTATTCATGGCTGCGGCCCATATCAAAAATTAATTCTCCTTACATTCCTCATTCTTCTTTAATACAGAGTGTTGTGCACTCAAATCTTTGATGTGTATGCCAACTCTGCTGCTGCTGCCTTGTACTCTTTCTTCTTGTCACTGCCCAAGGCTGGCAGGTGACTTTAATATTTCTAACACTCCCCCTTAAAGTCAGCTGTTGGGTTATCTATCATACCCAAACATTTTCTTAAAAATTCAAATGTCTTCTGTCCCAATTGTTTAGTTAAAATATCTACATATTTCTCCTCTGTTTTACAATGCTGCAAAACAACTTCACCATTGTTTACCAATTCTTTTATATAATGAAATTTTGTATCTATGTGCTTCGTTCTCTTGTGAAACACAGAATTCTTTGACAATGCAATAGTTGAACTATTGTCACAATAAATTACTGTGCCCTTTACCTGTTCTTGGCACAAACTTCTCAACATTCTTCTCATCCAAACTGCTTGACATGCTGCTGTTGTAGCTGCCACATACTCTGCCTCTGCTGTAGATAATGCTACAATCGGTTGTTTCTTAGAAGCCCATGAAATGGCTCCTGAACCCATATGAAAAACATAACCGGAAGTACTCTTCTGATCATCTACACTTCCAGCCCAATCACTGTCAGTGTATCCAACTAATTCTGAATTTTCTGAAGTAGTATATAAAATACCAAATCTTTTAGTTCCTTTCACATATCTCAGAATTCTCTTTGCTACTTGCCAATGTGCTTCTTTTGGCTTCTCCATAAATCTGGAAATTAGACTAACAGCATGCATAATATCCAGCCTAGTTGCAATCAAATACATGAGGCTGCCAACTATGCTTTTATATAAACTTGGATCAAAATCCTTGCTGCTGTCATCCTTACTCAACTTCAATCCCATTACTATGGGGGTAATTGCAGCTTTGCACTCCTGCATATTAAATCTTTCTAAAACTTGACTCACATACTTTGCTTGAGAAATAAAAATTCCTTTCTCACCTTGCTCTACTTCTATTCCCAAGAAGTATCTTAACAAACCCATGTCAGTCATTTCAAATTCATTTTTCATGACTGTTTTAAAATTCTCAATGAGATAATCATCATTACCTGTAAAAATTAGATCATCAACATATAAAACAACAATCAACAATTTACCATCCTTTTCTTTGATGTAGAGGGTGGGTTCTCCCTCACACTTTTCAAATTCATTTTCCAGTAGATAGGAGTCTATCCTACTGTACCACGCTCTTGGAGCTTGCTTCAGCCCATAAAGAGCTTTCTTCAATTTGCAGACCTTATGCTCTTGGCCTTTCTTCTCATATCCGAGAGGTTGTTCAACATATACCTCTTCCATTAAGATTCCATTTAAAAATGCGGATTTTACATCCATCTGATATACTTTCCATTTGTTTTGTGCTGCTATGGACAACACTGCTCTTACTGTTTCCATTCTTGCAACTGGTGCAAAATTTTCTTCATAATCAATCCCTTGCTTCTGCTTATATCCTTTGACAACAAGACTGGCCTTGTCTCTCTCAATCTTTCCTTCAACATTGCTTTTGGTCTTATAGACCCATTTAACTCCAATGACTTCTTTTCCTTCTGGGAGATCAGCCAACTCCCATGTTTTGTTCTTTTCTATGGCTTTAATTTCTTCATCCATAGCTTCTATCCATTTTCGATCTTTAATTGCATCTTCAAAATGAATAGGATCATCAACTTGACAATACAAAGAAAATAAGGAATTCATACCTTCATCTGCTGCTCCTTGCTCATAGATTTCTCTGAGACTTCTGAACTTTGTTCCTCTTTCACTTGGTGTAGACGTGCTTGATGAAGCACTCATTTCTACCCCATGTGGTGTGCTTGGAGATGCACTTCCGCTTCTTCTCAAGGGTGTTCTCGGTGCTGATTGAGGTGTCCCTTGCTATCCTTGCGCTGGTGGAGGTTGTGATGTCGACGAGTTATTAATTTCAACTACATATTCCTCATCTTCATCATGAGATAAACAGTTTTTGACATTAAATGTTTTCTCAATGCTTCCATCCCATTCTTCCTCTTCAATAAATTGCACATCTCTGCTTATCAAAAACTTCTTTGTGGATGGGTTATACAATCTGTATCCTTTGGAATCTTCACAATATCCAAGGAAAATGCACTTCTCCCCATTACTATCCAATTTCTTCCTTAATTTATCTGGAATGTGTGCATATGCCACACATCCAAAAACTCTCATGTGGGTGACTCCCTATTTTTTGCCACTCCACGCTTCTTCTGGAACTTTGTTCATCACTTCTTTTGTGGGACATCTATTTAAAATATACACAACATAGTTTGCTGCTTCTGCCCAATACTCATTCGACAAGTGTTTCGCCTTCAGCATACTTCTCACCATTTCCATTATGGTTCGATTCTTCCTTTCAGCAACTCCATTTTGTTGCGGTGTGTACCTTGTGGTAAACCACTTGTGTATGCCATTCTCTCTGCAAAAACGCATAAATTCTTTTGAGATATATTCTCCTCCTCTGTCAGTTCTAAGAACTTTAATGTGCAGTCCGCTCTGTTTTTCTACAAGAGCTTTAAAATGGAAATTTTTTTGAAAAACTTCACTCATATATTTCAAAAAATAAACCCACACTTTTCTTGTGAAATCATCTATGAAGGTCAGCATGTAACTGCTGCCTGAAACTAATGCTGTCTGCATCGGCCCACACAAATCTGAGTGAATAATTTCTAAGGGTTCCTTTGCCCTTATGCTTTTCCGTGAAGGAAAACTTTATCTGTGTTGTTTTCCCAAGATGCAGCCTTCACATAGGCTGTCAGACTTTTCAATCAATGGTAAACCTCTTACCATTCCTTTTCTATGCAGCAAGTTTAATCCTCCAAAATTGAGATGTCCAAATCTCAGGTGCCATAACCAATTTTCATCTTTCTCTTCCTTCTGGAAGGCTTCTTGAGTTACAACTGCTACATTCTTTCCTTTTCCTTTCAAGTGAATGTTGAGCTTGAGTGGAAACATCCTATTGCTGGTCATTTGAATTTCAGCAATGATTTTCTTGCTTGGAGGTATATCTTTTATTGTGCACACATCGTCTTTGAAAACTACATTGTAACCTTTGTTTATGAGCTGTCCAACGCTCAAAATATTACATTTCAGACTTGGAACATAATACACATCAGGAACAAATTTTTGCTCCCCATTTCTTGCTCGAATACTTACTCTGCCTTTTCCTTTTACAGAGATCTTAGTATCAGTCCCTGTGGTCACTTCAGATTTTACTTCTTCATCTAGATTGGCAAACATTGCTTTGTTTCCAGTCATATGATTGCTACATCCAGAATCTAAGAACCAAACATCATCTTCTTTATCTTGTGCTACATTACAAGCTAACAGCACATTACTTGGGTTCTTTTCTTCTTTTTCTACATTAGCATTCTGTTTATTTTTCATGTCATTTTGCTTCTTTCTACATTCATTGGCATAGTGCCCATATTTTTTTCAATAATGACATTGGACATTAGATTTGTCATACCTTTGTCCATGAGCATGTTGGTGTTGATGTCCACCTTGTTGGCTGTTGCATTGGCCGTGGCTCTCACTTTGGCTGTTGCTCCTTCCATGTGAATGTGAAGGGCCATTCCTTCCACCTCTGTTCTAGCTTCTGCCTCTTCCTCTTCCTTTACCTTGACCTCTTTCTCTTCCTAAAGGCATTTCGGTCTTGAAGGCATGTTCAAGAGATGATTGTTCATCTCTGCTCAATCTCTGTTCATGAGTCGTCAACGAGGCATGAAGTTCATCCACTGTGAATTTTGAGAGATCTTTGGTCTCTTCTATGGTGGTAACAATTACATCAAACTTTGAGGGTAAGCATCTCAAAAGTTTCTCCACAATCCTTCTTTCTTCTAGAGTTTCTCCATGGGATCTTATCTGATTTACAATCCCAATCACATGTGTAAAAAATGTGTCTACACTGTCTCACTCTTTCATGCAAAGAGTTTCAAAATCTCTTCTCAGCAACTGAAGCTTTGTTGTTTTAACTTTCTCCATACCCTGATAGGCTACTTTCAGAGTTTCCCATGCCTCTTTGGATTTCTTAGTTGCTGCTATCCTCGGAAACACACTCTCATTTACAACTTGATACAATAAGAAGAGAGCTTTAAAGTCTTTCTTCCTATTATTTTTCAACACATCCTTCTTTGCCTGAGTTAAGGCATTAAAATCCTGCTCATCAGCTGGTTCAACAAAACCATCTTCTACTAATTCCCATAAGTCTTGTGATACAAACAGGGCTCTCATGGTAATGGCCCAATAATCATATTTCTTTCCATTAAACTATGGAAGGTGAACATTTCCAAGACTCATTCCTATACTTGGTCCAGCCATTATTTTTGAACTGAACTTTGAAATCTGAACTTAAACTTAAAACAAAATGTCTTTCCTTTACTGAAAGAACAAACTCTTTTAAGACAAGAATAACAACTCTATTATCTTCGAGAAATACCTGACTGTGACTTCTGTTGAGCTTTTCACTCTACTGGAGAAAACGTTGCAACATGTCTTCTTCTTCTTCGGTTTCTTTGAAAGTTTCAAAGAGCCTGAACTAGCTCTGATACCATGTTGGAATTATTGAAAATTCCAAAATAAACTCCACTCTTTTAACACAGAGAATTTAAAATCAAATTTTGATTGCACACAGAGATGGCATGAAAATGCTTTCTATTTCATTAACAGAACTTAATAAAAAAAGATATTACATATTTCTTCCTCACTGGAGGGATTCACTAAATATGTTCGACTGCTACAGACGCAGTGCTATATAAAACAAATCTTCTCTCTCTGTCTCTCAAGAACACACAAACAGTGCTCTGTTCTTCTTACTGTGTTTTTCTTGCCTGCGGGCTCTTCACACAGCGATACAACAACATTACATTCTACACGCCTCACGGGCCTTTTACATTATATATATGGCGCAGCGGAACAAAACCATAAAACAAAGAAATAAAACTTTTACAAAGGAAAACCTTTCCTGGAACATAAAACTTTAATATAGCGCGACGTACGAGTGGGGACCACATCGCAGTCGGCCAGATTTCGATGTGCGATAGCTCAAACGGCGGAACAACCAAAACTTGCGACGGTGCGATATGCGATGTGCGATGGCGCAACATCGTATCGCAAAAATTTGCGACAATATGGCAGAGGGTGATCTTTGTAACATTGCGATGTTGCGATGTTGCGATGGTGCAACGAATGCACATCGCAATAAACAAACTTGCGATGGCGGAGGGCGATTATAACTTTGAAATATGCGATATGCGATTTGCGCTCTAGCGTTTAAGTGGTAGGGACCACTTTTCCTTCTTCTTCAGAACTTTTAAGTCTTTTCGCTGTTTTAAACAATTTCACTTCAGTTTGGTTGTTGAGGGCTTTAAAGCCCGAAATGACTGTTTTAATTCAATCTGCTCCTCCGTAGACAAAATCTTTGTTCCTATGCTGAAGTAACTTCTCGCCCATAAAAAAAAATTAATTCTCTTCTGCTGTTCATGGCTGCGGCCCATATCAAAAATTAATTCTCGATACATTCCTCATTCTTCTTTAATACAGAGTGCTGTGCACTCAAATCTTTGTTGTGTACGCCAATTCTGCTGCTGCTATCTTGTACTCTTTCTTCTTGTCACTGCCCAAGATTGGCAGGTGACTTTAATATTTCTAACAGCCATGCCATTGTATTTCTCACCTCTTGCTTACTGACTTTGCCCTTAGTGGTAGGCAAAGGCATTTTTTATTTTTTTTCAGAAGGTGAAGTCTTGTTGGCTTTGAAGGCGTTCCAGTTTCAATTAGTTATACCATAAGTTTCTGTAAGCCAAGGAGATGAGCAATTTGCAACAAGCAGAGCGGAGCCTCAGCGGCCACAGCAAGAAGGTCGACCGTGGGTTCAACAGCGGCAACCAGAACGTCATCAGTCCCAACACCAAGATCGACGGCAATCCGATCCTGGGCAACAACAGCGGCAACACCAAACAATAGTGGCAACAAAATCAATAGCAGCAACAATAACATGGTCAACAACAACAACATTGGCAAAGCAGCTAGTGGCAATAAAGTCAACATCGGCTAGTACAACAACTTGTAGAACCAGGTAATGGCAACTTAAGTAGACCAACGTATACTTTTCCTCTCTAAAATTTATGCTCTGCTCTTACATTGTGGGTTAATTACATTGTTATTGCATCGCAGGTGTGGGAAAGAATAAATGCAGTCGAAGATTATCTGTTTATCTAAGACTGACTATGTGCTATATAGAGAGTTTAGAGCCGAATACTCTATTTACTTATAAATAGAAGATGTATGAGCAAAAACTACATGCCTAGTTACTCTGTTTTAATGATTTTAGGGTTTGGTTGTGATATCTCCCAATAAGAAGTTTTAAACCAATTAAATAAAAACTTATCCATCAAAATTAAATTTAAAATACGTGTTCATTTAAATGTATCTAATTAAATCTAAAATACACATTCCTTTAAATAAACGTATGGTTAAATATTTCTAGATATGTAATTGAATGAAGTTTTCCACTAAACTATGTTGTATTTCTTCATATTTATTCAGTGTAGTATATGCACAAATATGTTAATGTTCATGATTTCGCTTTATTTAGATCTGCACAAAGGCGTCGTCGATTTCTCTTTTGGTTAAGTACATTGTTATTGCATGGCAGATATGGAAAAATATAAATGCATTCCAAGATTCTCGGTTTATCTAAGAACGACTATGTGTTGATGAGCCAAATTTCTGATTTATGTATTACCAAACTATCTGTTTGGTTGTTTTGTTTTAATGTTTGGTTCTCATACTTTTGGAATAAGTTAATTGAATTAAATAATCAAACAAATTAATTTCAAAATTATCAATCAAAATTAAATCTAAAATATATATTTCTTTAAATGTAACTGTTGTTATATATATCAAATTCAATGAAGCATTCCACTAAGCCATGGTTCTGTTACATTTTCTAATATCATTATTTATTATTAATATTATCTATATGTTAATGGACAAGTTCAATTTGCAAATGCTATATTTTCATTGAAAAAGATATTTAAAGAGATATTTTAAATTATTAAAAAAATATTATAATAAAAGTTGGTTGAACTTTCTCTTTATCATTGAAAATGACATTTATAGTTATTGGAAAAAGTTTATAACAAATCTTAATTGTCAATTTTTGTGGTTTTGGAACTCACTTTCTTATAAAAAAATTGGAAACATATGTATCTTTGTATTTGTTTATATTTGTATGAGCATATCAATTTTCACTTCTTGGGGCTCAACCACAATCACAAATCTTAACCTCGAGATTGTGGACAAAATTGAACCTAAGACTTCTCAATAGAAAAGATGTTTCAACATGAGGCTATGTGTATTTGTGTATTTTAACAAGTTGCATTTGAAATTAAAATCTCTCACTTATTCTTCTTGGTGAGTTATTTAGCTATAAAAATTGATTTCTACTTATTAATACTTTAATGCATTTCATGGTTGGAAAATTGTGTTGATAATCATAGAATTGTTCTTTTTTTATATAATATTTATGACCGTATAGCCATTTATGTGTAATTCTACTTCAATATATATTAAAAAAAATGAATATCCTATGTATTTACCTACATGGAATTTACCATACAATTAGGGAAATTGCTCCATGGATAGTGGCCAAGGGTTGTCCACATTTCTCATATTATACATGAATTGATCAATCTAATCATTAATAAATACATTTTTTTTGGGGCTCTAGTTTCCTATTTAACACCAATTTCACATGTCCTATGTTCTAAATGGAATAATCTTAGATAGTGGAATTATATTTGACACAAAGAATGACTTGCGAATTGATATCCTAAGTTTTTTTAATGAACTTTTTTTGGATTTTTAAACTTAGCAACAAATGTATTTTACTTTCTGCCACCTTAATGTTGAGGCTTTATTAATTATCAATCAAGAGCCATCCATTAATGATGGACATTTCAAATATGTTCATCTTTTATGTTGAAGAAAATGTTAGATGTCTCTTTCTTAATGTTGTCATGGTCTTTAACTAGCTCTCTAAGTATTCCGAACTTGTATTTTGAACATCTTTTGATTTTTTGCAAACTTTTATTTAATTGAAAGTAAGCTTTTGGTATTTCAATTAGAGTCAATATTTTCAATTTCTTTCAAACAATTTGACATTTTCATTGTTGAAACAATAGCCTTTCTTTATTTTAGAATGCTCTATATGCTTAAATGCAATAATCATGCATCCTAACACAACTTACCTATCAAAAATATGCTAACTTTTAAAAAGTATATATAAAAAGTCAATTGGGGTTATCTCCCAAGTTTGGGAAGAATAGTTTTTATTTCCACCAGTTGGGTTAAACTCCATGGGAATGGCATGATGGTGAGAAATATTGTTGTAATGGTTATGTGCCTACGAATGTTATTGTATTGACCCTCAATTTTCCCCTTCGGATGAGAGAAAGGATGATTTCCCTTGAATAGATATATATAATTATAATTATAATTATAATGTAGCCATATTTTTCCTTACAACTAGGATCAATTCTTTAGCATATTGTCCCTTCCATGTTCTCGTCGGTGCATATTCTTGGTCAAATAGATCTTGTATAGCTACACACTTAATTTTCAAGGTTGAATGTCTCATCATGTTCTCAAAATCAATTAAATTTTGTTGTAAACTTGTATTTTCCTTTGTTTGTCATCCACAAAATGATTAAGTATATCTCTAGTAGCTTCAAGCATTTTAACAACTCTCAATGCTTTCAAGTTTAGGATATAAGGTTTAGTGTTTGCACTCTTTCCTAACTTACTTATACATAGAAAGGGGCACATTAATATGAAGTTCACTAGAATGAATGGCTTGCTTAATTTCAACCACCACCTATACAACCTATACAAGTAGAATGTGTATTAATAACAGAGGTTTCTACAAATTCACACTTTACTTAAATATGAAAATCTAGCTATAAATATTATCCTACCCATAGATTTGGGCTCAAATTAAAATAAGGTCCAATATTTATGTGTGGTTCCTTGGAAGTGTTATTATTTTCCACTCAGTTGAAGCAATACTATAAGAAAACTAGTTAATTTATTAATATGAATTGCATACATATTAATTTCATAGCTATCTATATTCATACATACCCTAAATCGAGTTCTATATAATATAAGAAGTGTAATAAATATTGAATGGATTTAAATCCAACTTATTGAACAATTTCCACTAAATTGAATGTGTTATTTATTAATGGTAACAAGTTCTTTCTAAGAGTATCTGTTAGTATGAATCCTTTGTCGAAGTGTACGAAAAAGGACCACTTTAGCTACGCATAACTAATAGCCATAACAACAAAAGTGGCTCCCAATATCTTCAGATCTGCGGTTAGTTAAACAAGAAAAGAGCTGCAAAACACCAGATCTATGCATGGAAAGACATTAAGCAGTAAAAACAAGGGTTTGCTCCATATACCAATAGACAAGACAAGAAATTTTTTTGAAAGAACTTTTATATTAATTTGGCACCTGGGAGGAAAACAAGAAGGTGTATCCAATTCTCCTCAGTGGGATGGGTTCTTGGAAGTCCTCAGCACTTCAGATCTAAGATTTCTCTTTCTTGTGGTGTAGAAAACCCAATGTAAAGAATAGAACTCAATGGGAGCTCACACAGCAAATAGTGGAAAAAATGTGACCAAGTGTATAGATCCAGAGTGATCTAATAGGCAACAAAAGGTGAAGAATGGTAGGAAAAACGCTCCTATTTATAACAAAATATTGGGTCATTCTAGATCTTGGTGCATGATTAAAATAATGTTAACCAAATCTAGATCCACCTTTTATGGAATATTTTATTATATTTGTTGGAGGGAAAAAGTATTTGACTTGGGTCAAATCCCTTTATTTGTCAATAATAAATAAATAAATGATTTATTTATCTTTTAAAGGAAGTGGTTGAAGGATAATCAAATAAATAATGATTTATTTAATTATTTGTGGGTGATTTGGTCATATTTAACAAGGAATATTATCTAAATAAGATTTAAATAATTATTCCTAGAAAATAATAAGATAAATAAATGTTTATCTAATTAATTTCTTTATTTTGGGTTAAACATGACTAGGAATAATAATTAAATTATGGTTTAATTAATTATTCCATGAGGAAAATCAAACAAATATAGGTTTGTTTAATATTTCCTTTTGGGGTTTCCTGTTTAGACCATAAACAACCTAATAAATGTGGTTTATTAAGTTATTTAACATAGTGAAGGCAATTTTACGTAGGGTAAAATTGGTCTTACATGGTGTACTTGGGTCCATCTAATGATAATAGGTTAGATGACCAAAAAATGGTGTAACAGATTGCCCCCCACCGTGCGAGTGTCAGGAGAAAATTGTATGACCGAAGTACATTGTAAGAACTCAATCACCAGACAACAAAAGGGAAGTCAGAGAGAGAAATGCAAGGTAGACCGTGTGCTGAAGAACTAGACCCTAAGGAGACGAGACTCGCAGGTGCAACAAGTCTCAAGTGTATGATGTGGTACCAATGTGAAAGGCGGCGAGGGAGGCATACCTATGCCCGCCGAGACAATAGTACAAAGAATAAGGCACCTGGAAAACCACGGAGTGCAATAATGGAACAAGTAGTGGCTAAAACACGAGCCAGAGAAAAATACAATGAAGGATCCCACATACATGCTGTGCCTGGGATAACAGCCAGGACTTATACAATGAGATCTGAGTACATGAGATACAAATACAACCCAAATTCCCCCTGTAATCGGGGAAGGGCTCAAAAAATCTGATTGATACATGCAAATCAAAGAGGCGCTGCAAGCGGCTGAGGCCGACATCATCAAATATATGGAGCTGCATCCAAGACTGCAATGAAGAGGTCATCCGGGCATGTGGGGGGCTACCTGCAGGGCCACCCCCTCATGAGGGCTGAGACATCTCACACACACCCGGAAATCACCAATAGCTGTTGCTGCATCACTGAACCATCAAGCATACGGATCTCGATCATGCTAAAAGGAGCTAGAGAAACAATCAAGTCAAAGGGTAATGAGAGATCCCTTTGCCTGATCCGAGGCACCGAACAAGAGTGGAAGCTGGAACGAAGGTACACTGCCCTCTAGACCTGTCTTCTGGAATGAAGGAGCTGATGTCGACAGAAGGAGGTCCGCCATAGGTGAGGGAATGAGATATCCTCAACTAAGGCACGAGAGAAAAGAGTGGACCGATGGACAGACTGACACTAATGATGATAGTGAAATGGAAAGGACTGAGTAGCAAATGGACGACATCCATAGTTAGAGCATAAAGGGCATGAATGACATGGCAACGACTGACACAATATCATAAGGGATAGGGGATAGTGAGACTGAAGGTCATAATGTGCGACACAAGAGAGAGACTAAGCAATGAAGGATGGAGGGCTATAGCGGGGTACAAAAGGACTGGGATAGACTCCATGAATGCGATGATGACTCAACTTGGATGCTCTAAACAAGGGTGACACGATGGTGCTGCCACACAGGAAAGGCCCGATGGGGGACCATGAAAACATGAGTACAAGTTGGTAACTCGTGACGAAAATCGACATGAACGAAGACAAGTAAGGGGGCAAAATGGTGCTCCAAGTACAAGTGTCGTAAGTGAGGAAGTTCGATTTTAAGGAGAGGTGAAGTGATCCTTCTTGGAAAAAATAGGTCCTGGCGAAGGATGAAAGTATAAAAAAGATGCTGGCTATCTAACAGAAAATAAAACACGCATCTCAGAAGGGAAATGCTAAGGGTAATATTTCTTAAGATAGAGTGCATTGCGAGGAGGAGGAAGAGGATTGCCTTTGAAGTCTTCTAAAAGGTATGCCCCCTTACCAAGATCCTTACTGATGACGTAAGGGCCTAGCCATAATGAGTCGAACTTCCCGTGACCAAGGACATCATGGGCCTGGTCATATACTAGAACAAGGTCGCCTTCGTGAAAAGGACGAGGCTAGACTTTTCGGTCATATTGAGCTTTGGTGCGTTTCTTGGCCGCTTCCATGGTTTGCAATGCAACACGACAGTCTTCAGAGGCACGCTCAAGCATGATAAGTCGTTTTTCTAGCGGTTGGGTGCCAGGGAGAAGTTCAACAGCCAGATGAAGGGAAGGGATTTCATACTCAATCGGTAAGACAACCTCCTCTCCAAAAATGAGGGGAGGAGGGTTATGGTTGAGGGGCATAGGTGCCCCCGAGCATTGTGTGGTCATGCCAAAATTTATTTAGAAAAATGGGAATCTAAACACATTTTAATGATGTGGTGTGCCATTTGTTCTCGTTATGGTTATGCAGTTTGAGAAAGGAAATGGAGGATTACCAATCTCTGTTGGTACTGCATATAGGGATCAAATGGTCTTTAAGTTTCTGACTTGGCATACCTGGTGTCACTATCCCAAAAAGACGATTGGGAGATAATGAACTGATGCTCTCGTAGAAAATCTATGGGTTGGTCAACAATAATGTCTAAGAGACTGGGTCGTTGATGTAATATGAGGGAATGATAAGGGGTATCATCCCTAGAGTGATCTTGAAGTGGTATGGGACTCTAGAGGTTCTTCTAAATGTGGAAGAATACTGGGACTAAAGTCAACACGACCAGATACACTAGAAGAGTTGTGGAGAATTGCTTCTCTTGGTCTCTCAAATGTGGGTGCCCCCTTACCCAAACATTGGGTTTCAATGTAATGGCCACAAGGTGGATGTGGTGTGAACGCATGGGTTCGATGTAAGGGGGAATAGATAAAGTGAGGGGTGGGATTTTTTCCATAATGTCGTCATCGTGATAGAACATGGGGTGATTGGTGGAAGAAAGACCACCTGACATGGTGAAGCGACCTGAATCATCATCATGAGAAGAGGGGTTCACATGCGCATCGTCACAAGGGGTGACCGAAGAGTAAGTAGATAAAGGATCTACCGATGTTGAGCCCGAGATGATCACTGAGGGAAGGTCAATCGAAACAATAGGGGAGGATTCAGATGGAATGGTCCCCAAGGGTCTCATGGATGATGATAGGTAGAAAATGCTAGACGAAGGCTCCGTTATCTCGACATTAGGAGGGGGAATGTCAATGGGAGCAGTCATGTCTAGTAGTTTTGCCAAAGCAAAATGCGCAAATATGGGAGAGGTGGACTCATTGCGCTTGGCCTCAAATTGGCGGACCGCGGCTAGAGAGGTGCAGAAGTCCTCGAGGCGGGGACAAAGGTGGGTGCAATGGCCATGGAGATCACACAAAGCAGAGGGGTGGTTGGTGTGAATAGTCTTTGGGTTCTTGGCCGTGGTCGCGGAAGAAAAAGAGGCTTCCGGGACTGTGTACTCAGGGAACGCGATGTTAACCATGGGCTTGAGATGAGGTAGTTTAGGACAAGTATGGGTGGCGTGACTGAAAAAATCACACAAAGCACCCTAGATGGAATGCTTTGGAGGCCGAGGAGGGGCAGGGTTTGTCGGGGCAGCCTTGTCCTTTGATGCCCCCTTGCGAGTGGTGCCCTTCTTACCCGAAGCGGTCGCAACAGGAGGTGGTTCCTGTTGAGGTGACTAAGGCACTAGTGCAGTGGGAGAAGTCATGGGGACCGATTGAACCGGGGTCAAAGAAATATAAGGTTTGGGTTGATCAGGCAAGGTTGGGGCTGGAGGATCAAGGTACCATACGGTGATCCCAAGGGTCAGGTTAGGAAGAGAGAGGGTGGCCATAACAGGCATCGTATACACTCCTGGTGGGGGAGCTAGGAACAGTATTTGACCAGAGGGATAATGGCCAGGTGGGACGGCTCCTAAATGGCTAAGGCCTAGAAGAACTATGCCAGGAGGATACAGGGGCTCATGACTACCAGCTGCAGGTGAAGGGCTAGGAGCAGGTTGCGGAGGGCACAGTTGTGGACTAGCCGAAGCAAGTTGCTTGAGAGCAGCCCGAGACGATTGCATCATGCAAACATTCGATGAGCTGGGGTCAGAGATAGGAGGAGGAATACCAGGGAAGGTTCCGAGCAAAGAGGAATCTTTTTAGACGCTAGGGGAGACACTGGTCAAGGAGTCGATGGTTTTCTTGTTGGCTACAGAAGAGATGGTCGTCTCAGGTGAGGTCTGAGATTTTGGCTCATGATATGTCAACTGGTCAATGGTGACTATCTTTCCATTATGGGGGAAAGACATCTTGTGGAAAACTGCGGATGGGGCAGCAGACATAGCATAGGTGTAGCTTCACCCCAATAGAATGTTGTAATCTAGCGGGGCGTCTATGACTTCGACGTCAACGCAAACAGTCTTACCGACGAGGGTGATAGGACAATTACGAAAATGGCCAATGGGCTGGGAGGCATGGTCGTCCCACGCTCGAAGGGTGATCGTGGAAGTGGCCAACTCCGGGGATCCAAGTTGCTTCCAAACCGAAGCGGACATCACACAGGTTGATGCCCCCTCATCAATTATACACCGAGAAATGTTGGCATTCCAGATTTTGACTGGGATTTGGAAGGCGACAGAAGCAGGAAAAGGAGGATGTTCTGATTGATGGGCGTAAAAAACAATCATTTGGTCATCAGAAAGATCTACAGCACCCACGGTAGATAGTAGAGCCTTCTTTTGGGAAGGGCACGACTGGAGGAGTTCCAGTGTGGAAATGGCAGCAGGAGATTGCACCAAATCATCTACTATGCTATACGAATGAGCAGCTCGACTAGAAGCAGCATTTCGACGTAATGGTCCCTTAGGAATCTTTGTATGGACCTCAACTTTGGGTTGAGGGATACGTAAGGGGCCAATGGATGTCGAAAGAGGCTCTGTAGAACTGGAAGAAGAGGACTCGGGAGTAGACTGAGCGGGAGGCTGCGAGTACTAGCGAGACCGAGTTTGAAGGTGAAGATCGAAGGTTGGGGAAGAATCAGAGTTCATCATAAGGATCTGGTAATCAGAGGAACCAGAAAGGGAAGGTGGAGTGGTGACCTGGCTGTCAGGCGGTTGGGTAGCCACAAATCCTTGCTGAGGGAAAGGATGAGTAAACACAGCTGGTTGGGTAGTGGCCACATTAGGGGGAGCATGAGAGGAGGCATGTTGTCCTCGCAATGTGGCTTGAGACTCCCACATCTGCCACATCTGGGGTAAGAGGGGACAATCGTGGGTGTAATGGCTGTAAACACCGCAACACGAACAGGGCTTGTTGGTGCGAAGTGGCCTGTTCAGCTTGGGCTGAGTTCCCTGTTGCTGGTTAGCAGTGTTAGGGTCAACACCTTGAAGATTGGGTTCACGAGTACCAGGGGCAGATTGATTTGGATTGCCTCTCTGCCTTCTTTGAGAAGAAGGGGGATTAGTCATGCCCTGCTGTGCAAATACTTGCCCTGGAGGGGGCCGTAGGTGCTTTTTCTAGGGTTGAGGAGGCAAGGGAGGTGGAAGCGCATATACTAGAGGAGCTGGTGCACCAGGCTGCGGATAAGGGTAATAGTGAGGTTGGGCAGCATTGAGGTAAGCAGGAGGGTGGGCAAAAGGATGAGGCGTGCCATATCCTGGATACATGCTACCTGGAGGGGGAACGGTGCTAGAGGTGTTGGCCCCTCCTGGAGGGAGGCCATAACCCATAGGAGGTGGAGCATATGGGTGTGAAAGGGCTACAACGATACCGTCAGCGGAATGAGATGCCCCCGGGGCATTAGCGCCGCCGGGCTTGGGGAGGTCAGGAAGGACAGTATAAACGTAACCAGACTGGGCATAGATCAGGTCATATTTCAAGGCTATTTGGAGGGCGGCTTCTTCGGTTTGAGGGAAATGGGAGGCGAAATATTTGCCAATGGGAGCCAAGAGAGAGCGAAGGAACCAGTCCATATAGATCCAATATTCGAAGGGGGAAGCTCAACATAAGCTACGTCTTTGTCGCCATTCCTGAACATGGGTACAAAGGCAGGTCGAAGATGTTTGCTTGAAGGAAGTCAAGAGCTCCGTACCAGTATCGTATCAGAGAGGGAGCTGGAAGTAAGATAAAAAGGCTTGGGCAAGGGTCGCAAAGGTGGTATGGGAAGAGGTGGCTTGTTCCACATACCATTTAGAAGCGTCGCCAGTAAGCGTGCGTTGGAACAAACGAAGACGGATGGAGTCATCGGTAATGGAGTTGGAGGAACACCACATGTGGAAAGATCAGACATGATTGGTTGGATCTTCTCCAGCAAGGCCTTCGAATTTAGGGATGTTGGAGGGGAGTTTGGTTGGCATAGCAGGCCAACCAACATTGTGGCAGATAGGGTCGTTGATCAACTGATTGAAATTGGGGAGGCTGAGGCCTGCAATGTACGGCAGCAAGGGTATGGCCAGGGTAGTTCCTGTGGCAGTTCCGCTAGTAGTAGGTCTAGCATTAGGGCCTAGAGAACCACTAGCGTTGGGCCTTGGACTAGACATAGTGAAGGTGACAGGGGGAGAACCAGAAGGAGAAGGAGAACCCGATGAATCAGGAGAGGAGTCGGAGTGCGGACTCGGAGGAGGACTGGCTCGATGACGGCAGGGCAGAGCAGGTCGATCAACTGGAAACTGAGGGTGAAGGACAAGAAGTCTCCGGGAAAGGCGCCTTGGGGGTGCAAAGATGACGGGAAGAAGGAAATCGACAGGGGCAGAAAGGGACAGAATCAAGTGAGGTCAAGGGCAGAAAAGGTGCAGTGACAATTGATTTTAGAGTCTTTGCCAGGTGGTGTTAACCAGGCGCTTCTTCACTTAGGTTCAGTGTGTGCCGTGCGTTAATTTTAATTTTTAAACCCTTTCCATTTTGAGAGCAAGAAAAAAGTGTGTTGCGTAACTGAAAATAAATCTGCAGAGAACAGTATATAATGCTGAAATAACAGAAAATTAACAGCTACTTGTGCATCTATCTAACCCAAGAAGGCGGGTCTCTCAAAACTAATCTAAAAAAAAAAAAAAAAGGGGGAAAATCTAGGCAAAACACACGGAAAAGAGGCCAATAGATCTAAGGTCAAAAGGGACAGGGATCTAAAGGATAAAGCTGCTGAAAAGAGGTGCAGATCACAGCCAAGAGACAGAGGCAAGGTGGCTGGAAAAAAGGAAGGAAATCAGCAAAAAGCAGAAGGGGTGAGGCGGTGGCCCTAAAGAGAGGTCCAAACAAAATGACAAGAGGTGATTTGAAAGGAAGAAAAGATGATTTAAAGGGATCTGAGGAGGAGGTATCAGATCTGAAAAAAAAAAAAGGAAGGCTAAAGCTCAGCAAAACAGATGGCTAAAACAGCTAAAAACTCTTCCACAGAAAGTGGAGGGTACTGAAGCCCTAGGGGGCTATATTCCCACTTAGATGAGCTAAAACAGAGTAGAACCAGGTCAAGGCGGGCTGAAACAGAGGCTGGAAAACCCTGACAGAAGCTTCAACAGAACCTAGAAAAAGTGCAGAAAAATAGCTGAAAAATTAGCAGGTCGCATGTTCTGACCTGTTTTCAGTGCAGGTCGCAGAAAATAGGCTGAAAAGTGCGACCTGGAGGTCCAGGTCGCAGTTTATGGGCTGAAAAGTGCGACCTCCAGCTTCGGTTGTCTCGGTGGCAGATTTTCGCAAAAGTTGCCGTCTCAGCTGCGGCTAATGTCTGTCACCTGCGCAATAGGGCTAGAAACATGCGGAAGTTAAAAATAATAATGTTTTAGGGTTTTATGTGAGAAAAGCAACATAAAAATAGGAAAAATAAACAATTGGAAAGAAACCCTAGGGTCTGAAGTAGCTGGATATGTAGGAATATGAAAAACAACATTGGTCATAAATTAAAACCCGTGTGGAGTCGCCATTTGTTAGTATGAATCGTTTGTCGAAGTGTACGAAAAAGGACCACTTTAGCTACACATAACTAATATCCCTAACAACAAAATTGGCTACCAATATCTTCAGATCTGCGATTAGTTGAACAAGAAAAGAGCTGCAAAACCCCAGATCTATGCATGGAAAGACATGAAGCAGTAAAAACAAGGGTTTGCTCCATATACCAATAGACAAGACAAGAACAATTTTTGAAATAATTTTTATATTAATTGGGCACCTGGGAGGAAAACAAGAAGGTGTATCCAATTCTCCTCAGTGGGATGGGTTCTTGGAAGTTCTCAGCACATCAGATCTAAGATTGAAACCCAATGCAAAGAATAGAACTCAATGGGAGCTCACACAACAAATAGTGGAAAAAATGTGACCAAGTGTATAGATCTAGAGTGATCTAATAGGCAACAAAAGGTGAAGAATGGTAGGAAAAACCCTCCTATTTATAACAAAATATTGGGTCATTCTAGATCTTGGTGCATGATTAAAATAATGTTAACCAAATCTAGATCCACCTTTCATGGAATATTTTATTATATTTGTTGGAGGGAAAAGGTATTTGACTTGGGTCAAATCCCCTTATTTGTCAAAAATAAATAAATAAATGATTTATTTATCTTTTTAAGGAAGTGGTTGAAAGATAATTAAATAAATAATGATTTATTTAATTATTTGTGGGTGATTTGGTCATATTTAACAAGGAATATTATCTAAATAAGATTAAATAATTATTCCTAGAAAATAATAAGATAAATAAAGGTTTATCTAATTAATTTCTTTGTTTTGGGTTAAACATGACTATGAATAATAATTAAATTATGGTTTAATTAATTATTCCATGAGGAAAATGAAACAAATATAGGTTTGTTTAATATTTCTTTTTGGGGTTTCATGTTTAGACCATAAACAACCTAATAAATGTGGTTTATTAAGTTATTTAACATAGTGAAGGCAATTTTACGTAGGGTAAAATTGGTCTTACATGGTGTACTTGGGTCCATCTAATGATAATAGGTTAGATGACCAAAAAATGGTGTAACAGTATCAATTTCAGCATTCATTTACTATATTATAATTTCTCTTTTCAAATTTAATTAGGAAACCATTAATGTATTTTACTTCACATCATAATTAAAAATATGTAGGGTAACCAATTCATCTTGAAATGCCTTAAGATTTAATGGCACAACACTATTATCATCAATATGTTCTTTACTTTACATGTATGTTACAAGCAACAAAGGTATCCTAGTCAAATTTAGCTTCTTTATAGGTATGTTAGGATTCTTCTTCTCGGAACAATTGCTTATTGCATGCTTATCACCTCCATCACTATTTCCTAAATTTATATGGGTACCTTTGGAGCTACATCTACTGTGTGAAGCATTGAACCTTTTATCTTCAACCTTATTTAAATCCTTGAAAATATGGATAGAATAAGTTTGAATATTACTTGTATGAGTCTTATCATGAGGTTTCCACATGCACTCATTATTAACAACAATGTGTACAAAATTATCTTGGATATGGGTACTTTTGGAGCTAGTAACCCTTCCAATCATTATGGAGCATGGTTCAATGCCTATTATGCCGTTGTGCAATATCACATGGTGATCATTGACGAATGTTACCAAGTCACGTTTTTTTTGTGTTGTTACATGTTCAAGGGAATTCTAAACCAAATCTTTGTTCCTTGTTGACCTTTTCTATCTCCTATGTCACTTGTACCATGTGAATTCATTCAATTGCATAATCTCTTGATCTATTTCCTATTGATTTGTGGGGGATAATATAAGGCTCTCCTTTGATGGATATTTTCCTTATTGGAAGGCTTCAACATAGTTGAAAATGAGTTTAACTCTGTGTCATAATTGGAAAAATCCATGTGTTCAATGTCAACACATTTATTCACACTCCGTTGGTTGTGTGAGGTGCCTTTAATTCCATTTTCATCATTTGTGGGTTCCCTCCCATATCATAATGACATGACTCAATGACTAGCAATGAGATGATTTCTACAAGGCTCCACATCAACCCATTTATTCGCATGTTGTAGATTCATACCATCAAGGTTGAGTAGAAGATCTTGAGATAGGGACATTTAACTCTTCTATGAAACACTTCCCAAGATGAATTTTGAGTTATGTTTGATTTTATGTACTTTGAGGGATATTGTGGGGCATGTACCTTCTATGTGTCAATAGTATTGCTAATTTATACCATGACATAAATTAAAATTGGATTTTGATGTTGGCTATGATTTTTTACTTTATTACATGGATACACTATGTATGTCTTTAGGTCTCTTATTAGCATTTCATGTCATGGATTCGTAGTGTATGGTTGGTGGCCATGTTTAATTTCTCTTTATTCTAGGCATGGGTTTTCAAACCTTGAGGATGATCATCTTCTAATTGAGGCTTGGTTATCAGTGTGATTTTGGTCTAGTCATTTAGTATTGAATCTTTCCTCACATTTTTATTATTTTTTTCCAATGCATTCTCGCCACAAGTTTTTTTTTAACCTCATGGATTAGGGGGCATCTATTACACCCCAATTTTCCCACCTTATATGAATTAGAGAAATAGTATTTCAACATTCCAACTTGTTAGCATGAATAAACATATCAAATGAGGGGAAGATCCATCTAAGGAGGGCCTTAATGTATACCACATCAATCCACATCGACGAGACTAAGGGATTGTGTAAATGGATGAAGTCATGAGGTATAACTAATAGAGGGATGGGTGGTACAAAAGATAAATAATGAATGAAGATGACCAAATAAGGTTTAAAATTCCCTTGAACATATAAAACATGACACAAAAGCGGCTTGGAAACATTTACCAATGATAACCATGTTATATTGTGAAATAATTCAAAAGGAGTTAAAGCATTCACCAAAATGACTAGAATAGAAACTAGCCCCAAAATTTCCTATATCAATTGAGTATATCAATTGTCATATATTATTTAAATTGATATGATAGATTTCTAATATTAAATTTTAAATATCTCTACATAATACTTATGTGAGGAGGAAAGGAAATTAAACTTAGAGGTATCCAAAGGAAACCCTGTAAAGTGATCAGCTCTAATGGAATGAAAAAATTGCTCAAAAATGGGAACCAGGGTGTAATGGCATAAGTACATTCATTAAATGTTCGAATGTAAATATCATATATGTTAGGGGATATCCATGAATTTTTCAACCATCATGTCAAGTTATTTGGATTAATGTGTAAGGCTCTTCTACCTTATCAATATCATGACCATGTTATATATTAATTTGCAGCCATGAAGTGTACCAAAGATAAATGAAGAATGGAAAATTATATTAGAAGTAGAAAAAATCCTCGAAATGAGGATTAAGAAACCAAGTAACCGAATAATTTTGGACTACACCATAAGAAATAAGAGCCTACCAATGGAAAAAATGGCATGGGAATGACAGTTATTCGTATAGAGTAACTATAAATTAGTCATTTTTTTATGATAACGCTTGTTTGAAGCTAGGGGTCATGCTAAAGCTATATATAAGGCCCATAGTAACCCTAAAACCCTTTATTAGTCCCTATAAATGCAGTGATTACATTTCTATTTTTATATTGTTATGTAGGATAGAATCTTTTATGACCCTGTTACCACTCAAACTTGTAGGGGATCCAAAAGGAAGTCCTTGGAGGGCTACTACTAGATAAGGGAAAAAAATGGAACAATAGACCCATCTCACCTCAACTAACGCTCCCTACACTTTACAAACTTTCACTGAAGGGAGAAGACAAGATATTATAAGGACCATGAGATGACAAGATAATGATAGGGTGAGGAGTGATCCTAGTGGCCTATTCATGAGAGAGCCTCAAATATATAGCTTGCTTGCCTTGGAAGGAAAGGTTGAATACTCTTAAGGAAGGGCTCAAGGGGAATTTCATGGCTCAGGTTTATGGAATGTATCCTATAATGGAGGCCCTTAAACCCTAAAATTCTTGTGGAGGATTAGATAGTAGTCCTTGAAGAATCACTCTTAATGGATTCTCAAACCACATGGGACCAAGTGGACTCGAAAGGTAGGTCAAGGGGGTAGGAGCTAGAAACCAGTGACATACTTGATCTATTTTGGGGGTGGGGGGGGGGGAAGGGATCAAAGAAGGAAATTTTCAACTAATAAGGTGAAGATCTCAATGATGTATTTTGCCTAAGGAAACCACATCCATGATTTGGTATTGAGGCTAGGGCGTGAGGTATCTCACAATATGATTTTTGAAATTGCTTCAAAATTTGTGGGTTCCTAGGAGAAACGCCAGTGAAGGTGATGCGCAGAGATCAAATTTTTATTTTGGATGGTTTGTAGGATAAATGGTTTGTAAGATAAATGATTTCCTATGTGATCTATGGGGATAGACCTTGAGAGGAAAAGGTGGAGGAGAATAATAAGGATTGATAACCTTTATGGTGGACCACTAACTAGCTATTTAGGGATATTTCAGAGTCGCGAGTTACAATGACTATGGTCATTCAATTTTATATGTCAAGGAGGCCTTAAAGACAACTTCGCAGACCATTAGGGTTGCAACAAAATTAGCTTCAAGAACTTTATACTTCGTTTGCAAAATTTTTGGCTTGTCAAGCTTAAATTCACTAAAGAAACATCTCGAGGAATATTCTTTCATAATACATGGTACATACATTGTGCATCACTATCTAGAAACCCAATTTCCACAGTTTCACAATAATGGATGCAATAAATTAGCCATAGTACAACAAATATAGCAGCAATGCATGCAACAAAATAAAAGTCAAACAATAGTATTAAATTTACTTACATGTATTAAGAGTATATCCAACCATTCATCATTTTATAATTAAGAAGCTCCAATTCAAAATGAAAATAATACAAACATCAAAATTCATTCCATGCTCCAAAATTTTGTTCTCCAAGAAGGATAACAAATTTATTTAGAGAGATACAAGTCCAACCAAGTGATGATGCTAAAATGAATCCTAATCACATATATTTATACACTCCTAAGGAGTTTGATTTAAATATTGAGCCTACATTAGCCCCTAAAATAAAATAATGTGAAAAATACCTAACTTTGGGTGACAAGCTGACAAAATAGCTCGCAAGAAAAATAGTAAGCCTCTAAAAAGGTCAAATTATAAATAATACATGTTGCTGGAGACTCTAATAAGACTGATGAAGTCCATAAGTGCCATAATTATGAATAGGACTCCCAAAAGTGATGGAAAATGGGTTGGCACCTTGTTCTCTAAACAATAAACTTGTGGTGCTCCCAATGGGAGTGGGGGAAAAAAAAAATAACCTCATGGGTATCCAAGTAAGTTGAAGATTCTTCTTGACCACCTGTAAGGGCTCATACAATGGTGTAAGTGATGCCACATTAGCATACAAGCCTTGTGTCACCTGCCAAGTGCATGGTACAATTCCGGGGTTGGCTGGGCATGGTCAACTGGGTGCATATTCCTCATCCAATAGGTGAATCTTGAGAAAGATATGAACATATCTGGGGATCCATGGAGTGTTGTATACTATTGTGGAGGCCCATGGATCTCTAAAAACACCCTACATGTGCCAATGTAGCCCTCTAGAGAGTTAGGACCCTATATATGGAGACCAAAATCAAAATGGGAGCCATCTACAATCCTAAATAAGATCCAATGTGTCCCCTAACCTTCCAACACAATAAGTCATTAAAATAATTGAGTAAAAATCTTACAAACCATGGAAAACATGTGGAAACTTCATAATGGCATGTCCTTCCATAGTAGGCTTTGGCATGTGATAATGTCTCCAATCTCCAAAGGGGGTTAACCAAGTACCTTATTGGGTGGTTTCTACCTTTAGAGGGGATAATATTTTCAAGATAAATCCTTCATATGGTAGTGGCATGTGTTAATTTTTCATAAAGAAACATTGTTCTTTACTTTGATAGTTACATTGTATCATTAAGATGTTACATTCACTCCAAATAATAATACCTTTTTACATATCTGTATTATTAACCATCAAAATATGAAACTATCCAAAAATAACATTAACATCATCATCATCATCTAAGTATAAGAAAGTAAAAATATCAAAGGAAGAGAAGCAACACATAGTTGGTCTAAGACCGGGGAAAAACCCACTACGAGGAAATCCCTTGGAAATTATTCTTCTTATATCATGATCAAATGATTCAAAAACAAGAGTAAAATGATCCATAGGTACATATATTTACGATTAGGAAACATATAGAATACATGAAATAAAACAATCCATACTTCTGCATGAAGGACACTAAATATGAGAACTGAAATGCACTCATACTAGCTGTAGCAAATTGATTAATACGACTCATGTCGAATGAGGGCTGTAAATACATCTTGGAGAAGAAAAAAACATATCTGATCTATAGATCTGTAGATCTATAATATGAAAATATGAATTTGTTATATCACCAAGTGATCTCAACTCTAATGTCCTAGATCTGAATCTCGGAGATTGTTAATGATTGTTCTGACACAACTGTGACTAAACGACTGATGTCTAGAGGCACTGCGTTATCAAATAAGGGTGAAATGAACTAGATCTTCCAAGTAATTCTCTGATTCGTGGCCTTAACATGCTCAACCCACAGCTTTGGGGCTCTAAGCCACTACCACAACACTTTGTGCCTGCGACTCTACTTCATATCAGCCCGATATAATCTTAGAATCTAGGTTGTACCCTTAACAAGATGAGCCAATGGCTTCGGAGTCCTTAGACATGGGCATAACACAACCATCCTGTGGCTTTTCTTACCCAGGTCGCTACCTCATCTCTTCCTACCTACGAATTTTCTTCATATCACCTAGATCTGATTCATGATCTTCCAAGTGATTCTCTGATTCGTGGCCTTAACATGCTCAACCCACATCTTTGGGGCTCTGAGCCACTACCACAACACTTTGTGCATGCGGCTCTGCTTCAGATCAGCCCAATATAATCTTAGAATCTAGGTTGTGCCCTTAACAAGATCAGCCAATGGCTTTGGAGTCCTTAGACATGGGCATACCAGAACCATCTTGTGGCTTTTCTTACCTAGGTCGCTACTTCATCTCTTCCTACCTAGGACTTTTCTTCGTATCACCTAGATCTGATTCATGATCACATTTATGATCTCGACCCTTTGTGCGAGCTCCTCATGATTTACCATTGTGAGCCAAGAAATAAAAATGGATAGAATAAACCAATGGACACAAATCGTAGATCGCTTGATCAAGTGTACAAATGATCTTGAGGTCACTTCTATTTATAACACTGTGAGGGACCGCTTAGTGCTTTGGCCATATCAATGTGTGATTAGTCTAACCCATAAAATAATAAAATAATTCATAACCTAATTTTTACTTAACCGATTGGGGTGATATATAGGTCGATTTTTATCGTCTCAAAAAGAGGAATCTAATTAAATTACTATCTTAATAATTTTAGCGGTCCATAGTGGAATTTTACTCTAGTTTCAAAAATTAACACTCCCTCTCAACTAGGAAGGATTCCACTTTGCAATCTCAGCTTGTAGTTCTTTGCATTGTTGTGTAATCACGACTCAACTCCCTCTGCTGATATCTGATCAATGATCAATATCACATTCTGTTATCATCATGTGTCGTCACTGGACATCTCTATCATCTCGTCATCATGTTGTGAGAATTTCTCATTACAAATTATCAATGTACTCTTGATGCTTATTTATTCTTGTATCTTGATTGTTCTTATTTGTATGCAGAACATTCTTGAATCTAGAAGAAATAGGATATACATCCATGCAGGAGATTATATATCGACCCTGGGATTAAATCAAGGAGCTCACTCTCAACCTAGAACCGCATAGAGTTATGTCAAATGATCCTATTGGCTACTGATCTTCCCATCAATGACCTTGAACAGCCATGTGGTAGAACACCTACATCATAATATTTATTGGATGAGATACCCAACTTACCAAGATCCAAGGATCACATACTTCCAAGCCTTCTCAACCATTGCCCAAATGGAGACGTAATCAAGACAAGACCTATGTATCCATATGATGCCAACTGGGGTATACTTTGCAATGACCAAAGGTGGGGGAGATACTCGAATTATCAAACTGGACAACGATCACATTGTTATGAAGGTAAATCCTCTCTGTGGACAGAGATGATCCCTCTAGCCCTAGAGTGGGTCTAGTAACAAAAGAACAAACTAGAGTGTAAGTTCCTAATTAATGAATGAGATAGACAAGGTAGATCAACCTACCTAGAGTCCAACACTATCGTTGTGGCTTTTGTAGTCGTGGCCTCTCAATTCTTGTCTCAACGAGTCATGATCCTTTCACAGTGATGCTTGGACACCTGCACAAGATCAACAAACAAGAGTAGCATACGAAATAAAAAACTCATTCATAACTACTAACTAGTCAAGGAGGGTTAAGCATATTGCATCAAATAAAAAACATCAACGCAAAATGGGAACCAAACAATAGTTATACATATGTATTAATAAAAGAAAGTGTTGGGTGTGGAGCCTGATTTTCATCCTGATTCAGAGATCCTTGTTTTAGTCAGATGTATACCGCAGGAAAGTTGTACACCTTTGTAGCGGGGGGCTGCAGGGGGGACTTGTCCCCCCCCCCCCTGGGCTCAAAGGGGGCTGACCCCCTAGCTAGGGGGTCCAGGGGCCAGCGGTCCCCTGGCGGGGGTTTTGGGGGTAGTGCCCCTAAGCTAAAACAATATGTAAAATTGCCTTGTAAAAGTATAGTAATTTCTAGTCAATCTCGGTCATTCATTAGGTGGATGGTCTAATGGTAGAAGTTATGTTTAGTTTAGGGTCTTTTTCCCTAGAAGGAAACCCTTCGCTTTGTATGAGGGTATTGTATTGCGGATATGTACTGTATGTGTATTCTCAGAGCAAGAAACAGAGAGGGAGACTGTGAGAGAGAACAGAGGATATTACAGTGGATTTGTTGTAGTTTGTGTCTCTTCATTTTTCTGGATAATAGAAAGGAATGACTGGCTGTTTAGGGTCGATGTAGCCAAAACTGGGTGAACCACCTATATATGTGTCTCTTTGGTTTTATGTGTTTTGTGTGCTTGTTTTTTCTGCATATTTTATGTGTTTCACTACTCTGTAATATATATAATTTTCTAACAGAAAGAGTTACAACCATGCCTTGATGTCGCAGCCTCCTTCGATGGGGTTCAGTTGAAGCACGTCTCGATGAACGTTAGGGAATTCAGATCGGATGCAGGCACAAGCCTAAGCTCTATCAATAAGGGACTCTTCTATTCTATCTTTCCCAGAAAAGTGAATAGAAATCTCTCCAGTGTTTATGCTATAATATCTTCAATTGAGCTAGCTCATAAATGGAACATGGTTGTATTTATAAAGGGAGAGGAGGAGGTTGGGATCCCTACTATGGTGGAAGGGAGGCCTTATCCCATAGGAATTTTCTCCAAAAGGTGGAAACAAGAGGCAAAAGGAGGAAGGTCGTGGTTATTCAGTCGAACCACTCCCTATGAATCACCCACGAAGTTGTTATGATCGAAACTTCACCTCTATTTTTAAAAACATTCCATAAACGGATTGGCACTGGAAGCTAACTAAGACAGAGCACCAGTTGGCATAGGGGCTAGTGTTAATCTGCTCATCGGCATGAGGGCATAACATGCTACCAGCGCCAAGGCAAAAACAAGTGTTTCTGATGGTTTGTTCAGGAAATGGTCAACAAAAGGAACATTTTCCTCATGGCAAGGGATGCAATGATGATAATTACAAGGCATGACAATTTATTTTGATCATAAAAATGAGCCTCCAATGTGCGAGATGGGGATTGTAGGGACAGTGACAAAATTCTATGTAACAGATGCCCCCTAAAGCATGAGGTCCGAGAGAGAGGAAGGGATGAAATGCTTTACGAGAATGCATTTGAACCAAACACTGTCGTCGAAAGACCTGCAATTAAAAATACAACTAATAACTTTGAGACATGAACATGTGGCATGGGTATATCCATCCATAATAGAGTACATATAAAATGGGATCCAAGGTATGGAAGCAACCATCCATCAATAAGGATAAATAAATAGACTCAGGCATGGTTGTAGCCATCCAATCAAAGGAGTCATGTAATAAAGTCATGATAAACCACAATATCCCACAGCCTGGATCTTATCAGACAAAACCCAGGGTCTTGCACTCCATCTCGACCCAAACAAGTACAAATTCAAGCATGCAAATATGTGAGCTGAAGTCAAACATGAAAGAAAGTCACTTGATTACTAGCCAATGATGAAAGTTGTTAACAAGTGCGAGAGAAACCACCAATAATGACAATGGTTCTCAAGGTAAAACAGGTACAATCCACAGAATGTGAACAATGAGTTGGCATTGAATGCTCACAGAATCACTCAAGCAAAGGCCAATGATGTGGACCTATCGTCAAATGTGAAGAACCTGCCATTAAGGCATGCAGGCTTCAAGGAACCGATAGGGAGTCTCTAGACCAACTTCTTGGATAATGAGCTGAAGTCGATAGGAAGTGACCTAGTTGAAGGAGGGCCATAATGTTTCCCACATCATCGACACGAGACAGAGAAGCATGATGAAAGTGAATCAGGATCAACAAAGAATCAGAGGGAGGTTGAAAACTATAGAGGCAAAATTTTCTTGAACATATCAGCGACATGACTCTGGATTTGGCAGTATTTGACATCAAAGGATCTAAGCTTATGATGACATGGAAAAGAGCATATGAGAGGTCAAAATAGATTACCCAAACCCATGGAGGTAGAAAATGACGAAATGAGATGTCCCCAACCCGACACAAATGCACACAAGTGTCATGTTCAAGAGTGACATACTACCAACATAACTAAGGACTGGTTCAATTTTTCCCCACCATTTCTGGCGAGTACCCTAATTACTTTTAGAAACAAGATTGAAGGGGATATCATATGCTTGCACTGTAAGTTTTTCCTTTGAACAAATCCAACCTAGTACATTTTACAAGCCCTAGGAAGGAGGAACTCAAGTAACATCATGGAGATGATGTTCAATGACATTAGGGTTTAACGAGTCTGACAAAGGGACAAATCAACATCTTTTCATGTTTATAGAGTTTGAAAAGAAGCAGAAAATAAAACTCTAGCATGTCCCTTTTCATAGATAGTCCCTACGATATAAAAATGTAGAAAACAATATCTGAAAGAACCTCTTAGTCATGATAGGCTAAGGTATTCCTCTTTCGTAAATAATCTATCCCAGCCCGAAAAAAGGGGTAAAAATATACTAGGTAGATATTGTCTCACAACCATTTAACGAGTTCAAAAAGATAAGAGTCTCGGTAATATTTTCATTTTTAGAGAGTCAGAAATGAGCTGAAAGATGACTCTAGTAATGAATTTTTCATGTTTTTACCGAGTCCGAAAAAGTATAAAATACAACTCATGACTTCATCGCTATCTCATTAAAGACCTATTGTTGCACAAGAAACAAATGTAAAACCCATTTCTCGAAAAAACATAATGTAATAATTGAAGAACATGTCTTAAAACCTAATTAGGGTTCTGAAAAGTTATAAAATTCCAAAAATGGTAAAAGGTAATTACTTTTCACATTCACCTCTTATGGAGCAATAATTACCCATTTTTCATTGTGATTTTGTGGCGACGATAGTGGGTAATCTGACAGACCAATCTCGAATCTGTCAGTTCTAGGTAAGGGCCGACATCCTTCCCCACATTTTAAGTCCTCTTTCATTACCAGCAACCTTCAATTTTGATTTCTAAGGGGGGGAATTGTGAAAACTAGGGCATGGCGGTCAGCACGGGTTTCAGGCACAGATTGGCGCCAACCGCCCGATTTTCTGAACTGTGACGTGCCCATTGGCGCGAATGTTTTTCAAACAGTCACACCAACCACGCAGACCTTTTTTAAACTCATAATGCAAGTTAGAAAGTCCAAATTTCACAAATTTCAGCTTTTGATTTGGATAATAATGTCCATATGAACATGTTTGCAGGTGAAAGAGTGGAAAAATAGTGATCGAGTGGAAGGAATAGGAACATAGCGAAGAGGATGAGCTTGCCATGGGAAATGAGAGATGCATGGAAGCTCTCAGAGACTATGGACTGAAAAATTTCTTCATGATGTAATGTCTCAAAGCTCAACTAGAGCTACTGCAATACTTGATCAGTATTTGGGATGAGGATCAGGAAAAATTCATTCTTCGAGATCAAGAGCTCGAGATTCATTAGGGGAATTTTGAGGTCTAAAATGGGCCTCCTAAGGAAAATGTACAATCAAAATTCACTTTATGAGAACCAATCACACTTTAGGGGATTACATCATCCCTAATGGTTGAGGTTGCATTACTTGAGTTAAAGGTACTTACTTTTTACATTCTCGATGGTGGATAAAAAATCATGGTTAACCATGGTAGTGCTATAAGTACTTTTAAAGTCAAAGTACTCATAATAAATGTCATTTCACATTTTTTGAATAAAAATATATTATTGTCATTTCATATGTCTTGAAAGAAACAATGCATATCCCTATACATTTATTATATTATATTATATTATATTTATATAGTATATTAATTACATGTTATTATACAATTTAAATAATATAAATTTTAATTAATAGCATACAATATAATTAAGAATTTACAAATTAATATTTATATTTTATTTTAAGTTATTTAAGTACAAAGGAAAAAGGCATTTGTTCAATGATAATGACTTTTTCTTGAAAAAATCATTCTTATTTATAGTCACATCAATACAATTTTTTTATATATTTTGGTACAATTTTTGAATTGAATTTAACTAGGTTACATGGATTGTGGTGCAAAAAATGAATTGAAAATTCATAAATATTATTTTATTGGTTTAGCAATTATTTTATTATTTCCTCAGGAGGCCCATTTTAGACCTCAAAATTCCCCTAATGGATGTTTCTGATATCTATTTCATAACAGGACTGTCGTGGAGGGGGGTAGAACCAATCTTGCCTGGCACCCGGCCCACCATGGAGAGCATGGGCATGGTAATTTACAGGGTATGTTTGGGGGCATGGAAAGGATCGAAAAGCGGGAAGGTGGATATCTAGACTATCCTAGATCTTACACTGAAGGTAGTGCTATACATGATCACACAAGCTGTGGGATCACAAGCACTACACAAAGCAACAAAAACACATCTACTTCTTGCTGTAGACTGCTTGACACCAACAATCTATAACTAGGCAGAGGCAGTAACAATCAATATAAAACATCAGCTGACAAAGTGTAAGAAGACCAAATTGACATTAGGGGAATTTTGAGGTCTAAAATGGGCCTCCTAAGAAAAATGTACAACAAAAATAAACTTTATAACAACCAATAGGATTCAAGATGATGATGTCAACCATGGGGGATGATTCACCATTTTTTAAATAAAAAGGTACAAATATTAAAAAATAATAAAATAATAAAACTACTTTTTCAACTGTTATTTTTCAACTTATCTCCCAAAATTTTTACTCAAATTTCGAGTGGGAGTACTCATTGGAAGCAAATTTAATTCATCATCTAAGGAGTACCCATGTTGCATACTTTTGATGAACTCTACTACATGAAAAATGAGAAATACATAAAACGTGATTACAATCAATTTTTTTATGTATTTCTCATTTTTCGTGTGGTAGGACCCATCGAAAGTATGCAACATGGGTACTCATTGGATGAGGATTAAATTTTGCATCCAAGTACCCACTCGGAAATTTGAGTAGGATAAGTTGAAGTAGTTTTTTCATTTTTCCCTCTAAAATTTGATGATGTCATCAAATCTTATTTGATTTTTTCCACTATTATTTTATATTTTCCTTAGGAGGCCCATTTTAGACTTCAAAATTCCCCTAATGAGCATTTTGGTTATGGGTATATCTTAGTATCGTTCATCCTGGAATGACTACCAATCTTTTAGCATCAGGAGGTAATAATCCTCACACCACCAGCACTGGAACCATGGATGGCTCGATGGGCACCTCTGATGCCAAGGTCAGGGGGCGGTCAGCAGATGTCCTGGAGACTAGATTTCTTTGATTGGCTTCACTGACAGTTGATTTTTGTCGATGACTGGCCCTACTCTGGAACATATTTCACTGGTGATCTGGACCTCCCATTCCTGGAAGGAGAGGATTGGGATTAAGCACTTGGTAAGACTCATTTTTTAATTTTTATGAGTATTATGACTTTTTTTGGTATGTATGTTCTGACAATTAATCCATGCATTTTCAAATGTAGGCCCAGAGACACATGCATGGATGTCTCTGATAGCAAGGTGAATACCTCGTGATTTTGATGTTTCCCCTCAAGGTGAGGAGGAGGATATCATGCACAACTTGGAGGGAATTTCCCATGGGGTCCGAGACTATGCACAATTTGACGATGTTCCTCGTGCATATCAGAGACACATTTTAGGGGTGTCAAACTAATTTCATCTCTTGTTGAGGCGGCTTGGTCAGGTAGTGACATGCTATGATGATCATCATGCCAATTAGACATCTAGGATTTTAATTCTTCATTTTGATGAGAGATGTTGTGGTTCTTAGAGAGAGACTTCAGTTGTGAAAGACCAGTGCCTAGGACAACTTATATAGCAAGGAGAAAATAATATAACATGGGGAGTTATCATCAAAAGGATCTCATGCTATCTCCTGTAAACAGGGAAGTAAATTTGAATGGGACCAAAAATTTCAGAGAATGAACACAGGAAGAGTGATTCTGCAGAGACAAGATGTAAAACTCTAATACAAAACGTCAGACAATTCAGAGATAGCTTACTGCAAAGCGGGTCGGTTCAGAAATACTTCATAGAGATATATAATTTGAAGGTGTTTACTGTGTAAGGAAGATTGAGAGGATACTAGCTGTCATTGAGATGATATCCAGATACCCAATATCCCCATGTAATGGGCTTACCAATTTAAGAATCCATACATGAAAATAGCGTTTTAAAAATAACCTCCCAAAGAAGCTAATATAGAAGAAATATGAGTGAAGTGTAAAGTGGAATAGTATATCATGCATGAGCCATATTTAAAGCACTTGATTGTTTCTAGCACGAGTATCAACTAGGATACATTCTTGCTGAAACCGGTGAGCCACTCGCATTCCAAAACATGATACAAGAAAAATGGATGAAAACAAGATGGACCATTAAATTAAAACATAAAGGGATAAGTTACACACTGTGAAATGCCAAAGACCAGAGTCCTCATTACAGATAGAACTCCTCCTCACTGAAACCCAATGGGCTCTGAGCATTCATATAAGAGTTCGACAAAAATTTATACAAAATACTCTCACTACACAATTTTCTGATAAATCTAGAACCCTCAATAATCTGTTTTCTAAGAGTTTTATAGGAGAAAAAGAAAACTGGTAAAAGAGATAGGTGATGATCATTTAATTTTCCTAATTAAGACAGGATGGCAGGAAAGTCCACTCCCATACTGCTTGATGATTTTGTAGTGTTGTATGTACTCTGTAGCTTGCTTTTCTGAAATAAATGTATTGGGTGAAAATCTCTTCAGGAACACGGTATAGAAGTAAAACCACATAGACTTTCCATCCTTTCCTGGAAGAAAATTCTACTAAAATGAAACCTGGAGGGTATTGTTTCCTATGCATTGTACCATCTGTGTGATCCATAATGTCCTCGATCTGGTACCTTTGCCATTCTAACCTTGAATTAGGGCTTGAAATCTTGAATGCTGAACGTTGAATTCCTCTGATCTCCCACTGATACTCTCTGCCACAACGTTAATGTCTCTGAATGAAAAATCTGTGCTTTGAATGGCTCCGGAAGGTTTGGCAGAGTTTAACCCTATTTTTTTAATGGAAGTCATGTCACAACAACTACCCAGGCCTTTCTCCATAAATTTTTCCCCTTGAAAAAATGGTCCTTTCTTGCGTTTTTTGCTTCTGTAATGGAGGCTGTGGATCATGGCAATTTTCCGTCACTGTAACCTTGCAAAACCTAAAAACATGTTAAGAAAACCATGCGCGGGGAGGATGGAGGCAATGGTGATGATGGTGCGACAATGTAACATGATGAACTGGTGGGAAAATGCAGGGCGATGGTAGAAAATGTAGCATGACTATGGAGGATGGTCATCGAGAAAGTTGGTGGAACATGGAAGATTTTAATGAAAAACCTTTGAATTTGACCTTTTGAATGAAGTATAAGGCAGACAGAGGAAAATGCGACAAATGACACGTGGAATGGTGACGTGGCGGGAGCTGGGCCATGGTGGGGCATGGGTTTAATCTAGACCGTCTGACCTCAGGATGAGATCAACGGTTGAAAAGGCATCGAAGGGTGATGGATGGTGGGACAGGGGTACGATTGCCTTGGTTAATTCACGCGCAGCTTCACGGGATGATGACCGTTGGATGGGCGATGGTAGATCGGATGGTATATAGCAATATCGCTCCGTATCCTCAGTCGAACGATAACGTGCAATGGAGGGTGGTTTTGAAATAGTGCGCTGAGCCATGTGTCGAGCGATGTATGGAATCGCTCCGAAATGAAAAATACCGCCTACCCCTTAAAAGGTGGTGCGATGAAAATCGGCAGGTTTGAGCAGTGTTTTATGGGTGCGGGGACCACAAGGGTGGATGGGTTCTTGACTGTTGATCTGTAGGACGATTGGACGGTGGACAGATGATCAGAGTGGTGAACGGGGTGGGCCACGGGCATGACACTATTCTGTGTAGACCGTCCGATCTGTACAGATCGACAGATAATATTGCATCTGATATCCGCCTGTGATAAGCGCTCTCTAGGCTAGCGCTTGGTCTAGCACCCAGGTCATGTGGATAATAGGATATAAGGGGCTAGGGCCGAAAGGGGCTAGGCCTTATATATTTTCAAATACGGATTTTTTGCCTTTTAAAATGTAATTTGGGGGCAGGAAATGGCAACGATAGGCAGAAAAAGGATTTCTTTAAGGCAAAAGAGGGGATTTGAAAGGTTCAAACGGAATTTCTTGCCAAAATTTAATAGGGGGCTGATATGATCAACATTGGCTCCACCCGGGGATGGCATGTTCATCCCTGGGCATGTTGAGAACTCTGCAGACCACTTGATAATCTGATATGTGGACTCTGCTCTTCGGCACTTCTGACTTTTCACCTCATGATTCATCACGACACCCACATTATTCAAACAAAGATGAAACAAAAAACTAATATACAGTATAATACACCAGGCTATATTTTTCTGAATCAGAACTAGAAGTAGGGCTTAAGGAACTGACCATTTACAGGAGCATCAAGCAAGTCTCCCTATAAATTCTCCAACCTGAAAGTATTATTGCCCCCTTGTTCCACAATATTAAAAGGACTGAACCAGAGTGGGTCGAATTTACCATGTTTTCCCTTTTCGGCTCTTCGGATATCCCATCTGAGCACTAAATCACCAATTTTCAATTTCCTGTCCTTGGCATGCTGATCAAAAAGGTATTTCATTTTCTCTTGATATTCAGTTAGCCTTTGACTTACTTGATTCCATGATTCTTCCAATTCCATCAGTTGATTTATTCTCCTAGTCATATCATTGGGCTCTTCTTGACTTTCCTGCATGAAAAGGGCTACTGGTAAGGCTAACTGTATAGGGAATACTGCCAGCCTCCCATATACTAATTTTTACGGGGACCTCCTAGTTGCTCTCTTGGTGGTAATCCTATTAGCCCATAGAGCAAATCTCAATTGAGAATCCCAATTTTTCTGATTTTCATTGATAGCCTTCTTTAGTGCCCTCACCAGAGTTTTATTTGAAGACTCTACCAAGCAATTTTCTTGTGGGTAATAGGTTGTAGAGTGACTTAATGCAATGTTATACTGCTGGCAGAAATTTACAAACTTTTCAGACTTGAAAGCTTGGGCGTTATCAGTCACTATCCTAGTGGGGCAGCCAAACCTGGATATGATATTTTATTCCATGAATTTTATTATCATAGCATTTGTAGCATTCCTTACAGGTATGGCTTCCACCCATTTTGTGAAATAATATGTGGCTGTTAATATCCATTTATGTTGTCCACTTGAGGGTGGGTGTATCTCTTCTATAAATTCGATTCCCCATTGCTGAAATGGTTCATCCACATGAACGGGAATCAAGGGCAGAGCTACTAACTTCTGTCTTTCAGCAAATCTTTGGCACTTCTCACAAGCTTTAACCAAGGCAAAAACATATCCAAAGAGTTTGGGCTAGTAAAAACCAACCTTTAGTATTTTCTAAGCAGTGGCTCTCTAGCTGTAATGGCCCCCACAAATTCCTTCATGAAATTCATCCATTATACTCTCTACTTCATCCTCTATGAGACACAGGAGTAGGATGCCTGAAGGATCTCACCAGTATAGCTAGCCATTAGAAACTATGTATTTTTGTGATCTCAACCTTAATGTTCTGTATTTAGCTTTATCACAGCTTGGAGGGCAGCTAAGGGTGAGGAGATATTCCACTATCTCTTTGTACCACGGGCTTGTGAGATACTTCATGTGTGCTTTCTGAGTAGCTATCTCCACTCCCTGCTACTCTTTTTCCTTCTTAGACTATCCACTTGCTATCATAGATAGATTTATACCCAGAGCCTAATATTTTGATTCAGATAAGATTTTGGCTAGCCCTTGTCCTTTGATCAATTTGGTAGGAAGGATGTCCAGATCATATTCTTATATTTTGGAAATCCACCTCCCCCTTTTTCCTTCACTATCTCCTTGGATAAGAATATCTTTTTCAGCTGCTGTAGGCACAAATGTAGTGATGTGGGACTATAAAACATACATGTAGAATGCTTTAAGGGATCTCACCAGGGCATATGCTTTCTTTTCTAATATGTCATATTTCAGTTCTACATCACGAAGCACTTGACTAAAAAAGGAAATAGGCTGCTCATGTCCTTCTTCATTTTTCTACAACAAAACTCCTGCCACTGTATGAGGTGATGCAAATGAAAAAATCATGAATGGTTTTGCATAATCTGGTCCAGCTAGCACAGGGGCTTCTGCAAAAGCATTTTTTATCCTAGAAAAGGCCTCTCGTGATTCCTGCGACCACTTCATCTCATTTTTTTTCTTTGGCATGTCAATTATGTGCCTAACTATCTTAGCATAGTTAGGGATGAACCTCCTCAGAAAGTTTATTCAACCTAAGAATACCTGCACCTCTTTCTTATTTTTGGGAAGAGCAATACCATTTATAACTTCTACCCTCTTAGGGTCTATTTTCACCCCATCTTTAGTCACAATATTTCCCAAAAGCTTGCCTTCTTCTAATGCAAATAAAGAATTTTGAGGATTGAGATAAAGACCATACCTTCTACATTTCTCAAAATTTCTACGCAAATGCTCAATGTGCTCGGTATCATCCTTTGAAAGAACAGTGATATCATCCAGGTAGACTACCAAAAACTTATCCTGCTCCCCAACAAATGCAATGTCCATGGCCCTTTGAAGAGTGGCTCCTACATTAATCAACCCAAAAGGCATCTTGGCATGCATAAATGTACCCCACGGCGTGGTGAAAGCAGTATTCTGCTGGTCTTCGAAGTACAACCACCTGATTATAACCAGAGAATCCATTCATCATCGACATCCTGGATGCTCCAACAAATTTCTGGAGAATGTGATCCATCTTGGGCAGTGGGTAATTATGTTTTAATGATGCTCTATTCAAATTTCGGAAATCAAAACATAGCCTTATTTATCCATTCTTCTTTCAGACAGCAACCAGGTTAGCCACCCATTCAGAGTACCTCAATTGCACAATTATTTTGGCCTTTAACAACTTCTTAATTTCTTTCTCAATGGAGGGAAGCAGCAGGGGATTTATCTGTCTAAGCTTCTGTTTATGAGGTTTTGCATCTCCCTTTAGTGGAATTTTATACTGCATTATACTGATGTCAAAATTTTATAGGTCATGATAAGACCATGCAAACACATCTTTGTAGGACTTGAATAATTTCAGGTATAGCTCCTTATATTCTTCTGGGACCTTCTTGGATAATTTCACAATTTTGGGGTCAGCATCAGTACCAAGATTCAGGTCTTCTACCTGATTTTCTTCTACCACTTTGTTTGGCTGCAGTGGGACATCATTCTTGTCAAAAAATATTTCTAAAGGCACCAACCCTCTAGGTATAACGTTTCCCTTCAATTGCAGCACTTTACTACCTGCCATTTTTTCCTCCCAACTGTCTTCTGAAGTATTTGCAACCTCCTCTTCTTCACAAGAATCAATCTCCATATTAGAAAATTCCCCTATTGTTTCTAGGAATCTCTTCATCTGTTCTTCATCCTCAAATACCTGCTAGTTCTCGATGTTATCTGGGATTGATGGTTGATAACATACCTCAATTTCATACCTCAAGAGAGGGTTTTGAGGTGGACAGAATATACTAGAAGCCACAGCAAGAGAGTCTACCATCCTATTCTGCTCCCAGGGCATGAACTAGATATTAAATGCTAAGAAAAAATTCTCCACCATGTCTCAAACTTCATTCCTATAGGCCCTCAATCGAGGATGTTTGTTTTGACACTGATTCCTGATTTGTCTAACCACCAATTCAGAATCTCACAGGACTTTTAAACTTTGTATATTCATGCTCCTGGCTATCGGCAATCCTAACAAGAGCGCTTCATATTCAGCCACATTATTAGTAGCTTCATATTCTAATTTGGAAGACAATGCTACCCATTTACCTGTAGGAGAAATCAATAGTATTCCAGCTCCATTACCTTCTCTTGAATTTGCTCCATCAAAATGTAGTGTCCATATTCCTGCTTCAGGGCTCTCTAAGGGCTGCTCAGTCTTGTTCTGATAGAATGATGGTTCATGAGCATAATCTTGATTTTCTTCCAGCATCAAGCATGAGAAATCTCCTTCTTTACTGTAGACTAGTGAGTTAACAGAGTTGTCAGCCTTAGTAACCATCTTGACAAATCTAGTTTCCCTATACAACCTCCTCTCTTAGCCACCAAAAACTAGGATAGTGGCATATGTTAGGTCCAACTTGATTGACCCACCAATTTTTGTTGCCTAGGATCTTGATAGCAACATGGCTAAGCGCGCTGGGATTTCAACCACCATGATGTCCATCACCACACTTTTTGCTGGGATTTGGGCCAAATTGACCACTAAATCCTTGATCATCCCCAGGAATTCAACTCTTCTGGAATCAAATGAATAGAGGTCCTTATATGGATGTGTGATTTGTAATCCTAGTTGTTCCATAACTGACAAAGGCATAAGATTATGGGAAGCTCCAGAATCTAACATACAGTTATGTAGTATCAGGTCATGAATCACTAGAGACACATAGAAAGAAGGCATAAAGGTGTCTAATTCCTCAACATGTGGGCCAAATACAACCATGGGTCTATCTTCTTGAAGGTTGAGACTATATGGGATGAGTGTTGCTTCTGGAGGGTGCATGAAAGAGGTAACTTGAGATTGATATTCTAGTTATTTCAACAACTTAGTCAAAGGGATTGGGATTTTGACCTTCTCAAGTTCCTTTTGTAGATTGAAAGCAGGAGAGGACTTTTATGTTATGACCTCTTTTGAATCTTTATTTTTGAATGAGGGTTTGACTTCTTTTGACACAGACTTGGCATTAGGGGGAATGACTACTTTTGAAGAGGAAGGAATTTGATCATTAGACTGCAAAGGTTTATTTAAAGGCCCCTTACCTTTGTCTATGAATTTCTGCATTTTTGACTCCTTCTGAGCGGGTGCTTCCTTCTGTGGTTGCTCTTCTTCTTGATCTTGAGTACAAGTCCTCTTCCTAGAAGATCTGAGATCATATATTCTATTGAATTTTTCTTGCATAAAATCAACAAATTACGTGCAATAGTGATAAATCTTTGAGTCTTCTATGTTTCTATCCTTTTCCTCTTCTTGCAATGAGAACTCAGTTCCATCATTTCTTTGCAAAGGGCATTCTAGTTCATCACTGTTTGAAAAATCAAGATTTGCATCCTCTAGCTCATAGGCATCATCTTCAGCAGTGTTATCTACTAGACCTTCCATGTACAGTGGGTGTGGTACCTGATCTTGTTGTTCCTTCCATTCCCTTTGTAATATTTGTTGGGGTGGTTTCCTATACTGGGGATTATAACCCCTATTGGGAGCATTCTGGAAATTCTTGGAGGTTGAGTTCTTGGCCTCCAATTCAAGTTTGGCTAGCTTACTAGAAATATTCTTAATCATTTTTCTCATTTCTTCCATCCTGTCTAAGTCTCTGTCCTGATTGGAGGTAGATACGTCCTCTTTGCCCCTTCCTCTAGTATCATGTTCAGATTTTCCATTTGATTTACTAGTGGAGGAAAAATTTTCTTCCAACTCTAGAGCATCTATCTAAGCATCATCTAAGGTGGCAGGCTTTCTTTCTCTCAGAGAAAAACTGAACTCTGAGTCAAAGGCTGCTATGAAAACAACTTTAGTAGCATTTTGATGAGGTTTCATATCAACAGGAAGGCTTAGATACAATTTATTAAATCTCTTGATAAACTCTGACACCCCTTAATTATGTCTTTTCTTGAGTGTATTAAACTCAGTAAGACTGTGCCCATGATCTTTCTTCTCTCCCCATTTTCTGAGAAAAGTATTTTCCATTCCCTCCCAAGTGGTGATAGAACGGTCTCCCAATGTCTTAAACTATTTCCTGGCTTCACCATCGAGAGATTGAACAAACAATCTTAAGACTACATCCAAATGTTCTACATTAAAGTTCTCTGCAAAAGAGAAGAAGACTTCAAGATGTTTTTGAGCTTCCATCTCATTTTCTCCATTAAATATAGGTAAGATCTTCAGATAATCCTCTGGCATATCATTTAACACTTGAGGTAATGCCAGGGGAGCATATTTATTCAACAAGAAGCCTAGAACATTGGCCATCGGAGGAGGTGGAGGTAGTGCAACAGTCTGATGTGTGATTGGAGGAGGAGGAGGTGGAAGTGGAGTATGAATAACAGTAGGAATGTATTGTACAGTAGCTTGAGGTGTTGGTGGGAATAGCGGGTGATTAATAGAAGCTACTTCGGTGACTTCCTTAACCTCTTCGACTTTAGGAGTAGGATGAAGGCTATCTTTAGTTCTGACACCTCTCCGGGTTGGACTATCTGAGTAGTATTCGGGATTTTCCTCAATGGAGTAGGGATTTTCTACTTGGACTTCTTGAGAGGAAGAGGATGGATAGTCTTCTACAGAAAATCCAAGGATTTTAGTGTGTAATGATCGCCTTTCTTTCCAAATTCTCCTATTTATGATATTCTATGGGTCAGACATTGAAGGTGTCTTTGGTTGTGACTTATCTGACCTCAGATGTGGCTTTCGAGGAGCCAGGACTACAAATCAAATTTTTATGATAAATGAATGTGGAGTCGCCAAGGTGAGGGATCTACAACTCTCAACTCTCCATGCTCACCTATTTAGAGAGTGAATAAGGTTTTGTCGAGTCCCAGGGATTCAAATATTCTTAACTTTGTCCCCAGTAACGGTGCCAGAAAGATGTTGTGGTTTCTAGAGACAACCTTGAGTTGTGAAAGACCAGTCCCTAGGACATCTTATGTAGCAAGGAGCGAATAATATAACATGGGGAGTTATCATCAAAAGGCTCTCATGCTATCTCCTGTAAACAGGGAATTAAATTTGAATGGGACCAAAACTTTTAGAGAATGAACACAGGAAGAGTGATTCTACAGAGACAAGATGTAAAACTCTAATACAAAACGTCAGACAATTCGGAGACAGCTTACTACAAAGCGGGTTGGTTCATAAATACTTCAGAGAGATATATAATTTGAAGGTGTTTACTGTGTAAGGAAGATTGAGAGGATACTAGCTGTCATTGAGATGATATCTAGATACACAATATCCCCATGTAATGGGCTTACCAATTTAAGAATCCATACATGAAAATAGCGTTTTAAAAATAACCTCCCAAAGAAGCTAATATAGCAGAAATATGAGTGAAGTGTAAAGTGGAATAGTATATCATGCATGAGCCATATTTAAAGTGCTTGAATGTTTCTAGCATGAGTATCAACTAGGATAAATTCTTGCTGAAACCAATGAGCCACTCGCATTCCAAAACATGATACAAGAAAAATGGATGAAAACAAGATGGACCATTAAATTAAAACATAAAGGGAGAAGTTATACACTGTGAAATGCCAAAGACCAGAATCCTCATTACAGATAGAACTCCTCCTCACTGAAACCCAATGGGCTCTGAGCATTCATATAAGGGTTCGAAAAAAGCATATACAAAATCCTCTCAATGCACAATTTTCTGATAAATCTGGAACCCTCAATAATATGTTTTCCGGGAGTTTTATAGCAGAAAAAGAAAACTAGTAAAAGAGGTAGCTGATGATCATCTAATTTTCCTAATTAAGGCAGGATGGCAGGAAAGTGCACTCCCATACTTCTTGATTATTTTGTAGTGCTTTATGTACTCTGTAGCTTGCTTTTCTGAAATAAATGTACTGGGTGAAAGTCTCTTCAGGAACACGGTATAGAAGTAAAACCACATAGACGTTCCGTCCTTTCCTGGAAGAAAATTTTGCTGAAATGAAACATGGAGGGCATTGTTTCCTATGCATTGTGCCCTCTGTGTGATCCATAATGTCCTCGATCTGGTACCTTTTCCATTCTAACCTTGAATTAGGGCTTGAAATCTTCAATGCTGAATGTTGAATTCCTCTGAGCTCCCACTGACACTCTCTACTGCAACATTAATGTCTCCGATTGCAAAATCTGCACTTTAAATGGCTCCAAAGGGTTTGACAGAGTTTAACCCTATTTCTTTAATGGAATTCATGTTGCAATAGCTGCCTAGGCCTTTCTCCATAAATTTTCCCCCTTGAAAAAATGGTCCTTTCCTGCGTTTTCTGCTTCTGTAATGGAGGCTGTGGATCATGGAAATTTTCCGTTGCTATAACCCTACAAAACCTGAAAACATGTTAAGAAAACCATGTATGGGGAGGATGGAGGAAATGGTGACAATGGTGCGACAACGTAACATGATGAACTGGTGAAAAAAATGTAGGGCAATGGTAGAAAATGTGGCGTGACTGTGGAGGATGGTCATGGAGAAAGTTGGTGGAACGCGGAAGATTTTAATGAAAAGCCTTTGAATTTGACCATTTTAATGAAGTATAAGGGAGATGGAGGAAAATTCGACAAATGACACATGGAATGGTGATGTGGCGGGAGCTGGGCCATGGTGGGGCATGGGTTTAATCTGGATCGTCCGACCTCAGGAGGAGATCGACGGTTGAAAAGACGTCGGAGGGCGATGGACGGTGGGCCAGGGGTACAATTGCCTTGGTTAATTCACTCGCAGCTTCGCGGGACGATGATCGTTGGATGGGTGATGGTAGATCGGACGGTATATAGCAATATCGCTCTGTATCCTCAATCGAACGATAATGCGCGATGGAGGGTGATTTTGAAATACTGCACTGAGCCACGTGTCGAGCAATGTATGGAATCACTCCGAAATGAAAAATACTGCTTGCCCCTTAAAAGGTGGTGCGATGAAAACCGGCGGGTTTGAGCAGTGTTTTATGGGTGCGGGGACCACAAGGGCAGATGGGTTCCTGACTTTTGATCTGTAGGATGATCGGATGGTGGACGTATGATCGGAGTGGTGAACGGGGTGGGCCACGGGTGCAGTGCTGTTCTGTGTAGACCATCTGATCTGTACAAATCAATGGATAATATTGCATCTGATATCCACCTGTGAAAAGCGCTCTCAGGGCTAGCACTCGGTATAGCACCCAGGTCATGTGGATAATAAGATATAGTGGGCTAGGACCGAAAGGGGCTAGGCTTTATATATTTTCAAATACAGATTTTTGGCCTTTTAAAATGTAATTTGGGGGCGGGAAATGGCAACGATAGGTAGAAAAAGGATTTCTTTAAGGAAAAAGAGGGGATTTCAAAGGCTTAAATGGAATTGCTTGCCAAAATTTAACAGGGGGCTGATATGATCAACAAGAGACATGGTGTCTCAGGATGTAACGGAAACACACATATTTTTTGAAACTTATTTTTGGGTGTGGAGCCTAATTATCTTGTTTATTTTGTATCACAACGTTGGACCCCTATACCTTAATGAGGCGGAAATGCCGCCTGTAATTAAACGCTACCTAGGGGGTCCAGGGGGGGCGGCTGCGACTTTATGGAACCCCCCCCTTGCAGGGGATTTCAAGGGAATCGCCCCCGAGGCTAAAAATAGATGTAAAATTTCCTTGTAAAAGTATAGTAATTTCTAGTCAATCTGGGCCGTTCGTTAGGTGGATGATCTGATGGTAGAAGTTATGTTTAGTTTAGGTTTTTTTTTTTCCTAGAAGGCAACCTCTCGCTTGTATGAGGGTATTTTATTGCGGCTATGCATTGTATGTGTATTCTCATAGTGAGAAACAAATATGGAGACTGTGAGAGAGAAGAGAGGATATTACAACGGATCTGCTATAGGTTGTGTCTCTTCATTTTGTTGGATAATAAAAAGGAAAGACTAGATGTTCGAGGTGGACATAGCCCAAACTGGGTGAACCACATTTATCTTTGTCTCTCTGTTTTATCTATTTTGTGTGCTTATGTTTTCTGCATATTTTATGTGTTTCATTTCTCTGTAATATATAATTTTCTAACACTTATGGTGCACACTGATGCAAACATTCGATATATATATATATATATATATATATATATATATATATATATATATATATATATATATATACACACACACACACACACACACATCTATTTTCCTATATGATATGAGTCTCTCATGTGATGATTATTTTACAGATTACGTGAATGTCTATCTAATACAATGTTAGCCACTGTATCAATTAATGCATTCATTTGTTTGGGAATATGTTGATATATGATATAATCAAAATTTCTTTGCAGCAAATAAACACGTAAATACAATCTTAAAATGTGAGGGTTTCTAACTAAATAATGCCCATTAAGTTGAATAACAACAAGCTGTGAGTCTAGATTTACAACCAATGCAGTAATTTCGATGGTAATTGCCTCAGTTTACAGTTCAATGACAACACTATATTTAACAACATTGTTTGTAGTTCATCCTAGAAAAATACATTGCAGATCTATCAACTCACCAGTAGGATCATAAATCACCCAGGCTGCCGAAGAAAATTTTCGAGTACTATGGGAAGCACCATCTACGAAACTGACATAAGGGGTAATAGACATCTGCACAATAAGAAATGTCCCAATAAGAAGGAAAATGCTCGCAATACTAGTACATTTGGTCCAAATTCTGACACTTTAGTTCCCACACTTTTGACGTATTGTCCGAAATTTCCCCAATTTTTATCAATTTTTCAAATCCCGCCAACAACAGTCGATATACCAAGGTTTAGGTACATTGTCACTATTTTGACATTTATGAACATTGTTGGAATACCGACATTTTAGGACATAGCGTTGGAAATGCAACATTGTTAAAATATGCCTCGGTATTGCGATGGTTTGTGGAAAATGTCGGTAATGCAACGTTTGGGGACACTTGTTGGTATTGCGACGTATTTGCGAAAAAACGTCGGTATTGTGAAGGCTTGAGGACTATCATCATTATTGCGACATGTGGAGGGTAACCGTCGGTGTTGCGACGTGTTTATCAAATTTTGGTATTGCGACAATTTTAGGACAACCGTTGGTATTGCGACATGTTCACCTAACGTCGTAGACATTGTTATTTTCCATCTGATTTTAAATAGAGATAATTTGACAAAATGTGGAATAAACTGCTTATCGTGGTGGTTACATGACTTCGGTTCCACCGCTAACAAACTGTAACCGCCAGGTATAAGCCCTCGAGCTCTAGCAATATGGTCATGTCCGTTTGGGGCTAGCCCTTGTATTTTTCCGCTCGAAACCTTTGGAAGGTTTAAATTAATCCGATGCCCCTAGTGGTTAAGAAACACCACGGAGGTGGGCCAGTTGGGCCTGTGGGCTTGCAGCCAGGCCACCCGCGATTGAATCTTGCAAATGGAAAAATATTTTTTGTTGAATGAAATGCACCCGGCCCTAATTCTCGTGTACTGACCCAACTATTTACTAAAGGCGCCCAGATAGGCGTGCAATCTTGACCCGATTCCCATGCAAACTACCCACGTCTCGTGCAGGTCATGCCCAAACACGTTCAGTGTAAACCCGTCGACCTATTCTGAACGCACATTCACCTAGAAGCCCACGGTGTCGGGCAGAAACAAAATTTCTTAAAACTTTTTTCCATTGAGCATGGGGCCACGTGGCAACCTTCAGGTAGGCTACGTGGTGCCCTTCTATTGGCTCTCACCATACAATAAAAACAAATGACTTTAAACCATAATAATAATTTTTTTTGATAAATTGTCTAAATTCAACCAAAGTCAAAAGTCCTGTCTTGGAGTTCACTAGACGATTTCAAACCTCAGTAACTTTCACATACAACCTTGGTTTGGAGAACCATTCACGGCACCAGAATCACAATGAAAAGACCTTTCTGGTCATTCAGAATGCAACCACTTTTGAACAATTTCGTTTTTGATCAATTTTCATCACTTGAACATGATCTCTTGATCACTTGGGTCCCCTCACATGGCACAACCTAAACTGACCCACCTCGCCCGAACTCGTTTCCCTCAGCGCTCTCACATGACCCGAATCACCCGAACGCATTTCCTAGGGTGCCCTAACACGTTCACAAAATGTTGGAATAACGACATGGATAGAAAACATCAGAAGCGTGACATAGGCTATTGAGATCGTCAGAATAGCCACGATATGAAAATACCATTTACAAAATGTCAGAATGGTGACAATATGAGGCATGTTACAGATTTAATATATTTCATATATCACTGTAGTAATTTTGTTAATATATATATATATATATATATATATATATATATATATATATATATATAGATATACTATCACAATTAATTAAATAAATAAATAAAAATAGCCGTTATTATTTGATTTTAATTTTCAAAATCAAATTAGCCATTATCCTAACAACTAGTTTAACCACTTCTAAAAGAAAAAAAATTTATTTAATATATATTCTTATTTAATTATTTAATTAATTTTTTTTTCTTCTTATGTATATATATATATATATATATAGATATATATATATATATATATATATATTATCACAATTAATTAAATAATTAATTAATTGCTTAATTAAATAAAACTAGCCATTATTATTCAATTTTAATTTTCAAAGTCAAACTAGCCGTTATCCTAACAGCTAGTTTAGCCATAAAATATTCCAAGCTATTAGATCTAGATATTGGTTAATAATATTTTACTATGCACCATTATCAAGGATAACTCAATATTTTGTTATAAATAAGATTATGGTTTTCCATTCATTATTTACCTTTGATCCTTTTATCATGGTCGAAATTTGATCACTTTTATTTTCTTTTTTCTTATTGAGCTCCCATTGAGTTCAACACGTCTTAGGTTTTCTACACCATTGAGAGAGATAATTGCTAAATATAATTATTTTTGTTTCTTTATAGGATAATTTGCATCAATGGAAGAAAACATTAGAGGTGGAAAAAAAATTCAAAAGGGTGAAAGGGGTGATGGCAGAGTTTATTGCCCTTGCAAAAAATGTTGTATGAGAAATAACGTTAGATTTTTAATAGCAACAACAACAATGCATTGTAGGAAATATGGGCACATTGATGGTCGATCGAATGACTATCGTCCCGTGGTAATTAATTATCTATCTTTATTTTGATTATATCGTAAAATTTTATATTATTTTAATATTTTTTATATATGCACTCATGTTTAATGATTGTTTGTAATTTTCATAAACGCACATCTACCCCCCAAATTTTTGTAGATAAACCAACTTCCACAGCTAAATGGTAGTAGATTAGATGATGTTGCACCAATACAAGAGAATATTGCAGCAAATATTAGTATTGGAAATGATGTTGTACAAGGTGAAGAACATGAAGCGAATGATGAAGATGATTTTACTGATCCCATGGAGGTAGATCATGATGACAATAATGAGACAATTAACATTAATGATGGGAAAAATAAAATGCTCCAAGACTTCTATAGTGAGTCAGATGATGGTGGTGGAGATAGTGATGGTATTTATGATGTACCTTTGATTGAAACATCAAATGAATGACTTTTTGAACACTCAAATGCAACTCTTCTCTCTACTACATTGTTGTTGGTGAACTTAAAGGTTATGAATAGTTTTTCGAACAGATGTATCACACAGATCCTAAGGTATCAATTATGTATATATGATCACATATATGTAAATGTTGATTATTTTCCCTTTTTTTAGTTGTAATAAATGCGTAAAATAATAATTAAATACTTATATTATATGATTAATAATATTTATATTAACTAGTTTTTGTTTATGTTGTAGATTATTGGGTGAATTTTTGTTACTATGACCAAATACTTTACCTCGAACATATCCAGATCTACGTGCTATTATGAAAGACTTTGGAATGGAATATAACACTATAGATGCATGTCCTAAAGATGATATTATATATTACGGAGAACATGCGTCGAAAACAAAATGTCTGAAATGTAGTACCAGTAGATATCGAACAGATCAACTAACAAAAAAGGTGCCTCAAAAGGTTCTTCATCATATTCCCATAATTCCACGTTTGTAGTGAATGTTCAGGTGTAAGAGCATAGCACAGTTTATGGATTACCATTCAAAGACTAGAAGTGGAGATGGTGTTCTTTGAATGCCTACAAATGGTTATGCATTTAGGAAAATCGAGGAAAAATATGTGGATTTTAGAAACGAACCTCGTAATGTCAGGCTTTCATTAGCAGTTGATGGTATTAATCCATTCGAAAATCTTAGATCTACTTACTTGGTGAGGCCTATTTTCGTGATCAACAATAACATTCCTCCTTGTATGTCAATAAAGAGGGAGCACATAATGTTGACTATGATTATTCCATGTATTTGACACATTGTTTTTTCGAATGTAACATTTTCATTTCTCTCATTGTTTGCATAATATATTTTATTTATTTACTTACTTATATATACATATATCCTGGTAGTAATTATAATGTACCGTAATGTAATATTCCAAAATTTGCAAGAAGCAAATTGGAATATTAATTTTTGCAGATTTCATAGAGGAGGGGAATAAATGGGTAAGGAGACCCATTCCTAATAAAAAACTTAATAAAATCTCTCATACTAATAAAAGGGATCACCTTTGGAACCATTTTACACACCCTCATGTGTGAACAAGATTATTTGCAAGAGGTTTAGATCAAGGTTGACCAATTTTGACTGCGCAATAGAAGAAGGAGAAGCTTGCTTAGAAAGGCAACGCAGTTCACATGGGAGAGAGATCACTTGGTGGAGAAAACCCTAAGGTCTGGGGTCCATGGTAAGGATGCTTTCACTTGTATAAGAGAAGGGTATAGCAGCCATTTTTGTTCATGTTGAGTAGTATTCATATCATTGTCTATTCAGACAAGAGAACATTCTTTGTTGTTCAGCAATAATTGCCAAAGGAATTCTTGTTTAGGATTCCTTCCTCTTCTTGAGAGGCCTCTTGAAGGTTTTTCTTCATTCTCCACATCTCATGGCTCAAGGCCAAAGCTACTATCTCCAGTGACAATGTTATTCTTGTTTAGGAGTGTTGCTACATTGAAGAGAGTTGCGGTGGAGGACATCTGTTGAGGCATAAAAGGTATTTTTTAACACCTAATTATCCTACATTAATTATCAATCCAGGAGAGACTTTTTATTTCAAGAGTGTACTATGTTTGAGACTACAATTTATCTAAGAGTATGCTATGAAAGATGTAGTATAGTATTCTAGATACAAGAGTAAACAGATGCTTGTAAAGAAATATAATTACAATAACATGAATGGAAATACTCTGAAATCTTAACTACTCACTCTACAAAACATCAATCAGGGATATAGTAGCAATAACTCATTCCCTTGGAAATTGATGCAACTGAAATCACACTAAGACAAGGCAATCAATCTAGGAACTTCGAAGCAGTAACCAATGTTCTCTACAGTTGACAGTCCTGCTCTTTAAGCAATCAAAATGAAATCGAACTTAAACTACTTGCTGATGAAAATAACTAAGAAGAACTTCTTCTAATAGCAAGAATTGGAAAGGAACAACAATCCGTAATTCCTATGTGTACACAGCAACTGTAAACAATCTCTCTCCAAATCTAAACCTAACGAATTAGAAATGAACAGAAAATAGTAATTGAGCAGCAAACATCAATTGAACAGCAAATATAAACTTAACCCAATCAGGTAACAAGTCTTCTTAAACTCCGACCCTGTCGACAGCCAACAATATGAAATAGTCAATTGAAATGAACCATAATCCAATGGAACAACAAACAGAATTAAGTATAGAATAACAAAGCTTTATAAGAGATAACAAGATGAATAAGACAATTATCATGATTCCTGCTAAAATAGAATGGTGATGCAATTCATTAGTGCACACAACAAACCAATACTCAATTCAACAACAATCAAATAATTCTGTAACTATAGTGAAACCAAACACAATTGTCACAGGATAGTAATCACATAATAGAAATACAAATAGCAGAGTAATTCCACCAGGGCCTAGCCCTTAGCACCAACGAAACACTGTTGGGTTACTTCAGAGTTTGAAAGATGAAATGAAACACACGTTTGTATTAATCAAACATAAAAGTATTACAAAGATCACTCTCTAAACTCCAGAGTCAATAAAACGTAATATTACAAAAGGAATGTTTTGAATCAAAGGATATCCCCCCACAATCACTAAATGTGTTGCCATATATATCAAACTCGATAGAAAAGACAAGGAATGAGATGAGGTTGAACATCGATCCCTCAAGATCGAAGGATCCTAAGGGATTCGCTTCCCTTCTTTCTTTAGCTGTCACTTGATCTCCTTTGATCGAGCCGAGCTGTCCCCTGCCTTTTCTTGTGATGCGTTTGGATTTCTTTGTCTTTGGAAGGATTTGGTCTAATGCTGGAGGAAAGTAGTTGCATTTACTTTAGCCACGCCTCTAGTATAGCTGCTCACCTCACCTAATTCTTCCTTTTAGTAGTAAAAGGCAGTGTTTAGTCTTATTTTACAATAAACATAAATCTTCACAATTCTACCACAATTCTTGTAATTAGTCATCTTTCTAAGGTAAAAAGAATTATGTTTAAAGTAAAAGAGTGGTAAAACACATATTAAATTCATAACTTTTCCACTACTCAACATACCCCCCTACTTACCCTTTTTCATGTCCTCATGAAAACTATAGTTCACATGCAGAGAAATTAAAGAATAAGTTGGAGAAGTTTTTTCATCAAAAGGCCTAAAACCATGCATTGTAGCTAATGCTTCGAAGACATGCCCTGTCTTTCCTTCAGGTATTTCATAACTGGCTTTGTAATCTATAGCAGGATACCATGCAATGGGGCTTCGAAACCTACACCCTAGCCAAAATGGTCCTTCCATCACATGTTATATAGGCCTACACTATCTTTGCCAATTCCGTCCATGGTTCTCCCAATGATGCCAGCTAAACTCCTTTGCCTTTGACGACCAATTTCTGTCCGTCATCCTGGAAAGTATTCATGGCTTCTTGAAGCCTGACCTTCTTCTAAGTCCATATGGTTCCTTGCGCTGGTAGACTAGACACCTCTACAATTATTTCATCTATTACGACTATCTGTCTTCCTCTAACCATGGAGTATCCTTCCTGCAAATTCTGTAACAACTCGGTAGCCACTGTTTCATGGGGTTGTTGCAGCCTTGTGAAGTATGTAATCCACCCCAATTTTTCCAAAATCTCTCATGCAGCATCAGAAACAACTAGCACTTGTGGCTCACTACGAATTGGTTGACCCCCCATCTTCTTTGCACACTATTACTTCTTTCCAAACACACAGTGATATAATGGAACAAAACAACACGGTGAATTGGAATAATATCGTTAAGTTTTTGTTATTCCCTAGAATGTAAGGATTTGATCTGTGTACAGGTAAAAAAATATAGGGATTTGATCTGCATGCCATGATTAAGAGGCATCTGCGCCCCCCCCCCCGAAGGATGATAGGTCGTCCTCAACCGTCAAATAAGAGAGGAATGTACGGCACAACAGTTGTATAGCAGGAAAGCGCATGCATACTTATGATACAATCAATCAAATTATTGCATTTAATGAAATCAATGCATGTGATTAAATCGTCAATAGAAATAGAAACGTTTGTAATGACTTAAAGATAAGGAGAAGGGACAGCTAAAATGAACACAAGTACAAATGCGTTTATTACCCACTCAAACTAATGTGATCGATTTATGATGATTTTCATGTATGATTGGTTCGAAATCAAGGCTTTAGGATTCATATTTTCATTTGATATTTAGATATGGATATAGGAAAACAATTTTAATATTACTATTGATGTGTACAAATGTGACTCCAATACCATCAACAGAGCTCTGTTTCCCACAGGTGTCCATAACCTTGACAAAGTTGCTTTCTCACCCTTGGAACCATTATCCTTTATTTATTCCTAGGAAGTGTTTTTGAATGTCATAACGGAGCCATTGTGCTAGCTTAGGGACTAGGTGAATCACAATGCCATTCACCGAGAATAAGTGAAAAGTGGGCAGGCCAACTCGTGATGAGACCTCCTATTCCAAGGACTTCTTAGTTTTTTTCAATTGTCCATTGGACCATATCCCTGGTGTGGTGGCCATGATGGGAATGCCACTTCACTTGATTCCTTATGATAATGGTAGGCTGGCTCTTGATGAGGCCCCCTATCCTCCATCTGCCATCTCGTAAAATTGTTAGTGAAATATATAAATATTTTTTCTTTTCATATAGCACTTTCCTAGTTATATATAAAGGACTGCTCAACACTCTTTAATATTAGGGATGGTGGAAGAAGTCTAAACATCCCAATAGAAAAGAATATGCCCTTATTCCTACTCCATAAGTAAAAATCAAAGAAAGTTATAAATATTTGGGGAATAACCAACATGATAAGGATAATCAATCATATTAATTTCAGTGATAGTAAAACATCATAGTCATGTTATTGATTATGTCCTTTTTCTTTTCTTATCATCACCAAACAATTTCTTAAAAAAATTAAAATTTCTTTTGATTTGCTGATTCCAGTAAGCTTTAATTTGTATGATTTTGTATAAATAGTATGTTTGCCTTAAGGAGAGTCATTAGAAATCCTCAAAATGCTAGTTTAAAACAAAAAATAATCCACTCAAAAGGTGTTGTTCCTTTGGAAATGAACAACAGGGACAATTTGCAGAAATGTTGTTCCTTTGGAAAGGAATAGCAAGAAAACAATCTGTGAAAAGTGTTGTTCCTTTCGAAAGGAGTAGAAAAATAGTCTATGAAACAATGAAAATAAACAACACAACTGATATTCCTTTCAAAAGGAACAACAAAAACATTCTCAACAAAGTTGTTGTTCCTTTCGAAAGGAACAACAAAAATCAAAATAAGTGAAATAAACAGAGTTTGCAAAAAACAAAATTCCATAAAAAAAACAAGCAAAATAAATGAAAAATTTTTATGTACAAATTTCAAAAGAAAGAAATAATTTAATGAATGGGTGCTGAGGAGGAGTTATCCCCTTCAACCAGAATTTTCATGGTAGAATCTTCCCATAATTGTTGGTCGAAGGACTCTCGAGTAAGAGGTTTATGATACAATCGTACTCGATGACCACTTACTTTGAAGGAATGTCTAGATCCATCAATGGTGGTTAATGTAATAGTTCCATTATCATGCACTTTTTGTATCTCATAAGGTTCGAGCCATCGTGTCTAGAGTTTCCCTAGAAAATCCTAAAACCTGGAATCATATAGGAGTGCCCAGTCTCCTTCATGGAAGATATTTTCTTTGATAAGGGTGTCATGCAATTTTTCTCTCTATTGGTGAATTAACGCAGTTTCCTAAAGAGAAGAGAGCCTAATTTCATCTAACTCATTAATTTGTTGTAGTCTTTTGGCCTGGGCTTCATTTAAATCTAGACCCACCTTTCGGGCTATTCTCAGTGTCTAAATTTCAAACTCTATTGGAAAGATGGGTTCTTTTCCAAATACGAGTCGATATGGTGAATATATCGTAGTGGCTCTCCATGTTGTTCAGTGCACCCACAAGGCTTCTGGAAATCTGTAGGCCCAGTCACATCTATGTGAGGCAATAGTTTTTCTCAATATAGACTCAATCACTTTATTTGTGCTCTCTACTTGGCCGTTTGCCTGTGGGTGGTATGGGGTTGTAATCTTGTGCTGAATGTGGTAATTATGTAATGTTTTAGCGAGTTTATTACGTAAAAATTGCGATCCTCCAACTGTGATTATGTCCCTTGGGAGGCCATATCGCACAAAGATTTAGAAAAGAAATTGTATTACAGAGTCCTCTCTAGCTTTTGAAAGTGCCTCTGCTTCTACCCATTTAGTGACATACTCAGTTGCAAATAGAATGTATCTTTTTTGGTTTTATGGGGGGCTAATAGGGCCAACAAAATCGAGCACACAACATTCAAATGGTTCAATTACTAGTTGTGGGTTCAAAGGCATTTCGTCAGATTGCCCAGGACGACCTGCCCTTTGGCAGCTATCACAGGCCTGCACAAATTTTTTGGCATCTTTAAAAATGGTAGGCCAATAATAGCTTTTCCGTAAAACCTTATGGATGGTTCTACGGTCTACAAAATGTCTACCACATGGACCATCATGGCATGCTTTCAAAATATCAAATACCTCGTCCTCCCGGACGCATCTCCTAATTTTCATATCTGACCCTGTATGAAACAGGTAGCCCCCAATCCAAGAGAATCGAGTACTACGCTGTATTATCTGCCTTCATTCATTAAGGGTTAGATGTTTAGGTAATTTACCTATTGCCAAATAATTTGCTATATCAGCATACCATGGGGTTCTAACAGTAATAGCAAAAAAAATTTCATCTGGGAGGTGGTCTTCGACTGCTTCTGCATCTGTTTCCTTTGGCATTCTTGATAGAAAATTAGCTATAGGGTTCTCTTTTCTAGGTCGATCTTTAATTTTAATGTCAAATTCCTACAATAAAATAAACCATCTTGTCACTCTCCCATTTTTAACAGGTTTATTTGCTAAAAATTTAATGTCAGAGTGATAAGTATATAGAACTATAGGATACCCAATTATATAATGTCTAAATTTATTTACAGCACGTACTATAGCTAAAAATTCCTTCTCAGTCACAGTATAATTTAGTTTAGTAGGAGATAGAATATTTCTGATATAATATATTTTGTTACACCATTTTTTGATTTCATATGGTTTTTTATCTTCCTCCTATCCAAGAATTTCTCCAATCATTGTGTCTGGGCATCAGATGAAATTTGGAATGGAAAATTCCAATTTGGGCCCCTTAGAACTGGGGCTGTTGATACAAGCTTTTTCAGATCGTTGAAGGCATTGTCAAATTTATTTGTCCAAATAAAATCAGCATTTCCTATTAGTGCATACAAAGGTACAGCTATTCGAGAATAATGTTCTATAAATCTCCTATAATAACCAGAAAATCCAAGAAATCTACGTACCTCTGTTTGTGTGGTGGGCGTGGGTATTAACAAAATTATCTGAATTTTGGTTGGATCCACCTGAATTCTAGCTGCTGAAATATAGTGCCCTAAGATAAATCCTTCGGTCATCATCATATGACACTTTTCATGGATTAAACAAAGCCTAGTGTCAATACATCTTTGCAGCACTTTTTCTAAATTTTCTAATGCTGGCTCAAAGTCATCTCCGTAAGGTGTGAAGTCATCCATATATACTTTGAGCCCTTCATTTATTAAATCTGAAAATATGTTGAAAATGGCCCTTTGAAATGTAACAGGGGCATTGCATAGGCCAAAAGGTAAGACTTGGTAGGCAAATGTCCCCCAAGGACAGGTAAAAGTAGTTTTGTCTTCATCTTCAGGGGCAATCTAGATTTGATTGCACCCACTGAAGCCATCGAGGAAAGAAAAGAATTTCTTTCCTGCCAATGTGTCTAATACCTAGTCAATGAAATGAAGGGGAAAGTGGTTTATCTGGGTTGCCTTTTTGAGTTCTCAGTAATCTACACATATTCTCCACTTCCCATTCTTCTTTGGTACCACTACTAATGGAGAGACCCACTTGCTATCAGATATTGGGTAAATGAAATTGACATCCAATAGTTTTTTTAATTCAGCTTTCACAATATCTTTAAGGTGAGGGTTTAATCTTCTTTGGGGTTGGCGAATGGGTCTCGCATCTTTTTCGGTATAAATGTGGTGTGTGCATAATTGGGGGTCAATTCCCTTGAGGTCTAGATAATCCCATGCAAAGGCTGCTTTATATTTCCGTAGTAATTGGACCAACTTCTCTTCTTGTTCAGCAGTTAGATTTTTGTTAATGTTTAGAGTTTTTCCCAACTCAATTTCTACAATCTTGAAATTGTACATAGAAGTAGTGGGTATTACTTGATCAGGGATGTCTTTTAGAGGATATTATTCTTCTTTATTATCAAATGCTGCCTTGATCATGTGACATTGTAGATGGGATCTGATTTGTGGTTTATTAATAAAACTATTAATGATACCATCCTCTGTTTGGTTTTTAAAATCAGGGGCATCTTCTACAGTTAGAGGTGATCTCATATTTTCCATAAGATATGATACAAGCTGCTTTCTTGTTTTGATTATTGATAGGCTTGGTTGGGCTAGGGGATATAAAGCTAAATTATTGACATAGTTTCCCCTTGTTATTGTCATGTTACCTTGTTGACATCCAATATAAGCATCGACAGTTGCCAACCAAGGTCTACCTAGTATTAATGGGTGTCCATCTGGCTGGTTCTTTGGGTTGATAACCAAGAAGTCAGCAGGGTATTCCCAGGAATCTACAGATACCATTACATCTTGTAGTGTACCCTCTAGTTTGACTACTGATCAGTCAGCCAATTCTAGTAAGGTTGTTGTTGGTTCTAGTGATGCAATGCTAAGTTTTTGACAGGTGGTGGTTGTTAAGATATTGATTGCAGTTCCCAAGTCAACTAGGGCATTTGGGAACAATTATCCATTAATTTTCACCGTCACTATAGGATTTCCTGGATCTTCATATTTTACAGTTGTTTCCATTCCTAATAATAAGTCAGATAGAGTACCAACTATTTGGACAGTTGGGTTGGTGGTTGTTCTCCTCTATGGCTTCTTTATACATAGTTCCTTAATGGTTTTTGGATAAATAGGGATGTCTTGAATAGCTTGGAAGAGAGGGATTTTTATACACAAATTTTTTAATTCTCCCAGAAGATCAAAATAAGGATGTTATAATGGGCGAGTTATGATTAATCGTTCTAGGAATGGTGGAGAAGAGGGTGTTCCTTGTTGTTGATTTTGTTGTTGAACCTCTTTCTCTTTTTGCAATGTTTGTTCTATAGCTAACGGATCTTCAATATGAACATTTTTGTCTCTCTCTGTTTCTACTATATGCCTAGAGCTTAATTGAAGGTCATTACACTCCCTCAGTTCAGTTTCTAATTCTGGTGGTTCAATTATTTGGACAGACTGAATTGGCCTATTGTTTGGGTTTGGGTTGGGCTGGGGTGGGAGTTGTGGTCTTAAGTTGGTATGGGGGTTTGTATACGGAGCTGGCAGTGTAGGTTGAGAGAGAAGAATTGTTCTAGCTGGCTGATTTGTAGGTCTTTGCCATTTTGACTACTAAGCCTGACTCTGCGAAGTAGAGGGGGACCATTGTGTTGGATAAGCATTGTTTTGCAAAAACGGTGGGCAGAAAGGAAAATTTGGCCAATTAGTTTGATTTGGCCATGATGATGTAGGGAATGGTTGTTGTGACCAATTGGGGAAAAGTGGTTGATTTTTCCACATTCCATTATATTGTTGATCATTTTATTGAGGAGGATAAAGAGAAGAAAACGAATCAGTTGGCATACCTGATTGTCGTGGCTTCCATTGTCAGCATTGATTAAGTAGACATACCACTTCTGATTCTTCTTCTGCCTCCTTATAGACTGATTTTAGGCCAGGAAGCGAGGAACATCCTTTTGTGGGGAGGTATTTTATGCAAATGGCACAAACTTTGATTACATCTAGCGGGCACTCTTTATGGTTGTGTTTCTTCTTACATCTAGTACAAAATACTGCCAAATTTTGCTCTATTTATACTTGCTTTTGTTTGGCTTGCATAATGTCAAACTGCATTGTTAGAGTCCCTAGAATATCTTTTTAAAATCTTCCAGCAGGTTTCCAATCTCTACACGAGTTACACCTCCATTGGAGGTCTTATTATCCCTTGTAATCATGTCATGCTCCACTGATTTTAGCCTTGTATTTCCCCTAGAACTCCTAATACACAAATCAATGATGTTAGCATAACTTTCTTGATATATATCAAATTTTCCCATAATATTCAATGCTTCAACCCATTGATCCTTCATTCCCCTAATTAATGTAGTTTTCAGCACATTATCAGGTAAGGGTAAGGATTCATAAGGAGATCTCTGAAGATTATATTGAAACTGTTCCACATATTCTTCCAGGGTTTCATTCAGTTTTGTTGTCATTTGGAATATTTCGTCTTTTAGTTCCCGTGAACTGCAATAATCTTGATATTTCTTTAAAAAAATAGCTTTCATCTGATCCCAATCAGTTATGACACCCCCACCTAGCCCCATAAACCATTATAAGGCTGCTCCTTTTAATGTGGAAGGAAAGAGTTTTAATTTTTGGGGATTGGTGGTATAGTCATACCCCCTGCATAACACATCAAATTCAAATAGAAATGCATCTGGATATTCTGATGTCAAGCCATGAAATGTAGGAATATTTTGAAGGGGAATGGCTTTCATAGGTGCATTAACTGTAGTATATACTATAGGATATTACAGTGTAGAGGTTTTTCGAGGTGTTTGCTGGTTCTGGTTTTGGGCCATTTGATCAAATATGTGCCAATATCCTTCCGGGATCTCAAGGGAGTTCCTAGGTTGACTAGAAGGAGTAGGAATCGCCTTGACAACACTTCCCTAATCTGCAACAATAAGTATTCCTTGCTGGCCTACTATTTGAAGAGATTCAAGTCCTTAGTTTTGAATAAGTTTGACAACACTTCCCTTATATGGACTGCTCACTATTTGGACTATTTCAAGAGGATATTTTGGTTCTTTTGCTTCTCCTATTTCCCCTACTCCTTCACGGAGATAGAGTTCCCTTCTTGTGGAGAAATTGGGCAGGGATTCTCAATTTCTTGAGAAACTTGCTCAATTCCCACTATTTGAATATGTATCTCAGCAAAGGCTTCAGATGGTGACTCTGTAGCCTGAAGGGAACTAGTATGCTGTCTAGAGATAACTTTCCTAGGTCCTACTGATGGCTGAGATTCAGTCTTTTTAAGGATTTTGTCAATGAAAGTTGTTCGCCCAAGGGTCACCGGTCCCTTAGGTTTTTCAGGTTTAGGAGGAATTTTGTTTTTCTTAGCTGGTTTATTCATTCAAGAAAACAAGCCTTCATTCCTACCTAAAGAAAGAAGTTTACCTAATTCTGTAGTGAAGCGGGTTGTGACCAAGTATGTTCCTTGCCCGGTGCACAGGTTCTTATGTTCCATCTTTAATAACCAATTCTTCGCGAGCAGAAGAAAATCAATTGTGCATAATTCCTTCGAAATGGCATACACCCTCCCTGGCAATAGCGCCAAAATGTTGAGGCATAAAAGGTATATTTTTAACACCTAATTATCCTACATTAATTATCAATCCGGGAGTGACTTTTTATTTCAAGAGTGTACTCTATTTGAGACTACAATCTAGCTAAGAGTAATGCTATGAAGGATGTAGTATAGTATTCTAGATACAAGAGTAAACGGATGCTTGTAAAGAAATCTAATTATAGTAACATGAATGGAAATACTCTAAAATATTAACTACTCACTCTGCAAAACATCAATCAGGGATATAGTAGCAATAACGCATTCCCTTATAAATCGATGCAACTGAAATCACACTGAGACAAGGCAATCAATCTGGGAACTTGGAAGCAGTAACCAATGTTATCTACAGTTGACAGTCCTGCTCTTTAATCAATCAAAGTGAAATCGAACTTGAACTAGTTGTTGATGAAAATAACTAAGAAGAATTTCTTCTAATAGCAATAATTTGAAAGGAACAACAATCCATAATTCCTATGTGTACATAGCAACTGTAAACAATCTCTCTCCAAATCTAAACCTAACGAATTAGAAATGAACAACAAACAGTGATTGAGCAGCGAACATCAATTGAACAACAAATATAAACTTAACGCAATCAGGTAACAAGTCTTCTTAAACTCCGACCCTGTCAATAGCCAAAAATATGAAATAGTCAATTGAAATGAACCATAATCCAATGGAACATCAAACAAAATTAAGTATAGAACATCAAATCTTTATAAGAGATAACAAGATGAATAAGACAGTAATCAGGATTCTTGCTAAAATAGAATGGTGATGCAATTCATTAGCGCACACAACAAACCAGTACTTAATTCAACAACAATCAAATAATTCTATAACTGTAATGAAACCAAACGCAATTGTCACTCAACAGCAATCACAGAATAGAAATACAAGTAGCAGAGTAATTCCACCAGGGCCGGGCCCTTAGTACTAGTGAAACACTGCTGGGTTACTTTAGAGCTTGAAATATGAAATGAAACATGCCTTTGTATTAACCAAACATAAAATTATTACAGAGATCGCTCTCTAAACTCGAGAGCCAATAAAATGTAATATTACAAAAGTGATGTTTTGAATCAAAGGATCTCCCCCCACAATCACTAAAGGTGTTGCCTTATATATCAAACTCGACGGACAAGACAAGGTATGAGATGAGGTTGATTCGCTTCCCTTCTTTCTTTAGCTATCACTTGATCTCCTTTGACCGAGCCGAGTTGTCCCCTGCCTTTTCTTAGCGATGCATTCAGATTTCCTTTTCTTTGGCAAGATTTGGTCTAATGCTGGGGGAATAGTAGTTGCATTTACTTTAGCCACGCCTTTGATATAGCTGCTCACCTTGCTTAATTCCTATTTTTAATAGTAAAAGGCAGTTTTTAGTCATATTTTACAATAAACATAAATCTTCACAATTCTACCACGATTCTTGTAATAAGTCATCTTTCTAAGGTAAAAAGAATTATGTTTAAAGTAAAAGAGCGGGAAAACACACAGTAAATTCATACCTTTTCCACTGCTCAACAACATCTACACCACTTCCGAAGCTAATTTTTAGAGGAAGGGAGTCCTTATTCATTTGAGGACTTAGTGAGGAATATTTCAAAGCATCATTGTAGATTTGGCATCGAGGCCATCTCAGTCCCTTTCCCCTACTGTGCAGTTCACCCAGTGACTACGTTATTTTCCTGAGAACATTTATGGTGGGGCTCTTGCAGAGTATTGGAGGGAGAGATCTTTATTGAAGGGATCAACCTTTCGCTTGAAAGATCCATTGGAGGAGGCACATTCAATTTGAGCATCAGATTTAGCCATCTCCATCCAGTCTATTTCTGAGTTGTTGTATCTACCTAGCTACTTCGACATTTTGTATATTTTATGTTCTAATATCAATCCTCCCAGGATTGATAGGAGGTAGCCTTTGGGATTTGATATCCTCACTCCTAATGTTATTTTTTACCATATCATTGTATATCTATGCATTTGGCATTTTTACCAGGAAGTTTCTCTTTAAAACTGCATTGTCAGAGCTAGGGCTTATACGTGCAACAGAGTTCTTTCATGATTTATGTACTCTTATCTTGAGGTTTGGCATTGTACATCTTGAGTATCATTTCCCTCAATATTTTCTATACATTTGATGCTGCTATTATTATAATGAGATAGCTATGGCTTCCTCTCCCATTTTATGAGTACGTGTCACTACTATTTTTCAATGGGTGTATTTTCTTACTGTTGTAACTCTATCATGAGGCATTCTCAATACATTAGCTCTTCCTAATAGGAGATATTACATATCTATAGAAAAAGTATACAAAGGGCCAGATAGCCTTTGGATTTCATCCTTCCCTGTGAAGGTGATGCATCCGGTAAATTCCCAAGTAGTCAATCTCTGAAATAGACTTGCAATATTTCTGAAAGAAGAATATCTTAAGATATTCCCAACATTGCAGAAATTTCCCCATTTGGGATATTACAGTGGTATCAAAGCACCTCTCTTGGCTCAGCTTGTGGCCTTCAAACCCAAGAAAGAGGAAGAAGATGATGATGTAGAAGATGAGCTTGATCTCATCTATTTTCAAAACAAAGAAGAACCTCGCCAAGGAAGAGAAGCAAAGAGAAGAAGAGGAAGGTCCATGCACTTCCTATTCTCAAAATGGAAGCAATCATGAGAGATGTTTAGATCATCTGGTTCTAAATCAATAGCTGGATGAATATAAATTCCATTCTGTAGCATTCAGGGAAGCTACAGTGTTCCCACAGTTTGTTCAGAAGAAGGAGGAGAGAAGGCCCTATAATGGAAGAGAATTCAGAGGCAATAGGTTTCTATTGTCTACATTTGATGGGAACGCTTTAGCTAAATATTGGGTGAAAATACTAGAAGCCCTTTTCTTGCTACATCCAGTGGTAGAGGAAGAAGCAGTGGAAATTGTAGCACTGCACATGGAGGGTGAAGCCTCTATTTGGTGGTTCAAACCCTTGGTCCATTCGAGGGTAAGCTATTTTGAAGACTTTGCTCAAAGGTTGATTCAAACCTTTGATGGAGAGAGGAAAAAGGAAGAGTAGCCTTTTTCAACTATGGAGGAGGCAGCTATGGCATTATAGGAGGCAACTGCTACAGCCACACAAGAAGACCCCAGGACCCATCAAGGTATGAATGAAGTTCCACTTTTCATTTCAGCAAACAACTTAAAGAATTGTGGAAATTCATCTTTAAAGGTCCCAGGATCTATATCTATTGCTATTTCATAGCACCATGATTGCACTGTGTTGTGAAAAGGATTTAAGGAAGAGATAAACCCTCATCCTCAGGCACTTGTGATGAGTCTCATTCAGCCCTTGAGGTTGGGATGTGAACCATTGGAGGATGAAATAAACCATGGCACCTTCATGATAAATTAGGGAAGAAACCTTGAACCGGAGGATGAAACAGTTGCTACACTGTTGGAAGAATTAGCAGCACTGTTAGACATGGGTGGAGAGGAGATATTACCTCCATCACAATTGGGTCCTCATGGATCCAACATAGCCATGGGTGAGAGATATTTTCTAAGAGGTCTCCAAGGAGATGCATTTCAACCTTCCATGGAATGCAAAGGGGAAGATATGTCTTGGGAGAATGGTAGCCCTCAAGGGAGGAGTACCAAAGGAGGAAAAAGGAGAAGACATCCACAAGGAGATGAGTGGGTGTGGATAAGAAGTAGGGGGCTGATTTTCCACTTTCAAATATATGACATCGGGTAGTAAGAGGCTTGGCTATGTTGGCTCCTCTTGAAGGAGTTTGGCCATCACTTGGAGTACTCTTTTCCCAGGAGGATGGGAGTAGAGGAGAGGTGGCAGGATGTTTGCATCATTGGGCAGCAGAGAGAAATGATACATGGATCTGATATGGCATATATATCAGTCATGGTATATTCATCACATGAGTTACATGATGTGAGCATGAGGAGGCAACAAGCACTTGGGTTGCTTGAGATATATTGGAGAGAGCACAAGCATATTTTCTCTCATATGATTTATGGTGTTGCAAGAGTGGAGGAGGGCACTCTCATAGTGCAAATAGATTACTCTTTGGCTTGGACTGATCGGGAGGAATTTCCATCCTGGGAAGAGCTTCACATTTGTAGTAGCATCACCAGAGATGTTCTTGACAGTGAGCATGTTAAGAAACATATACTGACTTGGGCAAGAGCCGTTTTGCATGAGCCCATAGCGCTATCACCCAGGAGCAGATTCACATGCATAGATTCATCTATCATTTTACTTCTAGTCTATGGTAAGAGCATTGTATTTTCATTTTTTGATTTGCATCCTCTTATCATTATTTTGTAGTGCATGGCTCCTCAAAGGGGTAGATTTTTCATATTGCTCCATGAGCAAAGTGGGGCCAGCCCATATGATGGAGAAAACCATATTTTTCATGGCCTTGGGAAAATATTTTTCCATCCTATTCATTTTCAGCCAATTCCTATGATTATCATTATATCTTACAACATTTTTCCTTATACATTTCTTGAGCAACAGTTTGCAAAACTACGTTATGCACTCTTGGGAGACTGTTGGTACTTTCTAGCACCATATGAAATCAATAGTACTTCCTCTATTTTGATGAGGAGCATGTTTCCATTTGCTGATATTTTCCATGTTATTATTGGGAGCATGATTGGTGAAATGACACATGATTTGAATGTGTCTTTGAGGGGAGGATATTCCCACAGTTTTTGCATGGCATGTTCTATGGGGAACATGAGGAGAGACATGGCCACCACAACCACCTATTTTCCTTCTTTTTAGGTGTGCCATGAGTTTGGAGATGATATCCATCCATTGTATGTATATGGTGATGTATTTTATTTTTTATTGTTGATTCACACATCTATTTACTATTCAGTAGTTCAGGTGATATTTTCCACACAATGCTTGCCATGTTATTTTTTGCAGCTGCAGTGGATGAGATTGCATTGTAGCCCTATGAGACATAGTTTGTACCTTGCTGCACATGGTATAACCTACAGTGAACATGTCATTTTGGTATCCTATGATGATCATGTCCTACTCATCATGGATGACATATCTTGGGCCAGTTGGATTTTCATTGATGGAGGAGAGATCCTTGGAGGATTGCTCTTCATGTTGCCACTTGGAGGCAATACATTTTCTGCCCTTGATCAGCACACATTCCACACTAATCATTGGTGGAGGGGAGGAAAACATGGGGTGAGCTATGGAGCTTGCCATATTGAGATTTTCATCCCACCTTCTTTTCCGAAGCTCAAGGTGGAGAGAGTTTTCCATGAGTTGCTATGTTTGGAAGCAGCTCATGTTGTATGGATGATTTCTTGGGGATGGAAGATTCATATGGGGATGATGAGTCCCACTTTATATCAGATCTCATACCTCAAGGAGGTCCTTAGACAGCCCACTGTTTCCTTCATGGATATTTTCTTCTACATGACAGCTATTTGGGGATGTTCGCCAAAGGCTAGATTGCATATGTTGGAGGGACACCTTGAACACTTGATTGATGATATGGGATGATTTTCTTGGAGAATTTTATCATGCATGGGTGCTACAGGGGAGGTAAAGGGAAATAAATCATTCTATCCTTTTACTTGCTTGAGGACAAGCAATCTTTGAGAGGGAAGGACTGTAATATTCCAAAATTTGCAAGCAGCAAATTGGAATATTAATTTTTGCAGATTTCATAGAGGAGGGGAATAAATGGGAAGGGAGACCCATTCCTAATAAAAAAATTAATAAAATCTCTCATACTAATGAAATGGATCACCTTTGGAACTGGTTTACACACCCTCATGTGTGAACAAGATTATTTGCAAGAGGTTTAGGTGAAGGTTGACCAAGTTTAACTGCGCAATATAAGAAGGAGAAGCTTGCTTAGAAAGGTAGCGCAGTTCACATGGGAGAGAGATCACTTGGTGGAGAAAACCCTAAGGTGTGGGGTCCATGGTAAGTGTTAGTGTCAGTCTATTCATACTACCATTAGTGATCAAAACTGCTCTTTTTCATTTGCATATTAGGTGTCTCATACCGAATAAATTTCACCATTCTGCTAGGTCATGGATTCATTGATGGTAGTAATTTTTTATCAGTTTTCCCTCATAAGGTACTCACTGATTTTCCTTTCTATGGTCTTTGGTCAGTAGCCACTTTCATTCTCAAAGTCATATCAATAGGTCATAGGATGGGTCTCATTAGTTTCTAGGGTCTCACCATGGTCAAATTAATGAGTCAAATATCAATAATATCAGCAAGGTCATGAGGAAGTCAATAAATTCAATGTCACAACACCCAAAAGATCAAAGAGACATTTTATTGAGCTTGATGTCATTTTCACCTCAAAACTATGTTTTGAGGTGAAAACGTGATATTTTGCCTTTATTATTATTCATTATGTAATTTTATATTATCATATATAATAAGTCACAATTCAGAAGCTTTTATCTCCACAAAATGATGTCCCTGCCTTCAGAAGCGTTTTCTGCAGCATGTTTAGCAAGTAGATCCATTAGAAAAAGCCTGGAAAGAGCTTTCTAATGGTATACTACACTGACTTCTGCATTGAAATTTATGCTTAAGTGAATTAAAAGTCCCTATATCCTCATATACACCCTATTTCCCATTTTTCCCTTTAAACTTTGTATTACTAGAGTTTAATATTTTTCTTTAATAAAATCCTTCCGCCCTCACCCCCCGTGTTTCAAAATACATAGTTGCATGATTAAAATCCAAAAAATACTTGTGCGATTAAAACCACTTCCTTTCCATGCTTGAAAACATTATAATATAAACCAAAGGGTTGTATTATACATAACCCCACCGTTCCCAACCACTTCCCCACCATACGTTATGATGAAACTTTATTATAAAAGTTTTATATCATATAAAACCCGTTACCCAAAGTCCTTTCCATCGCAAATCACAACACTTCCCTATCGCAACCCCCGATCACATCGCTCATTTTATAAAAGCCCTCCAATTAGCCAATCGCAAAAAACTCTGATGCGACTGATCGCAAGTCCCCCCTTTCGATTACCCGATCGCACCTCCCAATCTGCTCCCCTGATTGAAACCTCCAATTGATTTGGCACCTTCGATCTTCCATGCTGATCGGACGACCCACATCCATTCGCGCCATCACAATCGGCACTTCCATAAGTTCTCTTCCGATTGAAACCTCTGATTGGCCCCTCCCGATTACACATTCGATGTTGATCTTCCCCCTCTGATCCGACAGCTCACAACCAATTGGAGCATTATCATCGACATTTCCCATATGTGTTGCACTCCGCTCCGATATTGCAATTGCAATTGACCCTTGAGCCCACCATACAGTACTTCCGCCATTCATATAAAGGGCCTTTCCCTTGGTTTAAAATCGAATTTTGGTTTTAATTCATATAAGGCTTTTCCCCAATCGCATCGGTAAAGTTCTATATATGTATCATTCCATCCCACTCCCTCTCTCGATTCTGATCGCCAATTGCGATGGCGTCGATTACAAACATATTATAGTGTGTTTTATTATATTATATCTCTCTCCCCCGTCCATTGCAATTGCGATTTACATATGATTTCCGCATCTTTCCCTTCCCTTTTTCCCATTTAAAATTAAATTTTCCCTTCACTAAAGGAAAAGTTTCATTTCAAAGGTATGTTTATTAAAAAATTCAGTTTTCTCCAAACAAATAATGGAAAGCAAGGGAAACAGTCAAAGACCGAGAAAGCTTATTTAAAACAAAGATTGTTACAGTAGCAGCAAAATAGGAAATCTGTTCATCGGATTACCTATTTTCTTCATACAACATAGCAGCGAAATCTCCAAGTGGTTAAATGCAATGCTGTGCCTTATTTTCAGGGGAAGATTGTTGTATTTCTTTACTATGATTGTATTTCAGTTCTTCAGCTCTTAGAACAGCTCCCTTTTCTATGGATCTATGTTCCCACATTTCAGTGTATTTATTGTAATTGTAAATCATTGTAAGCAGTCTAAGTGAAGTTGGTAATTTAGAAGTAAGGAAATAGTGTGGCAGAACATCTCTGCACTCCATTTTACAGTCTAACAGGGAATTAATAAAAGATGTAGCTCTGATTTGTGGAATCCATGTGATATGCGATTTAGCATTTGTTCTCTTCTTGGTTTCATATGTAAATTGTTATGTTTCACCTCTAATTTATAAACATTTCCTTTTGAATGCTTTTAAGATAGAAAGGTAGAATCCATTTTATATGCTCTGCCTTGGGAAATCATTCATGCGCTGTGTTTTTCTTCTTTTGAAAAGGATCCATTCACTGTGCCCTTTTCAACTCCTTGCCAGTCTTTCCATCTCATCCTAACTAAATTTTATTTGCTAAGTTTCCTGCCTATCTTGCCCCATGAAATACCCTATGTCCTGATTTTAATTCCCAGTTTCAACTGTCCCTTTTATCCCACACATCCCTGAACTTCATTCATTCATTTTATTAAAACCTTTTCCATCATTTTATCTGGCCTAATATCAGTCCATTTATTGTGTTCCATTGAATATTCTTTCACGGAGAGAGCCCTCTCCTGTCCTTGTAGGGCTAGCTACAAGACTGAGCATGGTTTAGTTGTTACCCTATTTTTCCCTTTCAGCCTAGGTCCAATTCAAGTGCTAACATCTCTAGCGACCATACTGGGGATAGTTCAATATTGTTTGTTTGTTAGTGTTATTCATTTTATAAACTACAGACGGAGCCTGAAGTTCTGCCAGGTAGCCTTCGAACTGCACATTTCTTTACAAGTGCATAAGTAGATAAATGCTGCTTCAGCCAATCTACGATCTAATTTTATAAACATAACATCTGACTTGCTAATTTCCCCAGTACATATAGACTTTGGATGATGATGTTCAGAGTTTGCTAGGCTGGAAATAATTTTTTTGTAAAATAGAAATTCTACCACATTGGTTTCAAGAAGATACACCAAGGCTAATATAGATCCAAATCCTCCCCCTATGTTTGAAAATCCGAATCTTATCCCAAGAATTGTTAGAAGACAAGAAGGATCGTTAAGCCCCAGACCCGTCTTCAGATCCTATACTTGGCCCAGTGAATGGTTTTTTGTAGAATATCTTTCCTTTGACTAGAATTTTGAGCCTTCTTTATTTAGGAATAAGTCTGAAAATGACATTGATGATATAGTTTAAGATCCTGACTTCCTTGTAGATATTGAAGTCCAAAGAGAAAATACCTCCATTGACAATTACAATTTGAATTCTCCTCAGTCCATCACTGTAACCAATACTCTTGAGCCTTCATAATCATTAGGAACAGTCTTTCCTCCTCCCAATTCATCAGCATTCCCATCAGTCAATTCCCAATTGTCATCTCCTCCATCAACACCTCCCTCAAATCCTACAAATCTCGTTGTAAATCCACCCAGAGTTATGGCTGCCAGGTATGCACCCCTGGTCTTACCCCAGGTCCTCAACGACATGCCTATTGACTATCAAAGTAAAATTCCTATTTTTGATGCCACTTAGAGCATCACAACCCAACAGCACGTTGATAAAATAAATGAATTTTTTGATTTGCATGAGGTAGAAGCAGAGAATGTAACAACAAGGCTATTTGTTCAAAGCTTCAGAGGTGAAGTCAGAAAGTGGTTTAGAGCCTTATCGCCAGGCTCAATTCACACTTTGCAATAGTTTCACAATCAATTCCTGGACCGGTGGGAGGTAAAAAAGAAACCACTTCAAATTCTATCTGAGTATGAGAACATTAAAAGAAATGTGGGTGAAACCGTGTAGGATTATTGTATAAGATTCAATGTTGTATATAATGCTATTCTAGCTAAATTGAAGCCTCCTGTGGGATTAGCGTTGTTGAAATTTCCCAATGGTTTTCATGCTGACATGGCATATCAGTTGTGTGAAAGAGACCCGTCTTCACTTGAAGACATGCAGAAGATAGAGGTAAATGTTGAAGCTAATCTGCTGGCTAAAAGAGCACAAGCCAAAGCTGAGAAAAGAGTCACAATAAAAGAGGAGGCCTCTACTTCAGACAACAAAATGGGCACTTTGATTAGAACAGTAGTAAAAATGGTCGATAGGTTGACCATTCTAAACATACCAGAGCCTCAAATAATAAATCCGAATTTTAGAGGGCAGTAGACGCAATTCAGAATTAAACAGAGAGAGAAAAGAACATAGGACCAAGTTGCACCACCACAGCAGCAGATTAAAACTCCATTGTAGTAGAACTACGTGCAAGGGATAAATTCAGATGACGATGATCCTGTCATTTAGGGTAATCACTTTTTCACAGCTGATGGTGCACCAATTTTTCTCACAGAAAGCAAGAATACACAGTGACGACTCCAGATATTCAAAAAAACCAAAATTTCATTTTGGCCAATGACACAGTATTGGAAGAGGAGTTTGATGACTACCAGAGAGGGTATATGAACACTCTGTCAGCTCAACAAAGATAGTACTCTTTAAGGAATAGAGAGGTTACAATCAGTCCCATTCAAAAGAGAAAAGAACTCCAAATGAATAATGATGCACAAAAGAAAGCTAAGGAGCCGGCTGACCCTTCTTCTAGTAAAGCACCTGTAGTTACTAATACAGCAAATGAAAAGAAATAGCAGGGCTCAACAAAGGAGCAAACAGAGAAGAAAGATCCACCTGTTAAAGAGGTAGAAAAACCTCCCTCCTTTATTCTAGAAAATGAAATTTCTAAGTTAAAAGTGTTTATGCCCCTCACAGAGTTGGTGAAGAATAACGCATATAAAAATCAGGTGTCCAAAGTCTTGCAAATAGATTCTATCTCTGATATGGTTAATGTAGAAGATGACTACCTGTAGAAGCCCCAAAAATCGGGTCTACAACAAGAGGGATACTCACCCGGTCCTGACCTTGGTTAGCAGCTCCTTTTCCGTTTGATGTAGTGGGTCTGACTGGGGATAATGGGACCAGTTTCCCAATGTGTGTGTGTGTGTTTGAGAATTGATGTTTCTTATCTAAAATTCCTAAATAAAATGCTTTTAATCTATTTCTAATCTATTCATATGCAAACTGTATTTTAAGAAATATCTAACTCTAAACTAACCCGGGATGTAAATCTTTCCTGTTATGCGACCTAAAGTGATTTCGGATAATAGTTGATAATAAAAATCATTCAAATATCATAAGAAAAGAATTCAATAAAGATAAACTATTTCATATAAAAAATTAGATGAAACAGTTATGAAATACATGTCGCATATTAAACTATTCATATATCAAGTACAAATAAATAGCTATCACAGTACAAAAATTCCAAATGATAACTCAAGTATTCAAACATTAACATATAAATAGCTAAACATAAATATCACTTTTAGCACAGAAACATAAATAGTTAAGAGATAGAAATACCATTTATAGCTGGTTCTACTCATGAGATAGAAGCAATAATGATTTATCTCTTCCTAATCCAATATCAATTAAGAGTACAGAAATGCAACATCAGTAACAGATATTACACACAGGTATCAATAAATCTCGTTCCATTCATTTATCAAAGCCTCCTCTGAGGGTGCAGAAATGCACGTTCTGAGGATAAGTTTTTGACAAATTTCAGGACCTTTCTCTAAATGCATGAGAAGGGTTTAAATACTACTAGCTAAATCTAAAAATAGTTTATTACAAAATTTAGGATTCGGTTTAAATGACCGTCCTTTTTCTAAGCAAAAAATAAAGTAAAACTGAAACTAAATCTAAAATTGAAAACTATCAACTAATTATTTATGAATTTGATCTCTGAACTTGCAAGTATCCAGCATTGTTTTCTGGAAAGGTGGCTGACCGACATCAGATTTCAACTGCCTTGAAAGAACAGAATCGGTGAGTGTAGGCACAGTCTTCTCAGCAGAATTAATGATGCAATTAAGAGTGTTGTATTCACTATGTGGTTTTACTAGATGTGTCCAGTAAGAATCCCAATTTAATCTTGTTAATCCTTGAATTAATTTTTCTTTTTCTTTCGCCTTTTGTTTCCATTCTGTTTGCAATTGATGTGCCTGTGGAAGATATCCCGGAATAGTTTCTGAAATTAAATTATCTTTGTGTAAATTTTCATTTACACAATCAATAAGAATGCCTGCCGCTGTACCTGATTCCTCTGCTGCTTTCTCTGCCTCTCTGATTTGTGCATCCCAGTTATTAAAAAGTATTTCTTTATGATTTTCATTAATAATTGGTGCACCAACCTTTCTTCCTTTCTCTGTCTTTGCCATGCCAAATAATTAGTAACTCTTTCATTAATCAAATCATAATCATTTCGTAAATCTACGACATGATTGGTGATTCTATCACTTTCTTAACATAAAGAGTTCCATTGCGAGATTTTCTGGCATAATACTTCTTCTTGTTGCAGTAGTTGATTGTTTAAGGAAATAGTTTCTGAAATAAACTCTGGAAGCTTAGGATCATCTTTATGATGATCTTGGATAATCTGTATTTGTTTTTCTTTATCAGCTAGACTTTTTTGATATCCAATTTTCATTTCTTGAAGTTGTTGCTGTAACTTTTCTAGCTTCATCTGTGCTTCATTGTTAACCTGTACCTGTTGCAATTGTTGTTGCAGAACTTGTATCTGTTCTTCTTTTTCATTCAATAATAGTTTAACCTCAGATGCTTTGTCAATAGTTGTGGAAGCATAAGCCCCTGTAATCTGAGAGAACTTGTTAATATTATCAGTAGGATCTGTAGTAGGATCCTTCCATAAGACATCTAGTTGTTCTGCTTCAGTAGTAATTGTATCTTCTAATTTTCTCTTTTTACTTTGCTTCCTCACTACTACTTTATATTGCGGGCTGTAGAATACATCTAGAGGAGGAATGTCTTCTACATTAAGCACAATTTCGTAAGCAGTGACGAGTATATGTTCTGTGTTTGTCACAGTGCCGCTTATTCCTATGCTTAAAACTTTCGTTGTCTTCACTGGAGTTTGTGTATTCTGTTCTTCAATAGAAAGTAATTTATTGAACGTTTCCCATTCTTTATCTAGTTGAGTGCTTATGGATGGTTGTTGTACAGTGGTAGGTGAAATATTCAATTGTGGAGTGATTGAAGTCTGTAATTGTGAAAGCTCATTTGACTGAGCTGTATCTTTCACCGAATCTTCATCTTTATCAGACTTTTTAGAATGTCCAGAAGTCTCTTTTTCAGATTTTGATTTAGACCCACTAGTATGTGAGCTGCCATTGAGACTGACGCTAGGAGTTGGTTCCCTTGCAAGTTCCAAACGCAAATTATCCAAGGGGATAGTGGTCAATCTCCTTTCTCTGTAGATCTTAAATTCTTGAAATTGCTCTGGAGATAACTGCATCTGTGCTAAATGTAGAATTTTTTTTAGTGTGGATTTTTCTAGGAATATATCATCGAAAGGATCCTCTTCTTCAGAAAATATCCTTAGTTTGATTGCAGTGGTGAAATTTTTAGCAACTTCATTAGGGTCGAATAACCTTTTTGCAAATTTAAACAATTGTAAGCATGTAATGTTGCTTACTTCCTTGAATGCATGTCCAACATAAAACAATGAAAATGTTCCACAAGCTACGGGAAATTGTGGCCAAATTCCCTTTTTCTTCTCCTTTAATTCCTTTGTCAAACCTCCTTCACCACAGGTTTGATATGCAATTTCCCGAGCTACAAGTTTATCAGGAATGTACAGGGGTAAAACATGGGGGGAAGCAGAACTTCCAAAAACCCTCACATAGGTAAACCATTCTTCTCCAAACCATCAGGCAACAGGGAAAATGTCGACTTGTGCTTCTGGGGAAAACCTTGGAACATCCTTATTATACAATGTTTTGTACAGGGGCAACATTATGCCGTGGCAAATCTTGTAAAAATGAGGAACAAATTCGGATTCCCACATTTCTTTATGATACACATGAATAGGCAAAGGATCATGAATTTTCCATTGCCAACCCATCAAAGGGAATTTAGAAACAAAGTAGATAGCGTCCATAATATAGGCAGACAGATAAAAAGGAGGATAAATCCTCTAAGAAACAGTTCGTTTAGCCCGGTAGTTAAAAATAGCAGTGGCTAAATTATCAGACAATATTTTGGCCCAGTCTACAATAGTAGCATTAACAACAACATTTAACAACGAAAGCCATTCAGGCAATACCATATTTATATCAGGCTTTCTAAAAAGCCTGCATAACATAGCAGCAACAAAACAGTATGGAGAAGTGAGTGAACCAGTACTGTACATACCGTGTTTGTTCTTCTTCAATGGTTCATCTCTTTTGGTCCATTCCTTTATGCATTCCGCCAAATTTGCGTGTTCTTTGGAAAAATCCTCCATAAATTGTTTATTATACGTTGCCTGAGGGTCTAGCAAATGATACATCAGCCTCAAATCTTCCGTAGTGAATGACCCGAGGAGATCTTGATCTAGAGTTCTAAATTTCCTGTCTAAAATATCGGTGCTGTCCAACACCCATTTTACCATGTCCGTATATGGGAGAATTCTTGGCCTTGCTGCTATTCAATGTAGAAATGAACATGCCAGTTCTTTAAGAGTTGCCTCCGATGAATTACTTGAACCTGCAGTAGCTGTGACTTTCATCACCCTTTGGTTTTCTTCTTCAAGCAATTTATACATGCCTTCCCAAGTGGTTATACCGGCATCCTTATTACAAGCAGTATCTGCATACAGGGAAGCCATTTCTTTGCTCTCAGAACTTGTAGCCTTTTCTTTATTTCCCATATTACTCTTTGAATGCTTTGTATAGTCTTCTGATCCTTCGCGCCTGTGGTTTACGAATTAAGTGAGAGTAATGACATAAGAAAGGTGACGGGATAGTTTTAAATGCTAAAGGCGGATGAGAAATATTATTTTAACAGAAACAACCTTTCAATCAAAACAAAATATCCTTTATCAATAATTGAAAATCCATTCATTAATTTAATCATTTAAAGTGCATAACGGATATTGATTTATGAAAAGATTTTTATTGAACAACGAACTTTTAAGAATCTGCGATATTGTGATATGCGATTTGCTATGCAATATCGCAATATCACATATCACATTTTCCTCAAAGCGTAATCATCGCAAAATCAAAAAATCGCATTGTCGCAAAATCTAACTTATTAAACATATTTTCCGCGATATGCGATTTGCGATCAACACTTTTTAATGCTCATTTCTTGGGATCGCGCTATCGCAATATCGCGAAATCGCAATTTCAAAGATTCTGCCTTACAAAGGATGTCTAATTTTTGCGATGAATGTGATATTTTCTTTAAAGAAAAGATTTTATTCTACTCTATCATAATCTTAATTTTATTAAATATTTTCAAAGGAATTTATCTCAGTTATGATAGCGTGTTTTATTTGAAAAGAGGAAACAAGCGCTAATTAATTTTTTTGGATTTTTTGACTAAGGGTTCCCTTTTATTTAGTATTATTACTAATACTAAATAAAAAGGGGGGTTGTTGCTGGCTACAACAATTGGCGATTCACTTGGAAGAACCAGTTATCTCTGCTTTTATTTTGAATTTTCTAAACCTTTCAAAACAGAAAATTCTCCAGAAAATCAAACTTTATTATAAAAAGACAAAGTACATTATACTTCAATCTATAAATGATATTTCATTTATTCTATATTCAACTTAGATTATTCACTTCTTTAAGTTAATCCTTGTATTTATATCAGTTATTACTTGGTTTATAAATAAAAACAAAGACTTCTCTGTAAATTAGCTTTAAATATGCTCATTTGTCGTAGGTAGAGCCACTGCTACCAGCAAGCGTTTATAGCCTCGACAGGGTTACCTATTACCCAGCAATGATCTTGTATCCTACTTAGAGAAATATATAATTTTCAAAGAGAAATCCATCTTCACACTTATTTCTTCTGTTTTTTATTTTTATTCTTAAAGAACAATGTCTTGGTTTGGTAGCCAATTTATGACAATGTCATTCACTTGATTTATAACTCTGCTGAACAAGCTGGCTCGTGATGAGACCCCTTGCCCTTTGATTTAAACAATCTTGAGTCATTGCCCTATTGTGGTATGCAGTATTGGCAAAGTCAGCAAGCTATAATATCTATGATCATGATAAGTCGGCTCGTGATGAGACCTCTTACTCTTTAAGTTAAAAGTGTATCATTGGATAATTCCTTGAACATTGTAATTTTCTAAGTGGGGAGGATATCATTGTTTTTCTTAAGATATCTGGACGACAATGGTAGATTTTTTGGAAAGAGCTTTTCTATAGAGAAACTTTGTTTTGTTATTGATACCTTTCATTGGACTGACATAAAACAATTTTTTACCAAAAGTTGCTTTTCATCAAAGTTTTCAAAGTTGAAATTAGTATCATTCTTAGGCTAAAGTTTTTAACTATATCTTTGAATAATAATGACTAATAATCTGACAAGAATTATATTTTTAAGAGTAAAAAAAATAAAATATGAACAGAGAATTTGTATCTTCTTTGTGAATTCCAAATGTAACCGTTAACAACTTATTTTATTTTTGACAATAAAGAAAGCTAATATACAAAATAGAAGAAAGATCTCCTATGGAAAATATTTTTTGAGAATTTGTCCATTGACAGGTAAAGAGTCTCTTTTACCTGTTAGATCCTGTAACATAAAAGTAGATGGACCTATGATTTCGGAAATTTGGAAAGGACCAAGCCACATTTGTTGAAATTTTGTATGTTTTCCTTTTTCTTCATGAGCCTTGTTCCATTTTAAAACAAGATCTCCAACCTGAAAATCCTTCTTGGATGTCATGTTTGAATCGAAAGAAGCTTTAACTAGTGCTTGATGATGAGCATGAGTTACTTTGGCTTTTTCTCGTTGTTCTTCTAATTTAATTATTTCCATCTATCTTAGTTGTAAGGAAGAAGTTGGTGCTTCATCAATATATTGAACTAAGGCCAAAGAAGGAATTGCTAAATGAGTTGGAAGAGCTACTTCTTTCCCATAAACTAAATTAAAGGGAGAAGTACCAATAGAATCTTTCTGTGTTATTCGATCTGCCCATAAAGCATAAATTAAAGAATTATGCCAATTTTTATGATTTTGATCAATGCTTCGCTTGATAATTCTGATTAAATTCTTATTTGTAGACTTAGCTAAACCATTTCCTTGGGGATAATAATTGGCAGAGTATTTAAGTTTAAAACCTCTTTTTAATGCAAATTCAGTCATAGCATTACCAGAAAAATATGATGCGTTATCAAACATTAGAGCAGAAGGTAAACCAAACCTAGTGATTATGAACTGATCTATGAATTCAATGATATGTTTAGCATTAGCAGTCTTGAGAGGGAATGCTTCTACCCTTTTCATAAAATAATCAGTTACTGTAACGATATACCTATGTTGCTTAGAAGAGTGAGGAACAATCTCACCTATTATGTCCAATCCCCATTGATCAAAAGGTTGTTCAATGTTTACTAGTTGTAATGGCAGTGATGGTTTCTTTTGTCTTCCAGCTGCAGTTTGAGAAATTTGGCATTTTCTTACGTAGCTATGTGAATCTTTGAATAATGTAGGCCAGTAATAGCCCGCATAAAATTTTTTATCTGCAGTAGCATCTCCAGCATAATTTCCAGCTGCTGGCCCGTCGTGAAGTTCCTGCAAGACTTTTTCAGCTTCAGATTTCTTTAGACATCTAAGAAGAGCCGAATCATAATTCATTATAAAAAGAATATCATTTATAAGCTGATATTGTTTAGCCCTCAACCTTAGAGCCCTTTTCTTGCTGTGATCAAGATTTGGAGGAGCATATCCATTTTTTAGATAAAAAATGATATCAGCATATAATGATTCAACATCATTTAGGCTTACCTCATATGTTTGTATCTCTTCAGATGATTTCTCAGAAATCTGTGATGCTCCAGCTAATATCTTACAAAAGCCTTGACTTCTTACAATATTTGCTGGTTTGATTTAAACATCATGTTCTTGTAAGGAAGTAATCCAATTAACTCTTTTCTCACCCACATATTTTTGGACTAAAAGATTCCTTACCGCTGGAAACGGTACAATTATTTTTGTATGGGTTTTAAGTAAAAAGGGTCTGAAATACTTAATTGCTTTGAAAACAGCGTAAGCTTGTTTCTCCACATCTGAGTAATTCAACTCAGCTCCCTATAAATTTGAATTGAAGAAAGAAATTGGAGCTTCTGCTTTATCTTTATTTGCTTGAGTGAGTATTGCGGCATAAGATTTATCAGAGGCAAATGTATATAAAATGAAAGGATCTGAAAATTTGGAGTTGCTAAAGATGGAGCATTAATAATTGCTTGTTTAATCAGATTGAATGCTTCATATTCATTTTGACCCCATTTGAAATTTGAATTCTTTTTAATCATTGCTTGTAAAGGAGATACAATTCTTGAAAAATCTGGTAAAAATCTCTTTACAAAATTAATTTGACCAAGAAAAGATTGCATGGCTTTATTTTTATGAGGTAAGGATATCTCAGAAATCTCCTTGATTCTATCAGGATCAATATGAATTCCAGATTTTGATACTATGAATCCAAGAAGTTTTCCTTCACTTAATGCAAAAAGGATTTTTTTGGGTTCAGTGAAATTCCATATTTTTGACAGCGTTGAAAGATCTGCTTCAAATCTTTAAGATGATTGCTTTGTTTTTTGGAATATACAGTTATATCATCCAAATATATTACCACTGATTTGTTAACTAATCCTTTGAAAGCAATGTCCATGGCTCTTTGAAATGTAGCACCAACGTTGATCAGACCAAAAGGCATCTTTTGATATGCATAAGTGCCCCACTTGGTTCTAAATGTACTTTTCAACTGATCATCGGGATGGAACAACACTTGGTTGTAGCCAGAGATACCATCTAAAAAAGACATTAATTCTGCTCCTGCAACTGCCTGTAATATTTTCTCCATGGGAGGCAAAGGAAAATTATCTTTTTGGCAGGCTTTGTTAAGATTTCGAAAGTCAATGAAAATTCTAATATCACCGTTCTTTTTCCTTACAGGAACCATATTAGAAACCCATTTAGAATGTCGAACAGGGAAAATAATTTTGGCTTTCAATAACTTATTAAGTTCAGATTTAATTTGATTTTCTAGATTGGGATGGATTTTTCTCAATTTTTGTTGGACAGGTTTCTCATCATTTATCATTGGGATAGTATGTTGGATGATAGAAGTGTCATAAGTTTTGAGTTCATCATAGTTGCAAGAAAAGACACTTTTATATTGTTTCAAAATATGAACATATGCCAATTTTTCGTCAGGAGCTAGACCAAGGCCTAAGTTGATATTCTGAGGTTTGGTATCAGTTCCTAGATTTACTAATTCATAATTCAAAGTTGAAATTTGTAGTTTTGAATTGGTAGAGCTTTTAAATTGATCTTTCAAATCATAAAGGTCTTCTAGCTTGACTATTGACTTCAGAATAGCATTATTAGTGCTATCATGTCACAATTGTTTGTCATGTTGGTCTTCATCAACTATCTGATTAGTATTAGAGCCTTCAGATGTGAGGAAGCTTACAATATCAGGGTCATCTTTGAAAATTTTCCAATTGGTAATGTTATCAGGAATTGAAGGTCTAAAGATTAATTCAATGGAAAATCGATCAAGACTAAAGTCTTCTGCAGGAATAAGCTTGGAGGCTACATTAGCTAAGAGGTCTGCGCTAGCATTTTGGATTCTAGGAATTGGTGAAATATCAAATGCTATAAAATGTTTAGTCAGATCTTGAACTAAAGATTGATAATGTTTTAAATGACCTGATAAACAATGTATAGTATTGCGTACCTGTTTGATTACAATTTATGAATCTCCGAAAACTTGTAGATATTTGACATCTAATCCGATTACTTTGTATAATCCTTGGACTATTGCCTCATATTCTGCAGTGTTGTTGGTGCAATCAAATTCTAGTCTGCAGGTTAGCATAATTTTGTTTCCCTCTGGACTAACCAAGATACATCCTGCTCCTACTCCTTCATTAGACTTAGAACCATCAAAAAATAGTTTCCAAAATAAATATTTATTTACAGGAGTATCTACAAAATTAATACATTTAGAACCATCTGTTTGGGAAAATTTTTTTACTTGAGATAAAACAGAATGTTCTAAATAAGGTGATGTGTGAGCACTAAAATTTCCTAAGAAAGAATCAACTGAGTAATTGCCAATGATATTACTGCTGTATGCAACTGGTTCATTCTCTCCTTCCAGTTCTGTTACTATATATTTTTGATGTTTTTCTCGTTCAACCTTTATCTGATTTGGTTTGCCATTGTAAGGCAGCCACATGTGCGACTAATCAGTTGCAAAGTATCCATGAAGTTTTTCTGACCAATCTCTGCTAAGAATTAAGCCATAAAATTTTGGAATATTAGCAACTAAAATATCAATAACTTGACATACCTTTGGATTGGATGATAGCCTTATGGTAACCTAATTTAATTCGCCAATCACTTCCACTTGTGATCGATCTAACTGAACTATGCGGACAGCAGATTTTTGTGGTTGAACGTTCAATTTTGCACATACTGATTTTGGTAGAATATTAGATGAAGCTCTAGAATCCACTAAACAATTATGCAAATTTTTATTGAAAACTTCATAAGTAAGAAGAAATGGAGGAGTATGAGATCTCGACCTTCCTCCAATTAAAGAGATATATTCAAGATCAACTTTACTAATCAAATTAGTTGGAGGTCTTCCCATCTCATTAGAAGCTTGAGAAATTACAGGATCAGGAAAAGGTTTTTCTGGTACAGCATGTAATTCTTTCAAAAGTATCTTTTGTTGGTGTTTTAACTTGCTCAATTCATACAAAGTGATGTTAACCCTAGTTTTCTTCATATCTTCTATGATGTTATATTCAATTTCATCCGGAACGATTAGTGTTCTTGATGGAATTGATGAATCTGTTTGGACTGGGCTAGTTTGAATTTCTTTAGATGTTGTTTTCTTGGGTGCAACTTTATCTTTAGCCAATGGGCTTGCGCTCTTTGACTTAGAGGTAGGTTGAGGAGGATCAAGTTGATTTCTACTTCGGGTGCTAACTGGGGATGCTTCTTGATCTTCCTCATCTAGGAGGATGAAATCCCACATACCTTGGACTTCTACAGCTTCTTCTTCATCAGTGGTTTCTTCAGTAGCAGTTTCCTCTTCTTCTTCTTCTGATTCAGAATTTGTAATAGCATTTGGTGGTTTTGAATCAGTTGAAGGATTTCTTCTAAAAGGCTTGAATGGATTTTTAGAAGATGTCTCTGCCACTTGTTTCTTAATGTCAACCATTTCGTTAGACATGGTTTTAAAATATTTTTGCAATCCTTCTAAATCAAATGGATCTTTTGATTGTTTTTTCTTGGAATTTTCCTAAAAGTGACTTTCTTGGATTTCCATTCTTCTATTGCATTTTTCTTTTCTAAAGCAATGATTTGTTTCTCTACTGCTATTGCTTCTTTCATATTTTCTGCTAAATTTGTTTTGTTTGCCCTATCAACAAAGATTGCTATGTTTGATGGCAAAGCATAAATGTACCATTCACTTCGCACTTCTTCGCTAGGCTTAGAAGCAGTAGGTATTTTGTTTAACAATTTATTGAAATGAGAATTGAAATCTTTGACAAGTTCTTTTGAATCAGCTCTAAGATTTGAAAAATCATTGATTAATGTCGATGTAGACCTGTCATCACAAAATTTAGTCAAAAATTGATCTTGAAAGATATCCCAACTAGTGATGGATCCAGATGGTAATGAGAAATACCATGATCCAGTTGCTCCTTGTAGAGTATAAGGAAAAATTCGGACTACAGCATCTTCATTAACAACTCCATTAAGATTTATGGACAACATAAAATTATTGATATGTTCTTCTGCTAGCATGCGTGCTTCGGGATTAAACTTAGGCAACCATTTTTCGAGATGGGCTGGTAATTGACTCAGGGGAGCAGGCATTAAGACTGCCCTTGGATTATTCCATGGCATTTGGGCCATCACTGAACTAATAATAGATGAAAGTGCAGATGATGATATTTGTGACTGTGAAGATGAAGATATTATAATTTGAGAGGGAGATGTGGAAGATTGACTGGACTGATGGACAGTAGTCTGGAGTGGAGGAGTGGATGGTTGACTTCGCAATGAAGTGTTTGAGATGGATGATGATGATGAAAGAGTCTCACTATCAGACCCTTTAGGTGATTTCCTAGCTCTTTTTCTTGTAGGTAGAGGTAATTCAGTTGGCTGAATTCCAAACTTTTCACTTTGTAATCTGGTGAGAGGATGAGCAGGATTGTATTGCGAAGTCACACTGCCTTGAGATTTATCAGATCTTTGAGGTGATATTGAAAATCTCTGAAGTTTATGAATCAAAGATTCAACTTCAGGAGGTTCAATAACAGATTCTTCTGAAAAGTCAGGGTTTGTAGCAATGTCTGGTCTTCTTTCGACTTCAAATTCTAGATTTGAAATTTCTGAGTGTGATAGGGAAGTCGGGGAAGATGGTGAGGGTAATTTACTCTCAGAATGGTATTTAGATTCTGATTTTCTTGCCATTCATAGTCAGAGGCCCTCCTTCTAGCACCAAATATGTTGAAGCCCCGAAAATCGGGTCTACAACAAGAGGGATACCCACCCGGTCCGGACCTTGGTTAGCAGCTCCTTTTCTGTTTGATGTAGTGGGTCCAACTGGGGATAATGGGACCAGTTTCCCAATGTGTGTGTGTGTTTGAGAATTGATGTTTCTTATCTAAAATTCCTAAATAAAATGCCTTTAATCTATTTCTAATCTATTCATATGAAAACTATATTTTAAGAAATATCTAACTCTAAACTAACCCGAGATGTAAATATTTCCTGTTATGCGACCTAAAGTGATTTCGGATAATAGTTGATAATAAAAATCATTCAACTATCATAAGAAAAGAATTCAATAAAGATAAACTATTTCATATAAAAAATTAGATGAAACAGTTATGAAATACATGTCGCATATTAAACTATTCATATATCAAATACAAATAAATAGCTATCACAGTACAAAAATGCCAAATGATAACTCAAGTATTCAAACATTAACATATAAACATCTAAACATAAATATCACTTTTAGCACAGAAACAGAAACAGTTAAGAGATAGAAATACCATTTATAGCTGGCTCTACTCATGAGCTAGAAGCAATAATGATTTATCTCTTCCTAATCCAATATCAATTAAGAGTACAGAAATGCAACATCAGTAACAGATATTACACACAGGTATCAATAAATCTCGTTCCATTGATTTATCAAAGCCTCCTCTGAGGGTGCAGAAATGCATGTTCTGAGGATAAGTTTTTGACAAATTTCAGGACCTTTCTCTAAATGCATGAGAAGGGTTTAAATACTACTAGCTAAATCTAAAAATAGTTTATTACAAAATTTAGGATTCGGTTTAAATGACCATCCTTTTTCTAAGAAAAAAATAAAGTAAAACTGAAACTAAATCTAAAATTGAAAACTATCAACTAATTATTTATGAATTTGATCTCTGAACTTGCAAGTATCCAGCATTGTTTTGAGGAGAGGTGGCTGACCGACATCAGATTTCAACTGCCCTGAAAAAACAGAATCGGTGAGTGTAGGCATAGTCTTCTCAGCAGAATTAATGATGCAATTAAGAGTGCTATATTGACTATGTGGTTTTACTAGATGTGTCCAGTAAGAATCTCAATTTAATCTTGTTAATCCTTGAATTAATTTTTCTTTTTCTTCCGCCTTTTGTTTCCATTCTGTTTGCAATTGATGTGCCTGTGGAAGATATCCCGAAACAGTTTTTGAAATCAAATTAGCTTTGTGTAAATTTTCATTTACACAATCAATAAGAATGCCTGCCGCTGTAGCTGATTCCTCTACTGCTTTCTCTGACTCTCTAATTTGTGCATCCCAGTTATTAAAAAGTATTTCTTTATGATTTTCATTAATAATTGGTGCACCAGCCTTTCTTCCTTCCTCTGTCTTTTGCCATGCCAAATAATGAGTAACTCTTTCATTAATCAAATCATAATCATTTCATAAATCTACGACATGATTGGTGATTCTATCACTTTCTTGACATAAAGAGTTCCATTGCGAGATTTTCTGGCATAATACTTCTTCTTGTTGCAGTAGTTGATTGTTTAAGGAAATAGTTTCTGAAATAAATTCTGGAAGCTTAGGATCATCTTTATGCTGATCTTGGATAATCTGTATTTGTTTTTCTTTATCAGCTAGACTTTTTTGATATCCAATTTTCATTTCTTGAAGTTGTTGCTGTAACTTTTCAAGCTTCATCTGTGCTTCATTGTTAACCTGTACCTGTTGCAATTACTGTTGCAGAACTTGTATCTGTTCTAATTTTTCATTCAATAATAGTTTTACCTCAGATGCTTTGTCAATAGTTGCGGAAGCATAAGCCCCTGTAATCTGAGATAACTTGGCAAGATTATCAGTAGGATCTATAGTAGGATCCTTCCATAAGACATCTAGCTGTTCTACTTCAGTAGCAATTTTATTTTCTAATTTTCTCTTTTTCCTTTGCTTCCTCACTATTGCTTTTTATTGCGGGCTGTAGAATACATCTAGAGGAGGAATGTCTTCTACATTAACCACAATTTCATAAGGAGGAGTGACGAGTATATGTTCTGTGTTTGTCACACTGCCGCTTATTCCTGTGCTTAAAACTTTCATTGTCTGCACTGGAGTTTGTGTATTCTATTCTTCAACAGAAAGCAATTTATTGGACCTTTCCCATTCTTTATCTAGTTGAGTGCTTCTGGATGGTTGTTGTACAGTGGTAGGTGAAAGATTCAACTGTCGAGTGGTTGAAGTCTGTAATTGTGAAAGCTCATTTGACTGAGCTGTATCTTTCATCGAATCTTCATCTTTATCAGACTTTTTAGAATGTCCAGAAGTCTCTTTTTCATATTTTGATTTAGACCCACTAGTATCTAAGCTGCCATTGAGACTGACACTAGGAGTTGGTTCCCTTGTAGGTTCCAAACGCAAATTATCCAAGGGGATAGTGGTCAATCTCCTTTCTCTGTAGATCTTAAATTCTTGAAGTTGCTCTGGAGATAACTACATCTGTGCTGAATGTAGAATTTCTTTTAGTGTGGATTTTTCTAGGAATATATCATCGAAAGGATCCTCTTCTCTGGAAAATATCCTTACCTTGATTGCAGTGGTGAAATTTTTAGCAAATTTATTAGGGTCGAATAACCTTTTTGAAAATTTAAACAATTGTAAGCATGTAATGTTGCTTACTTCCTTGAATGCATGTCCAACATCAAACAATGAAAATGTTCCACAAGCTATGGGAAATTGTGGCCAAATTCCCTTTTTCTTCTCCTTTAATTCCTTTGTCAAACCTCCTTCACCACAGGTTTGATATGCAATTTCTTGAGCTACAAGTTTATCAGGAACGTACAAGGGTAAAACATGGGGGGAAGCAGAACTTCCAAAAACCCTCACATAGGTAAACCATTCTTCTCCAAACCATCGGGAAACAGGGAGAATGTCGACTTGTGCTTCCGGGGAAAACCTTGGAACATCCTTATTATACAATGTTCTGTATAGGGGCAACATTATGCCGTGGCAAATCTTGTAAAAATGAGGAACAAATTCGGATTCCCACAGTTCCTTATGATACACATGAATAGGCAAAGGATCATGAATTTTCCATTTCCAACCCATCAAAGGGAATTTAGAAACAAAGCAGATAGCATCCATAATATAAGCAGATAGATAAAAAGGAGGATAAATCCTCTAAGAAATAGTTCATTTAGGCCGGTATTTAAAAATAGCAGTGGCTAAATTATCAGACAATATTTTGGGCCAGTCTACAATAGTAGCATTAACAGCAGCATTTAACAACGGAAGCCATTCAGGCAATACCATATTTATATCAGGCTTTCCAAAAAGCCTACATAACATAGCAGCAGCAAAACAGTATGGAGAAGTGAGTGAACCAGTATTGTACATACCGTGTTTATTCTTCTTCAATGGTTCATCTCTTTTGGTCCATTCCTTTGTGCATTCCGCCAAATTTGCATGTTCTTTGGAAAAATCCTCCATAAATTGTTTATTATACGTTGCCTGAGGGTCTGGCAAATGATACATCAGCCTCAAATATTCCGTAGTGAATGTCCCAATGAGCTCTTGATCTAGAGTTCTAAATTTCTTGTCTGAAATATCGGTGCTGTCCAGCACCCATTTTACCATGTCCGTATATGGGAGAATTCTTGGCCTTGCTGCTATTCGATGTAGAAATGAACATGCCAGTTCTTTAAGAGTTGCCTCCGATGAATTACTTGAACCTGCAGTAGCTGTGACTTGCATCACCCTTGGGTTTTCTTCTTCAAGCAATTTATACATGCCTTCCCAAGTGGTTATACTGGCATCCTTGTTACAAGCAGTATCTGCATACAGGGAAGCCATTTCTTTGCTCTCAGAACTTGCAACCTTTTCTTTCTTTCCCATATTACTCTGTGAATGCTTTGTATAGTCTTCTGATCCTTCGCGCCTGTGGTTTACGAATTAAGTGAGAGTAATGACATAAGAAAGGTGAAGGGATAGTTTTAAATGCTAAAGGCGGATGAGAAATATTATTTTAATGGAAACAACCTTTCAATCAAAACAAAATCTCCTTTATCAATAATTGACAATCCATTCATTAATTTAATCATTTAAATTGCATAACAGATATTGATTTATGAAAAGATTTTTATTGGACAACGAGCTTTTAAGAATCTGCGATATTGCAATCTGCAATTTGCTATGCAATATTGCAATATCGCAATATCGCATATCACATTTTCCTCAAATCGCAAAATCGTATTGTCGCAAAATATAACTTATTAAACATCTTTTCCGCGATATACGATTTGCGATCAACACTTTTTAATGCTCATTTCTTGGGATCGTGCTATCGCAATATTGTGAAATCGCAATTTCAAAGATTCTGCCTTACAAAGATGTCTACTTTTTGCGATGAATGTGATATTTTCTTTAAAGAAAAGATTTTATTCTACTCTATCATAATCTTAAGTTTATTAAAGATTTTCAAAGGAATTTCTCTAAGTTATGATAGCATGTTTTATTTGAAAAGAGGAAACAAGCGCTAATTAATTTTTTTGGATTTTTTTACTAAGGATTCCCTTTTATTTAGTATTATTACTAATAATAAATAAAAAGGGGGGTTGTTGCTGGCCACAACACTACCCTGAACTTATTTTTGGTCCAGCCACAAAAGAATCTGAAGAAAATGAAGTCCCTCCTTTTTACCTGAGCCTTAGAGTACATTAGTTTATCCTGCATAATGCTATGTTGGACTCTAGGGCCTCACATAATTTGATGCCCAAAGCTGTCATGGAGAAGCTAGGCCTTGATATCACTCGAAAATATCATGATTTGTATTCCTTCGACTCAAGTAGGGTCCACTGTATTGGCCTTGTTGGAAATATGATGCAGAGTGTTGTCCTTGATGGCAACCCACTGAATGAAGATGAAGACATGCGACTGTTGACATGTGTTGTCCTTGATGGCAATCCACCTGATGAAGTTATTCTTGACTTGATGGACTTAGTAAATGATGTAAATCTGATGTGATATGATGCTACTATGATGTTGAGTGTGGTCCCTGAAAGGCAACCCTCTTGATGAAGATGATGGCAACTCACTTGATGAAGTTGCGCTTGGTAGAATATGTTCTTGATGAAGTAAATCTGATGTATCTACAGTGTGTACAGAAGGCAATGAAGAAAGGAATTCAGAATGTGCTCAAAGTATGATGAAAAGAGTATGTCTCTATGAATACATGGATTTGTCTAAGGGAAGTCGCGTATGCACGCGGAAAAGAACGTACCAAGTCGCGTATGGGCAGAAGCGCTCAAAAAGTGCAAATCCAGGGGCCCGTGGTATTGAAGGCTCGTGGTATTGAAGGCTCATGGTATTGCTTTGGCCCGTGGTATTGAAAAAGGATAAACCTATATAAGGAGAAGAAATTCATTGTGCAAATCATGTGTGTGGGAGCAAGATGTCTAATCTTGAATGAAGACTTCTCTATGAAGTATATCTGTATGGAAAGGGTAAAGGTTTGATGATAGATCTGAATCTATGATGCACTTATGAAGAAATGATGAAGCGGGATTTCTAGATATGAAATGTACTTGTATTTATAGATGTTGTTGTCGTTGATTAGATGCCTTTATGGAAGGTCTAGATACGCGGTAGGCGAACATCTGAGCGAACATACGTACGAAGCAAAAGGTAGATCTGGTGAATATACGATGCGATGAAGTATGAAGCTGCGCGTAATTGTTGAAGGTCTATACGCTACTTCTGCGCCGAAAGGCGGAAGCTCGTATGCACGCGGCTGCAAGTAAAAGCGCGTGTGCGCAATAAATATCTGTGCGTATACGCGGGTTTGTGTTGACGGAAGACGCGTGTACGCGAGATCGATGGGGGAAAACGCATATACTGAAGCTGGGGTTTTATTGAGCAAGGGTATAAAAATATACGGTTACTGTGTGTTTAACTATCGATCGTGTTTATAAGTATACGTATTGTTGATGTATACCATTTCTTAAAAGTATGGAAAGGGTCCGATGTGAAAATATGATGAAACGTATGCAGTTAAAGTGGTGTTACTGTTGAAGTTGTTGGATCGAGTGTGAAAATTGATGAAACGTGGTCCAAGGTGGTGCTGAGGGTTGTAGCCTTCAATCAAGGGGTTGTAGCTCCCTTCCAGGTGAGGCTGGTAAACGAGATCGGGGGGTCGTAGCTCCCTTCCAGGAGAGGCTGGTAAACGAGTCAGGGGGTTGGAGCTCCCTTCCAGGAGAGGCTGGTAAACGAGCGCAGGTGGGTGCCTGCGTGCTGGTCAAGTCTGCGCCAGCACATATGTTGTAAGATGTTTTTCTCTATAATAAAATATTGAAGGCTGAGCAACTGCAGCGGTGGTTTTCTCCCGACTTGGGTTTCCACCTAAAAATCCTGGTGTTCATATGTGATGCTTTGTGTGATGGTTTATTCTGTTCTTACTGCACATGTTTACTGTTTATAGAACATCTAATTAATGAATGATGGAATGATATAAGTGAAGAACTAATGGCATAATTAGATCTCTGTGTATACGCGAGTTTTATGAAGGATATCCACGTGTATACGCTAGTTGGCTTCAGCAAAGTAGCGTATGGGTTTTAGAGCATGAAAAAGTAAAAAGTTTCAGTTTTCCCTAAATACTGATTCACCCCCCCCTCTCAGTATTTTTCCCAACAATTGGTATCGGAGCGGGTCCTTCTGCAGAAGCTTGATCGCTTGAAGGAGATCCGTCGCAATGGGAAGTCAAGAAGGAGTAATGTCTATAAAGCCACCTCTATTCAATGGAAGCAATCTGATATTCTGGAAGGTACGAACAAAAGCATATCTGCAAAGTCTTGGTGCGGATGTATGGGCAATCGTGGAAGAAGGTTATCAATACCCGGCAAGTATTCCTACTGATGCAGCAGAAAGGAAGAAGTATGAAATCAATGCCAAAGCAGTGAATGTCTTATTAGGAAGCATGTATGAATCAGAATTTGCTAAAGTGATGCAGCTACATTCAGCAAAAGAAATATGGGACAAAATCATTCTGAGCTATGAAGGAGATACAAAGGTAAAAAATGCAAAACTCCAAACTCTTAGAATTGAATATGAAAATTTGAAGATGCATAGTGATGAAAGTGTTGCCATTTTCTTCCTTCGTCTAGATGATGTTGTAAATCGAATGAGAAATTTGGGTGAAACCAAAACTGATACTACTCTGGTTGAAAAAGTCTTAAGATCCTTGACTCCAAAATTTGATTCTAAAGTCTCCGCTATTGAAGAAAGGCAAGATCTACAAACCCTTACTATTGTTCAATTACATGGGACTCTAACTGCTTTTGAAATGAGACAAGGAGGTCCTTCTCAAATAAGAGAAGCTGCGTTTAACGCATCCACAAAAGGAAAGGAAAAGGAAGTTGTCAAAGAATCCAGCTATATATCCGATGAAGAAGAAGCGAATTTCGTAAGAAAGCTCCAACTAGGTACTGGAAGATTCAAAGGTAAGCTTCCCTTCAAATGTTTTGAGTGTGGAAAAATTGGTCACTATGCTGCTAAATGTCCTTATAGATAAAAACATGGTAAAGGGAAACAATTTGAAAAGAGAAAGAGTTATTATGCAAAAGATGATGATGATGAAGTGTCCAGTGAAGATGAAGAAGATTCTGACCAAGACCTGAAAGTGCTCATGGCTAAGAAGCAAAAGAAGAAGGTCACTCAAAGAAAGAAGATGCCTCAGAAATCATGTATAGAAAAAATTGAAGAAGATGAATCAGATAGTCATTGGGGTCTAGAAGTTTCTGACGAAGCTCTACAAGCACTCATGGCGAAGAAGAAAAAGGAGAAGGCCACTTGTAATACTCTTCTTTGTGCAAATAATAGTAAATATAGTGAAAGTAAAGTTGTAGAAGCTCTCAAGACTAAAGTTGAAGAACTACAAAGTTCTACTACTAGGCAAGAAACTATTTACAAAGAGATGACCTCTCGAGTGAAAGATCAAATAGAAATGTTGAATGGACAGGTGGACAAGTATCAAAGGTTTCATACTTATGCATCCAATCGAATTAAAGATCTAGAAGAAGATCTTGAAAAATCAAGCAAGAAGAATGAAGGACTTGAAGCTGCTATCATCTCTCTGCAAGAAGATCTAGAAGCATCAAGTAAGGAAAATGAGGAACCTCTACAATCATTTGAAAAGGAAGGCCTTGAAGCAAAAATTATCTCTCTCAAAGAAGATCTGGAAAAATCAAATAAGAAGAATGAAGAGCTGGAACAAACATGTGAAGAAAATGAAAATTGGTTGAAATAAGAGATCCTAAATCTGAAGGATCAAGTAGAAGATGGAAGAAGGAAAGAAGAAAGCATGACAAAGCAATGTCAAGCCTTGGAGGTTGAGGTAAACATTCTCAAAGGTAAATTAGAAGAAAAGGTTAAACTCTTGAGGTTTCAAGATAGTACTAACACTTTGGACAAAATTCTGAGTAATCAAAGGTCTCCTGCTATCAAACTTGGTCTTGGTTTCCATGAAACTGTTAAAGGAGAATCTAGCTCACAAGGAAGTGCTAAAAATTCAGAGGATGTCAATGCAAAACCTGAAGTGTTGAAAGAGACAAAAGATCAACCAACAATCATAAATTCTCAAAGGAATTCATTCAAGAACGTTGAATGTTTTAAATGTCATAATTATGGGCATGTTGCAGCAAATTGCAGGAGCAGATCATTTCAGCCTCAAACAAACAGATTCTACTCAGAAAGGTACTCTGGTTTATTCAAGGGATATTGTTTTTCATGCAACAAGTATGGACATAAAGCAGCTGATTGTAAAAGGAGGAAGAATAGAAATACTCATTATGATTCTTATGTTTATTTCTCTGGCCACATGAGATGTTATGCTTGTAACAAGTATGGACATGTAGAAAAAGAATGCAGGATGAACAAATATGGGAAAGTGGACAACTTCCAGCACACAAATAGAAAGATCAAACAAATCTGGAAAAAGAAGGAGGACCGATCAGAGACGTAGGGAATTCAGACCCTACTGCAGTCATCCGCTTCTGGAAGCTTACTTCTCTGATTGACTGCAGGAATGATGTGGGATGCATTAGGAGATTTAGTAATGTATCGTCACAGGGGGAGCAATGCATGATGACTCTCATAGTTGATTTGATTATTCTGGTTATATGTATTTCTGACCGTGCATCTGGTGTGAAGAAAAGACAGGAACAGAAGGTAAATTTACAGAAGGAGATGAAGGTGTGAAATTTTCTATATTTCACTTTCCATACGCGGGTTCTATTCACAAAAGTCGCGTATACACGCGAGTTACAACAGACACAATCGCGTATGCATTGATGATAAGAGAATTTGTCTAATAGCTGAAGATCTGGAGCAGAGACTCAGGGGGAGCATCAGTCTGACTGTTAATAACTGTGTTATTGACTCAGAAACAGCTTAATTTCTCAGTTCTAAATGATGATATGATGCTGAAGATTATGGATGTGTCTTGTTTGCTTGTTGAATGAAGAGTATTCGTTGCTGAAGTGAAAGAATTATAATTCAGAGATGAGAATAGTTCATGCAAAGATTGTTGCTGATGATTTGCTGTTGAAGGTGTTTCAGATTACACAAGTTAAAATAAGAGCAATGGTTTAGGGGGAGCAGCAGGTTGAATACTAATGATTGCATTGTTGGCAATATGACTGTTTATTCTTGGTTTTTGTGATACTCATGCTCAAATGATGATGGCTTGGTACATGGTTTATGATGATGAGACGCTGAATGAACTATGTTTACTGCTTGCTGAAGTTTATCTGTTGGATAAAATTGGAAGTCTTATGATTCAGAGATAAGAATAGTTCATGCATAGTTGTTACTATGGCTGAGATCTGTTCCTACATATGTTACTTCATGTTAAATCTTAAAGGTCATGGTGATGTAGGATGGTGGTGGACCACATGAATGATTGCTTGACACTTATGAGAAGTTGTTGTTCTGGTATGATAAACTTTCTTGGAAAGATTGTATTGATGTTGCAAAGAATCTGAAGGCTTGGATGACGCTTGAAGACAACACTACACTGTTCTATCTATCTGTAGTCCAGGGAAGCATTCAAATATCTCAGAAAGAAGCTGAACATTGTCTTTTCATCACAGAGAATCAGATCTGGTTGAAATTTAGAAGATGGCTTGTGATACGCGGGTTTCCTGAAACACAGTCACGTATATACGCGAGTTCCTGCACAGAAAACCACGTATGTTTGGTTGCTGGAAATTTTTGGTTGGTTCAGCTTTCTTCAGCACAGCTGCAGTGCTGTTTGGTATCTCTGATACTGTTTGGTATCTCTGGTGGTGTTCCAGTTCTCATAATTCTGTTTCTAATGTTTTGATGAAGATGCCTTGATGATTTGTTGGTGGAAGTTTTCAGGATGCACAAACTAAGGGGGAGCCTTAGTCTTTTGGAAAGATTGCTTGGTTGCACAGATTCAGGGGGAGCATTAGTTTTGCTGAGCATAATGCATTGCTGGCATTATGGTGGTTCTGATATATGATCTCTCTTGAGGTCTTTTTGGTATTAATTATAAAAATTCATATTTGTACTTTGATGAAAAGGTTTGGTTGAGACCCATGTTGTAAAATTGTAATATTCAGTCATGTAAGGACTTGTCAATTTGTAAACCCACTTGGTTGGGTAGCTGAGTCATGTTTGTAAAACCACTTGGTTGGGTAGCTGAGTCAAATTTGTAAACCCACTTGGTTGGGTACTTGAGTCTCATATGTAAATCCACTTGGTTGGATATTTGATGTAAGTATGAGTCATTGGTGATAGAAACTTCATAGAGTCATGTACTTCATTGAAAATATGTTTGAAGATTCAGCATGAACTCAGGGGGAGCTTGGTCACTTCAGTATACATCAGATCTGCAGAACGCTTCTTCTACATGAGGAGAAAAGGGGGTGAGTGTGTTGGTTTTGATCCACCCGTTGCCCTTGATGTCAAAGGGGGAGAGTGACATGGTGTTTGAATGAAGATAATGATGTGCCCTTTGCCCTTGATGTCAAAGGGGGAGAGTGACATGGTGTTTGAATGATGCCAAAAATGGAAAGAGTGACATGGAAAAAATGGAGAGAGTGACATGGTAAAAATGGGGAGAGTGACATGGTGTCATTGTATTCTTAATGTATCTATCTGTTGTGGTAATCAAACACCATCATGGTTGCCATCAAGTCCAAAGGGGGAGATTGTTGGAAATATGATGCAGAGTGTTGTCCTTGATGGCAACCCACTGAATGAAGATGAAGACATGCGACTGTTGACATGTGTTTTCCTTGATGGAAATCCACCTGATGAAGTTATTCTTGACTTGATGGACTTAGTAAATGATGTAAATCTGATGTGATATGATGCTATTATGATGTTGAGTGTGGTCCCTGAAAGGCAACCCTCTTGATGAAGATGATGGCAACTCACTTGATGAAGTTGCGCTTGGTATAATATGTTCTTGATGAAGTAAATATGATGTATCTACAGTGTGTACAGAAGGCAATGAAGAAAGGAGTTCAGAATGTGCTCAAAGTATGATGAAAAGAGTATGTCTCTACGAATACGCGGATTTGTCTAAGGGAAGTCGCGTATGCACGCGGAAAAGAACGTACCAAGTCGCGTATGGGCAAAGGCGCTCAAAAAGTGCAAATCCAAGGGCCCGTGGTATTGAAGGCTCGTGGTATTGAAGGCTCATGGTATTGCTTTGGCCCGTGGTATTGAAAAAGGATAAACCTATATAAGGAGAAGAAATTCATTGTGCAAATCATGTGTGTGGGAGCAAGATGTCTAATCTTGAATGAAGAATTCTCTATGAAGTATATCTGTATGGAAAGGGTAAAGGTTTGATGATAGATCTGAATCTATGATGCACTTATGAAGAAATGATGAAGCGGGATTTCTAGATCTGAAATGTACTTGTATTTGCTGAATACTACATTTGTGAGGTGGTTGAGTACGCTTATGGAAAGGTACGGAGTACGCAGGTAGGCGAACATCTGGGCGAACATCTGTCTGGCTCGAGGTATGTTGGGCCCGAATATGCGATGCGATCGTGTGCGGCTGCGCGTCATTGAGGGTCTGCTACTGCTTCTCCCCGCGAGCGAGAGCGCGCGCGCACGCGTCTTCTATGAAGTAAAAGCGCGTATGCGCAATGAAATATACACTGAAGTATACGCTAGTTTGTGTGGACGGAAGCGCGTATATACGCGACATCAGTAAAGGGAAAGCGCTTCAGCAAACTAGGGTTTGCTGAAGCAAGGGGTATGAAATATCTGATTTGTTCTGCTGTGTTTCTGCTATCTGATCTGTGTTTATAAGTATCTGTTGGTGATGTATGTCTGTTCTTAAAAGTATGGAAAGGGTCCAGTATGAAAATATGATGAAACGTGGCCTGCAAGTGGTGTTCTATTGAAGTTGTTGGATCCAGTGTGAAAATTGATGAAACGTGGTCAGGTGAGTATGCTGAAGGTTGTAGCCTTCGGTCGGGGGGGTAGTAGCTCCTTCCGGTGGGGGTGCAGTAGCGAGATCGAGGGTCGTGGCTCCCTTCCGGGGAGGGTGATGGCAGGTGGAGGTCGTAGCTCCTTCCGGAGAGGGTTTGGTAAACGAAAGCGCGGTGGGTGCTGCTAACGTCTTTGGTCAAGTACGCATGACATATGTTGTAAGATGTTTTCTGTAATATTAATAAAAAAATATTGAAGGTGAGCAACTACGGCGGTAGTTTTTCTCCCAGAATTTGGTTTCCACCTAAAAATCTGGTGATCTGTGATGCTTTGTGTGATGGTTTATTCTGTTCTTACTGCACATGTTTACTGTTTATTGAATATCTGATGAATAAATGATGGAATGGTTTAAGTGAAGAATTAATGACATAATTAGTTCTCTGTGTATACGCGAGTTTAATAAAGGGTATCCGCGTATATACGCGAGTCTGCTTCAGGAAAGTAGCGTATAGGGTTTGAAGGAATGAAAAAGTAAAAAGATTTGATTATGCAGTAAATACTGATTCACCCCCCCCCCCCCCCTCTCAGTATTTTTCCCAACAGGCCTAATTAAAGATTTGGTAGCGTCTTCAGATTAGATTCCAGCAAATAATGTCTTGATGGATGTAGTTGTTGCTGATGTCCCACCAAGGTTTGGCATGCTTCTATCTAGGTCTTGGGGTGCCAAACTCAAAGGAACTATGTAGCTTGACTTCTCTTATGCCACTATCCTTGTATTTGTCCAGTTGAGGAAGCTATATAGAGAAAAGAAAATGAAATATATGATTACCAGCAAAGACAAGCCTGTAAATCATCTCATTAATGCTATCCATATAGATTTAGAGTCTTTTGTCTTGTATTCTGATGGTGGTTTAAATTATGAGAATGTTCAGTTGGTACAAGTGGATTAAATACCTAAAATTTTAGAGAATTTTAGAGAAGTCCTTAAATAGGAAAAGGATAAAGCATCAAACACTTCTGAACCTCCTACTTGCTAGCAACAAAAGGACAATGAACAGCTAGAAATCAGCCATGGTAAAGAAGAGAAAGAAACAAATTTCCAGCATCTTCAAGAAGAAGAAGAAGGCCTGTGGAGTATGGATTTTGATGGAGCTGTTAGTAAGGATGGAGCTGGTATTGGAATATGGATTAGGAGCCTTGTTTTCTAGCCTGAGAAGGTTCCCAACAATGTTAGAGTTCGTGCTTATAAGTTAGCTTTTGATTGCTCTAACAATGAAGCAGAATATGAGGCCTTGATTGCAGGCCTCAAAATTCTGAAGAAATTGAATGCAAAAAGGATTTCTGTGTATGGTGACTCCGAGCTGATAATCAAACAGGTGAAGGGAGAATTCCAAGCGAAACATCCAATATTGAGGGCATACATAAATGTAGTCTTGGACACTTTGAAAGCATTCCTTGAATATACTTTGACAACAGTGCCCAGGATGCAGAACATTATTGCTGATTCCCTTGCCACTACTGCAAGTAACTTCAAGATTCCGATGAACTCCAGTAATAAGTTTGAAATATGTGTCAAACATAGGCCTACTGTTTCAGACAATTTAAGGTATTGGCAAGTATTTTGGGATGACAATGAGATTAATGCATTCTTGTAGGGTGATGGAAAATTCAAAGATACTCCAATAGAGGATGAGTATGAGGTTGATGATCAAGGGTTAGAAGCAAACCAGATGGACATATTGCAGCTAAAGGATAATGTAATTCCTAGAGGTCTCATACCTCTAGAGGAGCTTTTTGATCAGGATGATGTCGCAAAGAAACCAAGCTTAGTGCCCATAGAGAGAGGAGTTGAAGATGTGAATATCGGCACAATTGACGAGCCCAAATGTGTCAAATTGTCAAAGGAATTATCCCCTGAGGTAAAGGAGAAGTATGTTAAGTTGCTTTATGAATTTTTTGATGTATTTGCATGGGATTATTTAGATTTGAAAGAGTATGATAAGAACATAATCTAGCATACAATTCCTATCAAGCTGGATCAGAAGCCTTTCAGACAGAAGCTGAGAAGAATTAATCCGAAGTTGTTACCATCGATTGAAAAGGAGGTAAATAGGTTGTACAAAGTAGGAATCATAATTCATATTATATTTTCTGACTGGATTTCAAATTTGGTCCCAGTGCGGAAAAAGACTAGAGAAATAAGATTGTGTATAGATTTTCAGAACTTGAATAAGGCATCCTTAAAAGATAATTATCCACTTCCGAAAATGGACCATATTATACAGAGAGTAGTTGGAGCATCTAGGATGTCACTACTTGATGGCTACTCAGGGTACAACCAGATCTTGGTGCACGAGAAGGACCAAGATAAAACTGCTTTCACAACACCTTGGGGAACCTTTCAGTATGCTAAGATGCCATTCGGACTGAAGAACGCTGGAGCTACCTTCCAGCGTGCAATGGACATTTCTTTTGAAAATGAGAAGGATGTTTTTCTTGTTGTTTTTTCGGATGATTTGATAGTGTTTTCAGGTTCAGATGATGAGCATTTGCACCATTTAATAGTGGTTTTTCATCTTTGTAGAAATTTTGGGATTTATCTCAATCCCAACAAGAGCCTTTTTGCCATGGATGAGGGCAAATTGCTCGGGCATATCATCTATAAGGATGGTATTCACATTGATCCAGCCAGAGTGGAGGCAATTCAACTCATAGATCTTCCATGGAACAAGAAAGAGATTCAGGCCTTCAATGGTAAGATGAATTTTTTGCTCAGATTTATACCTAATCTGGCTGAGCATTTGAGGGAAATGACCAATATGTTGAGGAAAGACATCACTATTAAGTGGAGTGAAGAAGCTATCAAGTCATTCAATTTGGTAAAGTTTTCTTTGTCTAATGCCCCATTTTTTATCAGTCCCGACTATACTCAAGACTTTATTATCTTTTGGTTTGCATCTGAGCATACTATGGCTGTTGTTTTAGTGCAAAAGAGAGATGAAGTAGAAAATCCAATTGCCTTTTTTAGTAGGAATATTAGAGATGTTGCTTTGATATATAATATTGTTGAAAAACAGGAATTGGCTCTTGTCAAGGCATTGAAGGATTTTAGGGTCTATATTCTGCATTCACATATTATAGCATATGTCCCCAACGTAGCAGTCAAGGATGTGCTGATGCAAACTGATCCAGAATTTTGAAGAGGCAAATGGATAGCAGCTATGCTAGAGTATGATCTGGAGATCAAGCCCACGAAATTGATAAAATGCCAAGGCTTGGTGAAATTGATGGCCCAATCAAATCTGTATGCTTTAGATATAAACCTCATTACGGCAAAGTCAGAAGAGGAAGATGAAGGTTTGCTAGTTCCTATTTCAGATATTTTCTATAGTCCCCTTAGTATTCAGATATTGTGTATGTTCTTCAGCATTTGTCACCTCCTCTAGGCATGTATAAGAGTAAAGGTAGATCTATGAAGCTTAAATCTGTGAAATATTGTATTTTGAATAGTTCTCTATATTGGAAAGACCCAGGAGACATTTTGCTAAATTTCCTGGTTGAAGAAGAAGCTCAGAAGGTAATGCACGATTTCCATAAAGGTGACTGTGGTGGTCACTTGTTTTGGAAAACCATAGCGAACAAGGTATTGAGAGCTCGGTATTATTGGCCCACATTATTTTCTGATTTATATAAAACTATGATGAATTGTCATGAATGTCAAATTTTCCAAGGGAAGAAGAAATTGCTTCCACTTCCTTTGAAACCCGTTTCAGTGAATGCACCCTTTCAGCAGCGGGGGCTCGATTTTATAGGAGAAATACATCTCGCGTCCTCAGCACAGCATCGATGGATATTGACTAGAACAAATTAATTCATGAAATGGAATGATGCCTTCCCTTCCAGGCAAGCAACTGACGCGGTAATTATTCAATTCCTTGAAACGAATATTTTCTCTCGTTTTGGCTGCCCATGTAAAATTGTGACAGATAATGTAGCAGCATTCAGATCAAAGAAAATGGTCGATTTTTGTGACAGATACAACATCATGCAGGGTCATTCAACAACGTATTATTCACAAGGCAACAGTCTGGCAGAGTCATCAAACAAATTGTTGATGAATATAATTAAGAAAATATTGGAGGCAAAAAAAAGAAATTGGCACTAGAAGCTCATCAACGCACTGTGGGCAGACAGAGTTAGCATTAAAAAATCAATAGGTATGTTACCTTTTGAGCTGGTTTATGGTACTGACACTATCTTTCCTACTTCTCTTACAGTTCCAGTTATGAGATTGTTACAAGAAGTTGGCAGTGAAGATGATGAAAACCAACGAAGGATCAACTAGATGATTCACCTTCAACAAACAAGAGAAGAAGTGTCACAGAAAGCGAGTCAGTTGCAGGACAAGATTAAAAAGATCTATGACAGGAAGACTAAAGCATAAAAGTTTCAGTTGGGTGATGTAGTATTGAAATGGGATACAAGAAATGAAGACAAAGGGAAGCACGGTAATTTTGACAACCTTTGGAAGGGACCATATAGAATTACAGCATATAGGGGACAAAATGCTTTCTTGCTTTCAGAAATGGATGGCCAGGATTGTCCTGGAGGAGCAGTAAATGGTAGGTTGCTGAAGCACTACCATTGTTGAAGACTATGGATCAGAATCTATCTCATCATCATTGTATATACCATGTTATTTTGATCAGAGTTTAAATGCACAATCATTCAAGTTTGGGGCTCAAGGTGAAGGCTACAAAACTTGGATGATATGTGTATGGTTTGGTTTTATTTCAGTTTTCAGTCTTAGTCTAGAGTCAAAGTCAGTTTGCATTTGTGTTAGTTTTCAACATTTTTGACTCCATGCCCAATGGATAAGGCTACTTGGTCTACGGTGTTCTTGGCACCTCCAAGGAGCTACCATCCCCATTGGAGCCAATGTTAGTGTGAGTCTAGTCATACTGCCATCATTGATCAAAACTACTCTTTTGCATTTGCATATTAGGTGTCTCATACCGAATAAACTTCACCATTTCGCTAGGTCATGGATTCATTGATGGTAGTAATTTTTTATCAGTTTTCCCTCATAAGGTACTTGTTGATTTTCCTTTCTATGGTCTTTGGTCATTAGTCACTTTCATTCTCAAATTCATATCAGTGGGTCATAGGATGGGTCTCATTAGTTTCTAGGGTCTCACCATGGTCAAATTAATGAGTCAAATATCAATAATATTAGCAAGGTCATGAGGAAGTCAATAAATTCAAAGTCACAGCACCCGGAATATCAAAGAGACATTTTATTTAGCTTGATGTAATTTTCACCTAAAAACTATGTTTTGAGGTGAAAACGTGATATTTCGCCTTTTATTATTATTCATTAAGTAATTGTATATTATCATATATAATAAGTCACAATTTAGAAGCTATTATTTCCACAAAATGATGTCCCTGCCTTCAGAAGAGTTTTCCGCAGCATGTTCAGCAAGCAAATCCACTAGAAAAAGCTCGGAAAGTGCTTTCCAATGGTATACTACACTCTTAAAACTGAATCTTGGATTGAAATTTATGCTTAAGTGAAGTAAAAGTCCCTATATCATCATATACCCCCTATTTCCCATTTTTCCCTTTAAACTTTGTATTATTAGAGTTTAATATTTTTCTTTAATAAAAACCTCCCACCCCCCCCCTTTCAAAATACAGAGTTGCATGATTAAAATCCAAAAAATACTTGTGCGATTAAAACCACTTCCACTCCATGCTTGAGAACATTATAATATAAACCAGAGGGTTGTATTATGCATAACCCCGTCATTCCCAACCACTTCCCCACCATACGTTATGATGAAACTTTATTATCAAAGTTTTATATGATATAAAACCCGCTACCCAAAGTCCTTTCCATTGCAAATCACAACACTTTCCGATCGCAACCCCCAATCGCATCGCTCATTTTATAAAAGCCCTCTGATTATCTAATCGCAAAAAAATCCAATATGACTGATTGCAAGTCCCCCCTTCCGATTACCCGATCGCACCTCCCAATCCACTCCCCTGATTGAAACCTCTGATTGATCATCTGCCCCACCAATCGGACGGCCCACATCCAATCACGCCATCGCAATCGGTGCTTCCATAAGTTCTCCTCCAATTGAAACCTCTGATTGGCCCCTCTCGATTACACATCCGTCGTTGATCTTCCCCCTCCGATCCGACGGCTCACAGCCGATCGGAGAATTCTTATCGGCATTTCTCATATGTGTTGCACTCCGCTTTGATATTGTGATTGCGATTGACCCTCAGGCCCACCATATAGTACTTCCGCCATTCATATAAAGGGCCTTTCCCTTGGTTTAAAATCAAATTTTGGTTTTAATTCATATAAGGCTTTTCCCCCAATCGCATTGGTAAAGTTCTATATATGTATCATTCCATCCCACTCCCTCTCCCGATTCCGATCACCGATTGCGATGGTGCCGATTACAAACATATTACAATGTGTTTTATTATATTATATCTCTCTGACTCGTCCATTGAGATTGCGATTTATATATGATTTACGCCTGTTTCCCTTCCCTTTTTCGCATTTAAAATTAAATTTTCCCTTCACTAAAGGAAAAGTTTCATTTGAAAGGTATGTTTATTAAAAAATTCAGCTTTCTCCTAACAAATAATGGAAAGAAAAGGAAACAGTCAAAGACCGAGAAAGGTTATTTAAAACAAAGATTGCTACAGTAGCAGCAAAATAGGAAATATGTTTATCAGATTACCTATTTTCTTCATACAGCATAGCAGCGAAATCTCCAACTGGTTAAATGCAATGCTGTCCCTTATTTTTAAGGGTAGATTGTTGTATTTCTTTACTATGATTGTATTTTAGTTCTTCAGATATTAGAACAACTCCCTTTTTTGTGGATCTATGTTCCCACATTTTAGTGTATTTATTGTAATTGTAAATCATTTGTAAGCAGTCTGAGTGAAGTTGGTAATTCAGAAGTAGGGAAATAGTGTGGAAGAACATCTCTACGCTCCATTATACAGTCTGAAAGGGAATTAATAAAAGATGCAGCTCTAATTTGTGGAATCCATGTGGTATGAGATTTAGCATTTGTTCTCTTCTTGGTTTCATATGTAAATTGTTATGTTTCACCTCTCATTCATAAACATTTCCTTTTGAATGATTTCAAGATAGAAAGGTAGAATCCATTTTACATGCTTTGCCTTGGGAAATCATTCAGGCTCTGTGTTTTTCTTCTATTTGAAAAGGATCCATTCACTGTGCCCTTTTCAGCTGCTCACCAGTATTTCCATCCCATCCTCATTAAATTTTATTTGGTAAGTTTCCTGCCTATCTTGCCCCATGAAATAACCTGTGTCCTGATTTTAATTCCTGGTTTCAACTATCCCTTTTATCCCACACATCCATGAAATTCATTCATTCATTTTATTAAACCCTTTTCCATCATTTTATCTAGCCTAATATCAGTCCATTTATTGTGTTCCATTGAATATTATTTCATAGAGAGAGCCCTCTCCTGTCCTTGTAGGGCTAGCTACAAGGCTAAGCGTGGTTTAGTTCTTACCCTGTTTTTCCCTTTCAGCCTAGGGTCCAATTCAGGAGATAACAGTAAGGAGGCTTTCACTTGTATAAGAGAAGGGTATGGCAACCATTTTTGTTCATGTTGAGTATTATTCATCTCATTGTTTATTCAGACAAGAGAGAATTCTTTGATGTTCAACAAGAATTGTTGGAGGAATTCCTGTTTAGGATTCCTTCTCATTCTTGAGAGGCCTCTTGAAGGTTGTTCTTCATTCTCCACATCACATGGCTCAAGGCCAAAGCTACTATCTCTAGTGAGAGCGTTATTCTTGTTCAGGAGTGTTACTGCATTGAAGAGAGTTGCAGTGGAGGACATCTACACCATTTCCAGAGCTGATTTTCAGAGGAAGGGAGTCCCTATTCCTTTGAGGACTTAATGAGGAAGATTTCAGAGCATCATTGCAGATTTGGCATCAAGGCAATCTCAGTCCCTTGCCCCTACAGCGCAGTTCACCCAATGACTGCATTATTTTCTTGAGAGCATTTGTAGTAGGGCTCTTGCAAAGTATTGGAGGGAAAGATATTTAGTGAAGTGATCAGCCTTTCAATTGTAAGATCCATTGAAGGAGGCACATTCAGTTTGAGCATCAGATTTAGCCATCTCCATCCAGTCTATTTCTGAGTTGCTGCAGCTACCCAGCTTCTCTAGTATTTTTCAGATTTTATGTTCTATGATCGATCCTCCCACGATTGATAGGAGGTAGCCGTTGGGAGTTGATATCCTCACTCCTAATGTTATTTTGTACCATATCATTGTATATATATTCATTTGGCATTTGTAGTAGGTAGTTGCTCTTTAAAAATGCGTTGTCATAGCTAGGGCTTATATGTGCAGCAGAGTTCTTTCATGATTTATGTACTCTTCTCTTGAGGTTTGGCATTGTACATCTTGAGTATCATTTCCCTCAAGATTTTGTATACATATGATTCTGCTATTATTATAATGAGATAGCTATGGATTCCTCTCAAATTTTATGAGTATGTTTCACTGCTATTTGTTAATGGGTGTATTTGCTTACTGTTTTAACTCTGTCATGAGGCATTCTCAATAGAGTAGCTCTTCCTAATAGGAGATATTACATATCTATAGACAGAGACTGCAAAGGGCCAGATAGCCTCTGGATTTCATACTTCCTTGTGAAGGTGATGCATCTGGTAAAAGCCCAAGTAGTCAATCTCTGAAATAGACTTGCAATATTTCTGAAAGAGGAATATCTTAAGATATTCCAAACATTGCAGAAATTTCCCCATTTGGGATATTACACGTAATGTTGAACAATTAGGTAAGTACTAGGTCAAAGATATGAATGTATATATTGAGCCTCTTATCGATGAGCTAATAAATTTATGGCATGGCATCACTAAACCAATCAAGAAGAAAAGATTTCAATGTTGTGGAATGCTTGTATGGACAATTCATGATGCTCCATGACTAACACATTTTTGTGGTATGTAATATTTCGTTGCAATTTAATATAATATATAATTATCTAAACTAGATATACCATATTGCATGTTTTAAAAATTATCTGATAGTATAATTGTTATTGATCCATCTATTGCAAGAATCCAAAGAAAGGGTAGATTTTCATGTCCAGTTTGTGGCCCCAAGATGAAGTATTTTCATTCCCTAGACTTAGGAAAGATGGTGTTTGATGAGTTTAGGAACTTCCTCTCTAGGAACCATAAGTATTGTACTATTGAAAAACATATTTTCAATGATAAAGAAGAAACTAGATTAAAACTATGAAGAATGACACCTCGATTGTGGAAGTTGGAATATAACAGAATTAATAATCGTCAAGCAGCTGGTACATAATTTCTATATATATATATATATATATATTAATTGTTTATGTAATGTTTGGAATTTTTGTTTTAACTAATGAATTTATTTTATTGTATTTTATAATTATTTTTCTGATTTATTTTATTCCTTGATATCAAGGTTGTCGTCGTGGTGAAGGTACTAATATTTTACTTCCACCTAGAATGAAATGTTATCCTTCTCAATTCACGAGGCTGCCCTAATATTAGGACCTAAAAATAGCTCATTTGTTTGATACAATGCATATCGAGAAGAATGTGATAGAAAAATTATGGTGAATCATAGATGGTGCACATGATAGAGATAAAATTGACAAAATTTGTGTTGACATTGAGAAATCAAATCATGCAATGAAAAGTGTCATTGAAAGATCAAATAACAGTGGAGGTCAAACTAAAATTTCTTTTTGTACTTAATGACATGATGTGTTAATTTACTTGTACTGAAATATATACTATGTTTCATTGAAATAACCTTGTGTAATGATTTGCATATGGTTTTCATTGAGAGAAATCCATCAAGATGAAATAAAGTATTGGAAGAGAGAAATTCCTCGGCTAATGTGTGAAATGAAAAAGTATCTATCTCCAACATTTTTCAATGCACAAGAACAATACTTGATACACGAAGTTGAGGAGATTGAAATATGTGGACCAATACACACAAGGTCAATATGGATGGTGGAGAGGAACCTGAAATCCTTGAAGGCTTTGGTTAGAAAAAAAGCAGAACCTGAGGGTTCTATGGTGGAGGGATATGTGGTATATGAATCCATGGTACATATTAGTTATTATATTCCTATAATAGCTCCGCCAGCTATGAATGCGGTGGATTTCATTTGGGATGTGAACTCCATCAAATTTTTTGAAGTGGAACACCTGTTGGGAAAAGGTACAATGAAGAAAGTGAGAGGTAAAAGATTTATTATGTATAATACATATAATGTTTCATATTTTTACATCATGTATATGATCATATTCATTTAAATCTGATTATTTCATCGTTTATTAATTAATATAATTTACCATGGTTATAAGTTATATTTAATATTGGTGAATTATTATTTTTTTATTCAGGTGCTCAAGTGTAGTGTAACCAGCTCCAAAAATAGAAGAAGAGAGATATCAACGCCTTACAAATAAGCCACTTCGAGGGGGAAACCTCCAATACATTACATAAATGAACAATTCTTGGATGATACAAATGACAAAACCTCCTTTCTATATATAGGAGTCCATGGGGCCATAATTTAATCCTAGTAGGCCAAAATGTAATCCTAGCCGACCTAACAACAATAATGTAAGGGCACAATAATAAATATATGGGGGTTAGACTAACATAATAAGGGACTACACTATTAATATAGGGGCTTAACATGCCCCTCTCCTTCAAACAAGTGTTGTCCTCAACGCTTGATTATTTATTGATGCTTCTGTATAAAATTCTCATCGTCCCATGTGGAATCTTCTACAGGAAAGTTCTTCCACTTGCTGAGGTAATTTGAAATTGATTGTACTTGTCGAGTTCTTGTTTCTGTGACTGCTTCAGAACTTCTTTCGATGTGATATTGATCTCCCGGTTGTTTCATTTGATTTTGCACCAAATTTAGGTTATCCTTTGAGAGTTGGAGAACTTGTTGTTGATGCTCATTGTGATATTCCACTACTTTATCATCCATAATAGATTTTATTTTATCCTTCAAACCATCCAAATTAGCCTCCATTTTTTCTTTTAAAACATCTATGTCATCTTCGGTTGCTCTTCGTAAGATCGAGATTTGTTGCACTTGGTGCCATAATTTTGATATCTCATATTGCAATTCTTCCTCCTCATGCGTCATAGTATAGCTTTCTGAGGGCTTAATTGGTATGGGATTATTTTTTAGAGGCATAATAGAACCCATTACTGACAAAAATTTTTCAATATTCCCTTGGAATCAATTCAACTTGATTCTTCAAACAAGACTTATGCAATTCGGAAAAAACAATACACACCTTTTTCTTGCTTTTGAGGTGCTCGATATTGAAATTGGATTGTCTCTGTGACTGAAGCACTTCAATATTTGAATTTTGGTATCAACGTAGCCCTCTAAAATATATTTTGAATGCCACAGGTTTGACCTGATTTGGATTCTCCAAGACCAAGTTGTGTCCAATCTCCCACCATGACCTAATTATGGACTGGTTCAGTAGAGCGAACTTGTACGACTTGCCACATGTCACTATTTCTTCCTTTGTCTCTAAAATTGATAGCCAAGAAAATAAATTCCATTTAATTGCAAACACTTTTTACAGCACTCAAATCCGATGCCCAGAGAAAGAGTTATTGAACTTTTCCCACGATCACCTGAAAAAGCACTACCTTCCACAGATCATATCTCCCAAAATATTGTGAACCAAGCTCTGAAATTTTTTCACGAATTTCCTCAGGATTTCAACTTCGTACCATATTAATTTCAGATTCTGAACCTTCGTAGAAATAAAGTTATAGTGAAAATTCCACGATGACCTGTTTAGGAGCTTGAAAAAAGATCTAACTTCCATAGATGATATCTCCGAAAATGTTGCGAACCAAGCTCTGAAATTTTTAGACAAGCTTCCTCAGGATTTCGGCTTCGCACCCTAAAAATTTCCGCTTCTGAAACTTTGTAGAAAAAAATTTATAGCGAAAATTCCACAATGACCTGTTTGGAGCAGCGAAACCCTAGAATCCAAACCTCTAATACCAAATGTTGTGTAACCAACTCCAAAAATAGAAGAAAAGAGATATCAATGCCTTAGAAATAAGCCACTTCGAGGGGGTAACCTCCAATACATTACATAAATGAACAATTCTTGGATGATACAAATGACAAAACCTCCTTTCTATATATAGGAGTCCATGGGGCCATAATTTAATCCTAGTGGGCCACAATGTAATCCTAGCCGACCTAACAATAATAATGTAAGGGCACAATAATAACAATATGGGGGTTAGACTAACATAATAAGGGACTACGCTATTAATATAGGGGCTTAACATCAAGATTATGAGGCACTACTTTTATACATTGCGAAAAATCTTGAGTGGATGACTGAATGGATTGAAATATGTAAAGCACCTAACGTTGACAGGTTATCATGGCAACTACTGTCTGAATTGGCTAGAGAAGCATATCGTAGTGGAGATGGAAACGTTACGGACAAGGAAATTGATTTAGCATATGGTTTGAAAGAAAGAAAGGTAAGCAATTAATTCACCTATTTTATTCATTACTTATTTTATATTATATTTATAATGTGACAACAAGTTTGATTTTTCAAATAATTTTCAAGCTATGTAAATTATATGATTAATTATTAAGTGAGAACGCATCTTTTTCATGTTTGGCATATTTCAATGGTCGTAAATTTCACATTAAACAGTTGGATGATAACAGGAAAATTTTTGATAGTGGGATAACTGTAGTATTCCAAGTCACTAATGTTTCCTCCAGGAGTGACAGACATCCTCGAGAATCTTAAAATAGATATTATGGGTTTCTAGATGATATAGTTGAGTGTGACTTTAATTCCTTCAAATTAGTGTTCTTCGATGTCAAATGGTATAGGCTATGAATGAATGTATGTGATGATGATAGAACTCTTATTCAACATGAAAATGTTTTTCCAGTGATTAAAACATCACAGTTTGAAGCAGGAAAATATCGCTATGTTTTTCCAAGCCAATGTGAGCAAGTCTTTTACTCAAAGATTCCAAGTGTATACGGAAGGTCATTTTCTATTAGATATGATCCAAGAGGAAGGCCAGTAGAGTATACTGTAGAGGAAGAAGATGATATTGATCAGGAAGAAGATGATGCAGTGGAAGATGAGCAGGAAGATGCATTGATAGACGAAGAATATATAGAAGATGAACCAGGCGTATGAGAAGAGGTAACAATTATTGATGATGATGTCGATGAGGATATTATTGAAAATGACATAATTGATGATGATGATGACATGGTCAATCATTTCAAGACCATTTCTGAATCAGATGTTAGTATAGATGTCGATAAGTTGGATGAAGATGAAGAAGATACAGAAGAAGAATATTGCTACAAATTTTTTGTTCGAGTATGAGCTGGTATGTTATAAATTTATATTTTAATATGTAGGAATTATTATCTTTAAATAATTTACTAATTATGTGGGTTTATTGCATGTTGCTTATTATTTCAAACCAATAAATATTAGCCTTACTATTGTATAGGCTAAACTAAAATTATGTATTTATACAAACACATATTGAAAATTTTGTTTACGACCTTAATTAATTTTTGGTTTGTTCATATTCTATTTCATAGATTGGGTATTGGGAAAATGAGAGTGATGTGAGGGGGATGGGAAGGGCCATATGAGCTTCCACCTTCAGGTGGTTGGCCCTATTCATTAAAGAATAAACTATTCCTGAAACCAATAGAAGCGCATTCATCTTAATTTTCATTATCATAAATGTCATCATTGTTGTCTGATTATTGCAGCACTAAAATTGTTGAAATTCTTAGAAAGCATTAAAAGTGCATTTTTGTTAGGAATTTTCCAACGAGGCCATAATTTTTTCTGGATCATTTTCTTGCTATAATATGACAATAAATTCTTCAAAAAATCCCACTGTGGTAGTGTTTAAATTGTTCTTTTGAGGATGAAAATGGATTCAACACCATCAAGGACCCTTGGGGCACCTAGAATCTTGAAGATTGACAATTATAACCTAGATTTTTAATAACTTCCACCTGATTTTCGCAAAATCATGCTATAATTTCTATTGTTTTATGGATGAAATTCTGGCTTCATTAGACTATGCATTTCTTTTATATGAGGTTTAAGAATCTTCCCTATATATTATGTTGTTAGAATGACATGATAATGTTTAACCATAATGTAAACACATGATTTCATGGTTTTATTCCCAGTTGTCCTCCTACTTCTTTGCATTTTATGTTTATAATTCAGTGGAGATTATATGAGCTTGAGGTTCTGGCCTTTCACGCTTATCATAAGGATGCATGGGTTTAATGAAATGACCATCCATTCACATGTATCTATCATTCTAGAAATTACACAAGGAGAGATTGACCGAGGAGTTTAAAAAAAGGTTCCTCCCAAGGACCCATGGAATAGTATACCAAAGGCAATACACAAGGTAATTATGAAATCCCCCCTAGACTAGTCATGTTGATATTCATGTTGATAATAGAAAAAACAACAATGTTAGGGAATGTTATGGTATTTGGTGTATCTGTTAGGTCCCTATATTACTAGTATAGTCCCTTATTGTTATTAGTGTAACCCCCTTATTGTTATTATTGTACCCTTGTAAACCCCTTTTTGTTATTATTATGCCCTTAAATTATTATTGCTAGGTCGGCTAGGATTACATTGTGGCCTGCTAGGATTACATTATGGCCACATGGACTCCTATATATAGAAAGGAGGTTTTGTAAATTGTATCATCCAATAATTTTTCATTTATGTAATGTATTGGATGTTGACCCCTTGAAGTGGCTTATTTGTAAGGCATTGATATCTCTTTTCTTCTATTTTTGGAGTTGGTTACCCAACATTTGGTATCAGAGCTTTGGATTCTAGGGTTTCGCTGCTCCAAATAGGTCATCGTGGAATTTTCACTATAACTTATTTTCTACGAAGTTTTAGAAGCTAAAATTTTTAGGGTGTGAAGTTGGAATTCTGAGGAAGATATTCTAAAAATTTCAGAGCTTGGTTCGCAAAATTTTCAGAGATATGATCTGTGGAAGTTAGGTAGTTAGAACAAAATACATTTGTATGGTATCGATGGCTTTGCTCCAGTAAAAAAATTATCACTTGGTCAATTTTAACGGAGGAAATGATAGCACATTATGAGGATACAAAGAGAAACACCTTCTTTAGCCAATTGATAAATCAAACAAAATAGGGGAGCACATTGAGGAGTTCTAAAATTGAAGAGACAGGGTAATGAGACTATGAGAATAATATGATTGATTCCTTCATAAAAACTTTAAAGATAACATCCAAATATGAAGTTCACATTTTGGGAACATGATTAATTAGAGAGAAGGCATTCAGGTTGGCAAGAAAAGTTGAAGGTAAAATTATGGTGACAAGGAAGCCTACCACTCAATTCTATAAAGAAGGAAGTGTTGCTACGCCTAGATTTCCACAACCTACAAGGTTGACACCACAACAATTGGAAGAAAAAAGAGCAAAAATTCTTTGCTACAGTTGTGATAGCAAATACACTAAAGGTCATAAGTGTGTCGAGAAGAAATTATTTTACATAGATTGTGAAGAGGAAGAAGAAAATGAACAAGAAGAGGATATACACCAGGAACCAGCCCTAGAAGAGGAAGAAATGAATCCGACCATATCATGTAATGCACTAGTAGGAATTACCACTCCTCAAACTCTCAAGATAGAAGGAAATATCAAGAAGAAAAAGGTAATAGTGTTGATTGATTCAGGTAGCACCCATAATTTTATTCATTGTAAGGTAGCCAAGGAATTAAATTGTTTCCTATACCCAGCACCAAAATGTCAAGTGATAGTTGCAAATGGAGGAACTATAAATTGCTCTGGAAAATGCCATAATATCAAGCTAACCATGGGGGAATATGTATTGACTAGTCCAATGCTTTCCATTCCTATGGGAGGTGCTGATGTTGTACTAGGAATACAATGGTTACAATCTTTGGGGACGGTAGCTTTTAATTTTCAAGAACTTTTCTTGAAATTTTTTTCAGAAGGAAAGGAAGTCGAATTACGGGGTATTGCAGGGAAGCTAGGAAAGATAATAAGCTCTAATGTCATGACAAAGCTTCTAAAGAAAGAACAACGAGGCGTAATTGCACAATTATGCTCACTAGAAGTTCCAACATCAAAATCATCTATTTCTGCAGATCTCCAACAAGTCTTGGACAATCATTCCAGGGTGTTTGAAACTCCCAAAGGACTCCCACCTATTCGTGATCATGATCATGCTATTCATTTGATTCCAGGAAGTGTTCCTCCAAACATCAGGCCTTATAGATATCCTTATATCCAAAAGAGCGAAATTGAACGTATGATTGCAGAAATGTTAGAGGCGGGTATAATTCAACCTAGTCAAAGTTCTTTCTCTGCTCCTGTAGTATTGTTACACAAGAAGGATGGATCATGGCGAATGTGTCCGGATTATAGGGAGCTCAATAAGCTCACCATTAAAGACAAATTTCCCATTCCTGTGATTGATGAATTATTGGATGAATTACATGGAGCAATTTATTTTACCAAGTTGGATCTTCGTTCAGGATATCATCAAATTAGAATGAAGATCGAAGATATTCCAAAAACAACATTTCGAACTCATGAGGGTCATTATGAATTTTTGGTCATGCCTTTTGGCCTTACCAATGCACCTTCTACATTTCAAGGGTTGATGAATTCCATTTTCAAACCCTTCATTAGAAAATTTGTGCTAGTATTTTTTGATGATATACTAATCTATAGCAGGTCTTGGAAGGATCATGTTGAACATGTTGACAGGGTGCTCAAACTATTGCAGGAGAAACAATTATATGCAAAAACATCCAAATGTTTCTTTGGAGTAGAAGAGGTGGAATATCTGGGTCATATTGTATCTCACGAGGGTGTTAAAGTAGACCCTAACAAAATTAAAGCCATTAAGGAATGGAAAGTCCCCACAACCATAAAAAAGTTGCGAGGATTTATCGAGTTAACAGGGTATTATCGCAAGTTTGTTAAGAATTATGGGAGAATAGCAGCACCTCTAACAACATTATTGATGAAAGATGCATTTTCATGGACTCCTGAAGCAACTAAGGCCTTTGAACGTCTTAAAGAGGCAATGTGCCTAGCACCGGTCTTAGCTACACCAGACTTCACAAAAACCTTTATTGTGGAATGTGATGCCTCAGGAAATGGAATTGGTGCAGTTTTAATGCAGGAAGGAAGACCCATTGCTTTGAAAGTCGTCCAATCAAAGGAAAGTATTTACAGAAACCTATTTATGAGAAGGAAATGTTAGCAATACTACATGCACTAAAGAAATGGCGAACTTACCTAATGGGAAGACACTTCAAGTTAAAAACTGATCATGATAGTCTTAAACACTTTTTGGAACAAAGACTATCGTCGGAAGAACAGCAAAAATGGGTCACAAAGATGTTGGGTTATGACTTTGAAATAATCTACAAAAAAGGAAAGCTTAATGTTGTTGCAGATGCACTCTCAAGAAAGAATGAAGAGGTGGAAGCGTTGCTTTGTGACATTTCTATTATCCAAACAGATTGGATAAAAGAAGCAAGAGAGGAACGGAAGAAGGACAAAGATGTATGGAAACTCATTCAAAAGTTGCAACAAGATCCTAGTACATTTGATACATTTAGTTGGAAAAATGATTCCTTATGGTACAAAGATCGCTTATATTTTTGTAAGAATTCCCAACTAAAACAAAATATTCTTCTGGAATTGCACACTTCTCCTTTAGGAGGACACTCAGGATTTTTAAAAACTTACCACAGGGTGAAGAAAGAATTTTTTTGGGATGGCCTTAAATCTGATATTTAAAATTTTGTGGCGGAATGTTTGGTTTGCCAGCAGAATAAAGTGGAAACAATTAAGACCCCAGGACTTCTACAACCTTTATCCATTCCAAGTCAACGTTGGGAGGAGATTTCAATGGATTTTATCACAGGTTTACCTAAGTCTAAAGGAAAGAGTGTCATCATGGTGGTAGTTGATAGACTTACCAAGTATGCACACTTTTGTGCATTATCTCATCCATCTAAAGCAAGTATAGTTGCTACTACATTTATGGATAGAATTCAAAAGCTACATGGAAGCCCAAGGGTTATTGTGAGCGACAGAGATCCCATTTTTACTGGAAATTTTTGGACGGAGTTATTTTCTTGTTTGGGTACTCAATTAGCTCATAGCTCATCTTATCATCCTCAGTCTGATGGTCAAACTGAGATAGTAAATAAATGTTTGGAAGGATATCTTCGTTGTTTTGTATCTGATAAACAAACACAATGGGTCAAGTGGTTACCTCTCGCCGAATGGTGGTATAACACTTCCTTCCATACTGCAGCAAAAATGACCCCATTTATGGCACTTTATGGATATCATCCACCATCCATCACATCATCTTTAAGGGAAAATTTTAAGGTTCAAGCAGTGGAAGATCACATCGAGCATCAACAAGAAGTTCTCCAACTCTTAAAGGATAACCTGAATTTGGCACAAAATCGAATGAAACAGTAGGCAGATCAACATCGTAGTGAGAGAAGTTTTGACGTAGGAGATTGGGTATTTTTACGGCTACAACCATACAAACAAATGTCCCTCAAGCAAGCTAAGAAGGATAGTAAATTATCGCCAAAGTACTATGGTCCTTACAAGGTGTTGCAAAATATTGGTACTATGGCATACAAATTGGAGCTTCCTGCTTCTTTGCAAGTGCATCCAGTTTTCCATGTTTCATGCTTAAAGAAGGTTATAGGTGAAAATCTTCTAGTTCAAAAAATATTTTCAAAACTTGATGAGGAAGGAAAAATCATATTGGAACCTAAAGCAGACACAGAAACAAGAACTCGACAGCTACGGAATCAATCAATTTCAGAGTATCTCATCAAGTGGAAGAACTTACCCAGTGAAGATTGTACATGGGAGGATGAGAAGTTTATACAAAAGCACCCTGAGCTACTCAAGTGTTGAAGAAAACACTTTTTTGAAGGAGAGGGGCATGTTAGGTCCCTATATTACTAGTATAGTCCCTTATTGTTATTAGTGTAACCCCCTTATTGTTATTATTGTACCCTTGTAACCCCCATTTTGTTATTATTGTGCCCTTAAATTATTATTGTTAGGTCGGCTAGGATTACATTGTGGCCCACTAGGATTACATTATGGCCACATGGACTCCTATATATAGAAAGGAGGTTTTGTAAATTGTATCATCCAAGAATTTTTTAGTTATGTAATGTATTGGAGGTTGCCCCCTCGAAGTGGCTTATTTCTAAGGCATTGATATCTCTTTTCTTCTATTTTTGGAGTTGGTTACACAACAATATCATATCCCACTAAAGCTTCTCTCAAATCCTAGGCCATAGAGACCTTAAGATCCCATGAATATTGATTTCCATGGCTTATATTCATTTCCTAACTACATTTTTTTTTCATTTACATTTTTGGATTGAAAATAATTGTCATGAAGTATATTTGATAGCCTATAGGTGTCTCAAAACACTATGGTTTTTTTTGTTATCTGTTTTCTGTTATTCAATAGCCTATGGATGTCTCAAAACGCTATGGCATCTGATAGCCTATTTTCCATTTTCTCCCTTATTCCTTCGTTTGGTCAGGCACGTCATATCATCTCATTCGAGGGTGCCTCCCCAAACCCGTTTGGGTTGGGTTGTTTCAGTTGAGGGCGCCTACCCAAACACATTCGAGTCGGGTCATTTTAGTTGAGGGCACCTCCCCAAACATGTTTGGGTTAGGTCATTTCGGTTGAGGGAACTCATATCAAATTTTCTAAGTTGTGACTACATGGGTGCCCTGTGCACATTCGTGTGGCCTATTTGCCTGTTGCTCCCTTGTACCTTGATTTGGTTGTGCACCTGCCCAAACACATTTGAGTTAGGTCATTTAATTTGAGGGTGGCCGTATCAAATTTTCTAAGTTGTGACTGCATGGGTGCCTTGTGCACGTTCGTGCAGGCCATTTTCCGTTTGCTCCCTTATGACTTCATTCGGTCGGGTGCACCGTGTTGTTTCGTCTGAGGGTGCCAACCCAAACCCATTTGGGTAGGGTCATTTCGGTTGAGGGCGCCTGCGCAAATGCGTTCGGGTCGGGTCATTTCAGTCAAGGGCGCCTACCCAAATGCATTTAGGTCAGGTCATTTTGGTTGCGGGCGTTTGTATCAAATTTTCTAAGTTGTGACTGCATGGGTGCCCTATGCATGTTTGTGCAACCCATTTTCTAGTTGCTCCCTTGTTCCTTCGTTTGGTCATGTGTGTTGTGTTGAGTCGTGTGAGGGTTCCCTCCCAAACACATTCAGGTCGAGTCGTTTTGTTTGAGGGTGGCCGTATCAAATTTTCTAAGTTGTGACCGCACGGGTTCCTTATGCACGTTCGTCCAGCCCGTTTTCCGTTTTCTCCCTTGTGCCTTCATTCGATTGGGCACACCATGTCGTTTCATTTGAGGGTGCCTACCCAAACCCATTTGAGTCAAGTCGTTTCGGTTGAGGGCGCCAGTATCAAATTTCCTAAGTTGTGACCACACGAGTGCCCTATGCACGTTCATGTGGCCCATTTTCCAGTTTCTCCCTTGTGCCTAATTTGTTTGGTCGGGCACACCGTGTGAGGGTGCCCACCCAAACTTGTTTAGGTCGAATGAAGCCACAGCAAGGAAACAAAGTTTGGGTCGAGTCGGGTAAAAACACGTTCAATGTTTACCCTCAGGTGGAGTCGGGTTCCTTCCGCAAGGCGCGTGTAGAACAATGTTCATGGCAGGGTCAATTTGGGTTTATTCCAAAGGACACATGCAGAACAGTGTTAAGGGCGGGCGCATTCAGGTCAAGTCATGTTCGTGCAGCGCGTCTGTGTTCAGGACATGCAAAACAATGTTTGAAGGCCTGAAGGCCATTCATCAGGGTTGGGCCAGGTCGAAGGTGACTCAAATGCATTCAGGAGATGCATGCAGGTTGTGACCTTGGTGACCCGCATGCATACCATGACACCGGTGACCTACATGCAGAAATGCGTTCAAGCTACCGACGGCATTTGTGACCCGAGTGACCCACTTGAACCAAAATTCGTGCAGACTTCAGAAACATGTTCTAAAAGGGAATTCTTGGGTTCCTTTGGATTTTTTGAATTTTTGGGGAGCTGTTAAGGCTAGACCAAGGTTATACAAGCACATTTGGAAAGAATCATAAATGGTTTATGAAGGCTTGGTTGTATAATTATTGCAAATTATACATGTTTATTGAAACATAATATCGAGCAAACTTATTAATGAGAGTTGCCCCTCCCTAATCCATTAACCACTAACTCATCATTATTCAGGTACCTAACCCCTAACTGCGCCTAAATCCCCTAACCGCTAAGCCCCAATCCCTAATCCCTTAACTACTAACTCATTATTCGACCCCTAACCACTAAATGCACCTAAATTCCCTAACCCCTAACCCCCAATCCCTAAACCCTTAACCACTAACTCATTATTATCTCCCTAAACCAAATCCCTAATCCCTTAACCACTACTAAATTAGTACTCCCCTAACCCCTAAATGTACCTAAATCCCCTAACCCCTAAGTCCCCAATCCCTAAACCCTTAACCACTAACTCATTATTCTAGTCCTAACCCCTAACCCCTAACCCCTAAACCTCTAACCCCTAATCTCCTATTCATCAAACCCATAAGCCCCTAATCCTAATCCCCTAACCAATAACTCAGTATTCCCCTAACCCTTATAATAGTCCTTAAAACCTGTTGAGATTGGTTGTTCAAAACAAGAGCAGGTCTAGTTGGGACCTACGATCGGGTGATTAATTCCCCCTTGTTGGCAAGGTGGAATTTTTTCCCTGTCAACAGCCCTATAGCCCTTAATCCATCTAACAGATACTTATAAAATGCTCTTTTTTGTAAATGTGGCCCTTGACTATGCCATGAAAACCCTCCAAAAAATTCTTAAATGATGGGAATTCCTATTCAATATGCATGAAGCTAGTCATGGAATGTGACAAGTCATCCAAGATACATCCAAATATTTGATTTATGCCTTGGGGAATGTGAAATAATAGGTAAAGGGGACACAACTATGGTTGCATGTATGGGTATAATTTATAGGTGCAAGCATGGTTTACGATGATCTATAATCCTAGCATTAGAGAATGAGAAGGGGGCTTAGGACCTAATTTCATATAAGGGGCTAGGAGACCTAGTGGGAAGGTAGCGAGAGCAATCGATCATAGGGGAACCCCCAATAGTGGTGATAAGTCAGGGATTAGGAGTCCAATGATCACAATCCATAAGCCCTTAACCCATAGCCATTGAATTACATATCCCCTTCACCCCTAATCCATATCCCTTAACCCCTACACTCATAACTCATAACCCATAAACCCATTTACTCATTAAATATTAAGAAAATAACCCCTAACCAACTATAATCCATGAACCTTGTAGGCCATAACTTCTTATCCTCTTAACTTGTGACCCTTAACCCCTAATCCTTTACCCTTAAACACCTTAATTAACTTCTAATCCATTAAACACCTAAATCCCCTAAATCTTAAGTCCTTAACCACTAAATCCTCTAACCCTAAATCCCTTGGAACTTAACCCTTTACCCTTGAAGCCCTTAACCACTAAGTATCTGAGGTTGAAAATAACACCGGCCCCAAACCAACATATTGACCTCCTAAGAGAATCCTTCACCTCTAATTGAGCATATTGGAAACATTTGAATTTTAGATAACTAGGTATTGGTTATGAGGGTATCATGTGTTTGTGGGTAATGCCATTATTACCATGTATACCAAAAATATAATTTGAGACCCCTATCTTAGCCTAAATATCGCCCTTTTTTTTAAATTCCAACAATGCTAATTAGCCTAATTAGCTTACCTGCACACCCTTTTTCCAAAAATCCTTACCTAATCAATTTCATTATCTCAACAGTCTATGCATGTATGCTAAGAGTAGATCCTAGAAAGGAGAGTTGGATTGTTTGTTCAACTGATCGATTCAAAGAAAAATAGTTTCTCTGGATGTTTGGTCCATGCTTTGTGATTCCTTCAACTACCCAGCCAAGGAGCGAATGAGTTCCACCTACACTAGACAAAATAGAGGGACAAATAGCAGGAGAGGCATTGGTTCAGGGGTTTAGTAGGGGACCCATTGGTTCAGTGGTTTAGCAGGGGACCCATTGGTTCAGGGGTTGAGCAGGGGACCCATTGGTTTAGGGGTTTAGCAGGGGACCCGTTGGTTCGACCACCAACCACTAAGCAAAGACAACTACTGGGCCGACTAGGAAATTAGGTGCAATCAATTTGTCAACCCACAAAAAGGTAAGGATAAACCAATTTATATCTTCAAAGCAATATAACATTTCATATCTTCTTCCATAGAATATTTTCCTCATTTCTGTGTCCTTTTTCTTCCAAGAAAACAAATGTGTTTTTGGCAACTGTTATTTCAAGTAGAAATTAAAGTATACATTGATTGTGCCTACACATAAGAGCTCCTTTCAGAAAATTTCTAGACTATCATCAGATTCTGCAAAACATATTTCTAATAAACGTTGAACATCAAAAGAATATTTCCACCTATAGTGCTAACATTGTAGACAACCCAAAATAATATCTTAAAATTTCCTGTAAAATGCTTTTAAAACAATATTTTTTGGAAAACTGAAACCAAAAGCCTCCCTCTGATTCTCCATGTGTAATCTATTTGTTGATTGCAATGGGATACTTTGAAAGATGATGTGCCAAAGAATTAAATTCTCTGCGAACATGTTGAATAGAAACTGAATGAAAAGCTTCCTAGAGTTCCTTAACCTAGTGTTGCCAGTGAGAGAGAACCAGACTATCCAATGTCACATATACTTTAAAAATCTAATTACCACTTTTGAGTCTCCAACAACCTGAATATTCTGAACACCTTTAACCATAACAAATTTTAATAAGGCCCAAAGGGCTACTTACCTTGCACGAATATTAGTACCACTACTAGTTCCAATCTTGAGTTAGAATTAATGATCATACCTTTAATGAAGGACAATACCAACAACATAATCACCCAACATTTGACATGCACCATAGAAATAACTCCAAGTAATATTAGGATTGAAAGTGGGAACATGCCTAAGGTTGAACCTCGAAGCCCCTACTTTACGCACTTAGTTACACTTTTTATCATCATCTTATTTTCATAAGTCTTCTCATACTAGAGTTCCTTAACCTAGTGTTGCCAGTGAGAGAGAACCAGACTATCCAATGTCACATATACTTTAAAAATCTAATTACCACTTTTGAGTCTCCAACAACCTGAATATTCTAAACACCTTTAACCATAACAAATTTTAATAAGTCCCAAAGGGCTACTTACCTTGCACTAATATTAGTACCACTACTAGTTCCAATCTTGAGTTAGAATTAATGATCATACCTTTAATGAATGACAATACCAACAACATAATCACCCAACATTTGACATGCACCATAGAAATAACTCCAAGTAATATTAGGATTGAAAGTGGGAACATGCCTAAGGTTGAACCTAGAAGCCCCTACTTTACGCACTTAGTTACACTTTTTATCATCATCTTATTTTCATAAGTCTTCTCATATTTTTTTATAAGAACATATAAGATATTGGGAAAAATCTTGTCATCCTCTAGCAACATTCTAATCTATTGTCAAGTGATTAGCACAAGGTAATGTGCATTTATGACCAATCCAAGCTAATTGGAGTTGGGATGAGTTGAATTTGGTAACTTTTGTTCCTTTTCCAATTGAAGCAAGGGAAGGTTATTTTGGTTTCCATTGTCAATGACCATATATGCTAATTTGTGCTTGATTTGACAATTCTATGTACAAAGCGCTTCCTTGTTGCTAGAAAGGCTATCATTGGGCATTAGCATCAAGTGTGGATCAATGTAGCTAGGATTGTTGACATCAACCTCTAAGTCTCCAACCTCTCAATAATTCTTAGAAAGGAAGTAAACATTGCATTTAGGGTTGAGTTGATTCTTATTCATTTTTGGTCAAGTTCTTCACAAGGAAGAACAAGTTTAGTATTGTGAAAGAGGCTGAAATCCTTTGTTCCGTGGGTCAAGTTTAGTTTTTACAAGGGGTCAAGTTATCCACTCAAGAGGTCCATATTCACTCTTACACTCAGCTGGTCAATTTCTGTAACAGAGGAAGTACAATAACCAGTCACAAGGGAGCTCGAATTTTGTCTTTGTCTTGTGGGCATGTTTTTGGAAGGCTGGATTGATATTTTTCTCATTTTCTAAAGTTTTTACCTCCTAAGAGCGAAATTGTGTTTAAGGACGAGTTGCTAGACAAATTTCCTTGCTGGTTGTAGCATTATTGTGGGTTGATTTAACCTCTTCTGGATGTTATCACAATATATGTGTGTGGGTTATGGAGATGCCTTAATTACATGTGTGCAGAAGGTGTCATTTAGGAGAAAAAGGGAGCCATAAGTGTTGCTAGGTTTGCACAATGAGTAAGAGTTGGTCGTACTCTAGAAATTAAGCTCATAATTGAAGGGGTCAACGCTGGTCCATTTCAACCTTAAGAACTGATATTTTTCACTTATTCATAAGCCTCCAAACCAGGTTCAATTACCCTTATTCACTGACTGTATATGTTGATTTCAATCTAAGAAATTGACTATTTATGACTTGGAGCTATATTCATATTGCCTTAAATCAAGAATGTATAAAAATTATGGGTTTAATATTAGTTTATGTATTGAGAAATAAATTTCTATGGATGATTACTTTCCATGGCTCTCTTATTAGTCCATAAATTTTGTGCCAAATTGGAATCTTCACTGTGCCAAGTTCACCAACCAATATTACTAAAACAACATGATGTCCCAAATTTTAACATGATCTTTACCATAAGCACCATCCAAAAATGAAAAAAACATCAAAAAGGAAGTGAGCACTACTAACATCAATCAGTTATCAAGATTATTATGATTATTTTCTAATGACAGCATCAGGTTGTTATAATTTGTGGTTGAACTAATCCCATGATGGAAGAAACTGGCAATGAGATACCTGGCACTAGCACCAGTGCATTGATCTTAAATATCCTCATCTTCAACCTCAAAATCATATACCAACCTAATCCAGTTGAAAATTTTATTTGCAACACATATTCACTTGCATGCTAGTAGGCGATTATCGTTGCATTTGAGGTAGAACAACTTGCTTTGGTAATTCGCTAATTCAACAGGTTTAAATTTAATTTGATTTCTAATGCTCTCTCTCCTTGTTGGGCTAGTTTCAATGGAAGCTGCAAAAATAGGATATAAGGATTACTCAATAGTGAACAAGGACCTCCAACTGAACTCACCGAATTGTGTCAGCTTTGCCCTAGTAACTCATAGAAAAGACACTAACACTCGCTACATTTTAAAGATGTCGTGGCACATGAAATTAAGTCAATATCATCACAGAATCAGTCTAGGAACAAAGTGAAAAGAAGAGGAATTAATAGACTGCATAAAAATGGCTACTTCTCAAATGTCCAGATTCATGTTGTGCCACAACTCCTACATAATGCCTTTCAAATGTAGCACAATCAAATCATATCTTGAGGAAATCCATCTTTATAATGTTTGAAGGAAATTCTCAAGGTTTTTAATACATATCTACCATCAAATATTCAAACTATCTTTGTTGAATACAAGACTTCCAACCACGAGAAGTTAACCAGGTTGGTAAGAGCAAGGTCTTTTCTTAAATCTCACGGGGACTCAAATCTAACAAAAGTGGCGAGATTTCCCCTACTATTTCTCTTTTTTTCTTCATGTCAGTTTTACACCCAAGGTGGATCAATGTAGTAACCAAGTCATATTCTCCTATCACTTCTGTTATATTCTTGTTATAATATTTTAGACCAGGTTTGGTATGTGGATTAGTCCTAGTGATCGAGTTGAATTGGTCTATGTACACTTGTTCTTAGAAACATTGTATGAATTGACCTCGCAGAGTTTAACCACTGTAGCAGGTAAGAGAATGATGATTGGTCTTTATGATAGTTGTGGCAGTTGGCTGGAATTGGAATGTGTAACTGTTGCATCTGTCCTTAGTGAGATTCAAGGGTGGAAAATAGAGTTGCAACAACACCCCTTAATGTGTGAGGTAAGAAGAATAACCAATGGTCGAAACAAATTCTAATAAACATAAGTTATGAGGAATTCCAAGGAAAGAGCTAAAGATCAAGGAACTAGTGAGTATTTGCAATCAATTGTCAACAAATAGATAGTCATATCAATTCTTATAAGAGAAACAAACCATGGCTTCCAACATAATACACTGTGGATCCATGTAATAATATGCAAGACCATGGTCATGAAAAGATGTAGTAATACCAAATGGGAAGACGTATAAATCGTAAGATAGTGATATACTCCATCACAACTTAGGAGGGGTAGCATGAGTGACGTGCCTCCAAATCCCAAGGTCTTTGTTCCAACGCCGATGGTATGATTCTTACTTATGGGCCCACACTTTCCTAGGCCAGACTTTGCCACCTAATATAATATACAATAAAGTGACTAGGTCGTTTGTTAAACTATAAAACTACGTCTTCCGATTGGTATTACTACGTCTTTTCTTGCATTGTAATTCTCTGATATTTTGAAATTCATCATAATATGCTCGCATGTGCTCTGGGAAACTCAATTTTTTTCTATAAGATTCAGAATCCGATAAACATTTAAAACAAAAATATAAGTAAACAAGAAATCTAATGTTTCTAGACAATCCATAAATAGTAAAAACGTTACATGATTGAATACGAGAGGAATGACATACTTTGCAAGTATATTGATACCATATTAAACTTCAATGCCTTTTAAGAGGAGGTGTCACTAAGCAAAAATTTAGCAGTAGAAAATGATTACAAAATTTGATATCAGCTAAAGATTATAATAGAAACAAGGGAAATGGAAACCTTGGGAAATCCCAACTACGGATTTTTCATGATCAATGAAATCTCATGCAAAGAGGAGGTGTCACTCAGAAAAAAAATTAGCAGTAGAAAATGATTACAAAATTTGATATCAGCTAAAGATTACAATAGAAACAAGTGAAATGGAAACCTTGGGAAATACCCACTACAGTTTTTTCATGATCAATGAAATCTCATGAAAATGACAGCTTCGATGTTAAGAATTTACCTTCCTTTATATTGAATAAGAAGATCATGGTTAGGAATAGAAGTATTATGTTGTTTAAGAATACATAACGTACATGCATTAATATCCTAATATGCATAGTGATAGTAAGAGTTTCCTTTAGACAAAGGGAAGTTCATGAAACATTTGCTCTCCAATCAAACAACAAAATTTGAATGTAGACCTAAGCAAGCCCAATTGTGGCCAATCAACTTCAAAATTCCCTGAAGTTTGCAGGTTTAAATGATCTACAAGTCCAGGATGTGCTCTTGGTTGTTCCCTTAAACTGCCTTCACAAACAACAAGAAAGAAATAGAGATTTTAAATTTATCATTCTGTAATCAATATTCACCCTTAAAGTTCAATATTTGAGATGAGATTACTAAAAGTGACTTATACAAGTGAATTTCACTATGTAAATACAAGAGGAAGCAAGATGCAAGATGCACAAGACACCAAAAATTACAAGAGAAGCCCATTACCACTTGCATATGAGGAAAAAATGAAATATAGGAAACTGTTAAGGTATGCGAATGACTTATTATGAATTTTAAATGCTTCTTAAGGTATTTCCTTACTGTTGCAACATGTATATCAGACTCAGAAAATTATACATCGGACCATGAAAATCACTTAGAACGCCTTAAGAGCAATGACACAAGTATTTCTAGTTACTTGAGATTAAGTATGAAATGAGTATAGACTTATGAAAATGTATTTTAGAGCTTACTAAGGTGTTTGGATCAGATTTATGCTACTGTAAATGAGATGCTTCAGATCTGATTGTAAAAACAGTGAGGAGAGTATGAGAAAAGAGAGAAAACCCTTAGGCCTAGAGGCCTAGTTTGATGGCTAGTTGATCTTCCAATGGACGAGGACTCTATCAGACACCTCCAACACAATTATTAGCCTTCAAGTGAAACAGATAAGCCCTCTAATGAATTTTTATTCATTTCAACAAAAAATTATGTAATAAACAAGGAGAAATTAATGGCACAATTGCAATAGGATTAAAACACACCAAGAGATTCAAAATTTGACCTTGGAAAAAATTGCAAGAATGATGTTAAATTGATACAAAACTTGTTCCTTAATTGGTCACATAATGATACAATTATAGAGGATTAAATCACTACAGAACTTCAAAGTACTATGGTTTGGACTTCAAACTTATACAACAAACCCCTTACTTCCTCTATTTTGTGTCTATTTCTTTGGTGATCTTTTCTTGGTTATGGAAGTTGTGTCCCCTTATTGCTTAAATGGTCATAATAAGGAAGTCTCGATTGGTTGGGGATTACACAGTTTCACCCCTGCTATCATATGTATGCCCTCAATGAGAATAAGAACCCCCACCTTGCAAGTTGAGTTAACATCACAAGTGAATGTATGATTGCTAGTATTTTTCATCACACTTGTCCCCTTTTTTGGAATAGTCATCGTATTTGGAGGATTTGTGATTCAATTTTTTTGATAGGGACATCATATCCAGTTCACTTCAAGATTTGCTTGAGATGAAAGCAAAGTTACATGCAGGAGTTGGATTTATATGCAAGCAAGGTGATAAGAGCTTATGTTGTGGTTGGGTGAGGATTATACCACCTATATTTTGTTTGTTCTAGGGATTATCTTATCATGATGAGGTGATTTTACATAACACATATTTTTTCCATTTGGTCTATTTTTATGTTTGGTAAGAGAAAAGTTACAATTTGATTATTCACTCTTCTTCAACTTCTAAGCTTTCTTGTTTTTCTCCTACTAGTTTTTTCAGTTTGTAGCAGCAGTTTGATAGCTTGAGAGGTTAACAAGATCTTGAGTAGTCACTGTGACCTATGCCCCTGCCAACTACTTGGGGCAGATTTGTCTTGTTTTCTGCTAGAAATATCCAGTGGCATCTCTAAGATGTTTAATTGTCGAGAATTCCAGATTTTCTCTTTGCTTATGAAATTTGTTTTTAGGGTTTCTAATTAGCAAGACACAATCTTGTATTACCTTTCTAATTTTCTTCTCTTCCATATTCTCCATTCAATTGGACCTTCCTTAGAGGATTACATGTTTCTTCCCAGTGTTCCTAGTGGATTGGAAAATATTTGGAGAATCAAAGATACTTGTGACATTGGTTTTAATTAAGTCCACCTCCTAAGATCAGAAATGTTTGCCTTTCTACATATGTGAGGCATTACAATAGACAATTGACCTTACAAGATTTATGTAGATCTTGTTTCACCAAATTGATCTCCTCCTTCTAGCCTATCTCGGTAATTGGGACTAACTGTAGCTTGTTTTGAATATGAATTTAGATGTCGCTACAATGTTTCAAGCTATTACCTTCAAAATTTCCTTCTTCTCAAATCAACAGGTCTGGAGCCTATTTCTTTAGATATTTGAAGCCCTATAAGAGATGTCATACTTTGTAGGACTTATTCTTCCATTTGTTAACTTCTGAAGTAGATCCAACTCAACCTTGAACCTTTGAATAGGGCTTAACGTAGTCACTAGAGACAAGGGCTAAACTTCACATCTAGTGGCTCAACACTATTATCATCACTAACTTATTGCCCATTGACCACCAAACTAGTGGAATTATCCAACTTTGGTGTTTGTGTTAACCAACTGAAATTAGTTGTGCACTTTTCCTTTAAAATTTTGCAAAAGATAGTTGATTCATGGAGTCTTTTACACTGTAATGGTAGAATAAGACTAATTAGCATAATTTGTGTGATTATCATATATAGTTGGTCTTTATATGAGATATTTCCATCACTTAAGTGTGTAACCATGCTAAGCACTAGTACAAAGACATTCCATTCTTGATATGGTAATATTCTTGGACATGTTAATTCCTTTGTGACTTGGCATTTCCACGGTGCTTTTGATGTTTATTTCACAAGGAAAGCTTCATGGATGGTAGATCATAATATGAATGTCAATTATGTGTACACTTGGATATGAGATTAAGATTGTCATGTTATTGTTTTTGTTCTATCATAATACCTCTCTTGTATGTACTACAAGGGTAATCACCCTATTTAATGGTTTATAATTGGGTATACACTTGATGACCCTTCCCACATGCACCATTTATTAAATGAATGTAGGTATAGAAACGTATAGAGGCCTCCCTTTGAGGAAAAAAATAGGACTTCTTTAGAGGTAGTAGTATGAAGTGATAGTTGTAGGTTTCATTTCCCTCTTTACAATCCTCTTGTGTTGAGTCCCTTGGAGGAATTTCAAGCATAGCCTTCCAGTCTTGTAAATGCAACCAATGGGTTTCAAACCTATAGAACACATCTAATAGAATAATTTTGTGGTCCTTTTCATTGGGTTGAAAATAAGTATAAGGACTAGTCTTATTCATGCATGCATAAATCCTGGATCCTTATGTTATCGCTGAGTAGGGTGCCATTGTAGGTATATAAAACTTGAGGTGATAAAATAAGTTCTTTGACATATGAAAAAGTATCTAGCACCCATCAAGAAAAATTGAATATCACAACCATCAAGTAATACCAAGTGACATATCACTGATGTCTGATACTTTTTTGAGTATCATTTATTACCCTGGAGCAATGCCACATTGGACTATATAAGGATTGCATTTATCCAACATTATTTAGTCCAATATCCTTTCCATAACCATCTATCAGATTTGAAAAGTCTTCTTTAGCACTATGATCTATATCAATAGAGAAAGGTACACCACATCACTATGATTTAACTTATAGGCTCAACCTAACTGGCAAATAATTTCTTTGGCATAAATGATTCTCTGAAATTACTACTCTCGGCCTTGTGGTGGAATACTAAATCAAACGAGAGATATTTTAGAATGATTTACATCTGTTTTGGCTCGTTAAAATTTCTTTCATTAATATTTCTTCTATCCAAAACACTCTTCAACCTCTTTGGTGAATGATATTCCTTTATTCGCAAACTGTGTGGCAAGCTATGTTACACCTAAGGAAAAAATCAAGGAACGTTTTGATGTTTTGGAAAGGAGGGGATCCTTGTTGGGCTAATACTCTAGTCTAAAATTGGCACCATTAGTATTTGATGAATAGAGAGTATGTTTTTAATGGATGTCTAGAGTGTGTCTACTAATTTTTCCAACCTTTCTTTTGATCATCCAAATACATTTCTTGAAAATTTGTTAGCCGCCTTATTGATGCACGTGAAGCTGTCCCCAACAAGCCAATTTGTGAAGAAGGTAATGATCCCATCTCTATTGATCTAGACCTTAGAAACTTGATGGAAAGTGTCCATACTCACAGGATGAGCATTGATATGTAAATTCACTGGGTTGCGTCATAGTCTGATTGCAGTAGATATATGGATCTCAGATTGTTGGGCTCCAAATATGTAGGGAAAAATCTCTGTTTTTGCACTTTGAAGAGGTGTATTTTTCTTTCTTGTTCATATCTAAAGAATATTAGTATTTAATCTTTTGACCTTCAGATATTTTCAATGACTTTAATTTCTTCAAGGACTGTGACTATCCTCCTTATGAAAGGAATCTTGGTAACCCAACCAGCTTATATATCTCCCTGCAAAACAAAGTCATGTTACCAAATCTGATTATAGAATAAAATATACTTACTTGACAAGTGAAGAGTCTTCAGATTGATTGCTTTAATGGTGGTTGAGAAAAGATGTATCACTTCTCTCCTTTTGGATGATCTTCTTTAGGGATAAAGAAGTGGTTCTTGTTTCAATGGGAGGAAAACTGTCTTATAATCTTTGAAGATAATGACAGTACCTTTAGTTGTAATAGCACTGAGAGTGAATGTCTTTTTATTGAACTGTGGTCTTCAACATATCACCGAATTGTATCTTGATGTATCTTTTGTTCGAAATGTGTGTGCACTTAAAAAAAATAGAGATACCATCGAGACATAGAGACTTTTGTTTCAAAGCTCCAGTTATTGCAATTTCACCGAATCTGAAATGATGTTTGAGCTGTATGTAAGTGATTCGAGTATGTATCCCCGAGAATGCAATTTGTGAACTGTGTTCTTAGGACTGTAATTGATCTCTGAAAATTTTAGGGAATTCGATTTGTATTAACCCATCCGAACTATACCAAGAAAACTTCACTGTGTTATAGTGCCGAAAAAGTGAGGATATTTCACTGTGATGTCGGAACTTTTCCCAGGTTCTAAGCTTCAATTGGCACTGAGATCTATAGTAGAGAATGACACCATACAATCTCTTTGAAGATATCTGAATTGTAGCCAAACTTTGTGATCAAAAAATTTGATGCTTGTTGCTTTGACACCCTTTATCTTGCTTAAATGCCATTCTTGAAAATTGTTCCTTGATTGTCTATTTGATACGATGCCCTTCTTTAGCACCATAGCTCTGAAACCATGTTGAGAATTTGAAGGGGTTATAAATTCTCTTCTTGATAATTACTTGTGAGCTTGCTTATGTCTTCTTAGTTAATTCTTCATCAAGTCAATTATCAAAGCACTTATACAAATGTAGAGACAAAGTTGATTTTACTTATAACTGAATATTTTGTGATGAAGTTAGGAAGTTAAATCTCTTATTTACCTTCCTTTCTTTCTATTACCTTTAGATCACAGACTTTACCTTGACAAATTCTTACAATAGAGACTTTAGAACTCAATGATATCTGCACTTGTATCCTCCTGCACCCATCCGCAAACTATTATTTACTAATCCGAAAATCTATTCTCTTGCTATACCTATCCTTCCTGTTTCTTCCGCAATGTTGTGCCCTTCAATATTTATTAGCCCCTGTCCTTAGATCCGCACTTTAGATGCTACCAAAAACCTTAGATGGATCCTCATATTAAATGTGAACCCACTTTCTTGCCAACTATCCATCTAGATGACCACCTCATCAAGACAAACAAGCATCACTCTGTGCTTATCCCAATCGACAATGACTGTAATGAGAGAATATTGACATTCATCAAAACTTCTTCTTTAGTAATGGAAATAGTTTGGTAGAGGTAGGAAAGTGCTTCTCCATCTTTTCCATCCTCCGGTTGAACATTTGAACCTTCTCTTTCAAGTGTTTGTTCAATTCTCGAGTCTCAATATCGTTGTCTCTTAAGTCTTCCAATCTTTCTCTGCCTGCTTTGCCCGTGTTCAAGCTTGCAATGTTCTCTTCATAGTTTTAGCAGTTGATTCACAGTCAAGGATGTAGCTGCTCCTATACGTTATGATCCATAAATGCACTTGTAGTCCACTTACCAACACCGATTCATTGTGGAAGTCGTAAATCTGTTCTCTATCTTAATGTTGGATAGAGGATTATGTATTTAGAGAGGCTATTGGGTCTTTTCCCTTTGATAGTTAGTGACTATAATCTAGGTGGCTAAAGAAATAAATTTCACATGACCTCTGAGATTTGGGGTCCCACACATTCATAGCAAGCAATATTAAATTATCCATATAAAATTTTGCCATCTTATCCCTATCTTGAATGTTACACCTAAGGAAAAAAATCAATGAATGTTTTGATGTTTTAGAAAGGAGGGGATCGTTGTTGGGCTAATACTCTAGTCTAAAATTGGCACCATTAGTATTTGACGAATAGAGAGTATGTTTTTAATGGATTTTTAGAGTGTGTCTACTAATTTTTCCAACCTTGATTTTGATCATCCAAATACATTTCTTGAAAATTTGTTAGCTGCCTTATTGATGCCTATGAAACTACCCCTAACAAGCCAATTTGTGAAGGTAATGATCCCATCTCTGTTGATCTAGACCTCAGAAACTTGATGGAAAGTTTCCATCCTCATAGGATGAGCATTGATATTTAAATTCACTGGGTTGCGTCATAGTCTAATTCCAGTAGAAATATGGATCTCAGATTGTTGGGCTCCAAATATGTAGGGAAGACTCTCTGTAGGAAAATTTTCTGTAGGGACAACTCTATGATAGGATTGGTAGAATTGGGTTCATCCTCCCCACTGAGGATAAATATCCTTGTCTTGTAGTTTAGTTTATGTTTCAGCTTATTGTATAATAACAATGTCCAATCTTTTGCCCTATGCTTCAAACTTGAGTCTTGACAGATAAATAGGATGGGCCAATGGGATTTATAACTTTGTTAGTGTTGATATAAGGTAGAGGTGTGAATTTTTCCCCTAATAGAGGATATTACAAGTAGAGGAAGGTTCTAAACTTGGCATTACAAAGTGATTGCATCCATCTAGAATTCAAAGAATTAAAATTTTTTCTTGTCACTGCATTACAAAGTGTTTACATACATCTAGAATTTGAAAAATCATAAATATTTCCTTATCACTTCTTTCCCCAGTTAGGTGGGACAATCTGGAAGTATGAGGTGTTGCTCTTTAGGGCTTCTATTTAGGGCAGAATTTGAAGAATGATAGATCTTTGATTGCTGCTTGCTGCCCCAAATAGATGCAACAAATGAGAAGTATGAAGCGATCCTCTTGAGGGCATATGGTTAGGTTGATACAAGTACACATTGATTTTTGTGTCTAAATACTTCCCTTATGAGGAGATAAAGGCATCATTTGTCAGCGTTGTAGAAAAGGTGGAAAGGGAGCATCCCAAGTCATGGATGTGTGAATCTATTTCTCTTTCATTAGGGTAGTAGAAAAAATTGGAAAGGGAGCTTGCCAAGTCATGAATAGGTGAATATATCTCTTGAGATTGGGCATTGAAAGATGGGATGCTCTATCAATGGCATAAGTGGAAAATATTTTTTTACTGTAGGATGTGGTGATTTGTGTCAATCCAACGTCTTTGAGATCCAACTTGAAACCAAGGTCATGTATCTAGTTCTTGTGTATGGAGGTTGGATCATAATGCTATATTTCAACTCCAGAAAGTGATTTACCAATAATACTTGAACTATCTCTTCAATCATACTTTACCAATTCTTAAAGAATGTATCCAATGCTGCTCCAACAATGCATCCAATACCACTCTAAGATTTACTTCAACAAATTTTTCTAGAGGTGCCACAAATGGCCTCCAAGATAATTCAAATAAGCTTTAATGGATTGGTTACAAAGTCTTCAATGGTATTCTCGACATATCTTCCAATGTACTTAGGTCAAGGATCAAGTCTATTTTAAGATGTCTCCAGATTCTGCTCCAAAATATCTAAGATCTGTTATAGATCATATCCCAAATTCTTACAAATATTGCCATAGGTCATTTTTCTCATCATCAATGGATTAATCATATATAAATTTTACTAATCCAAAAACGGTTGTCAATATCTACTACTAGGAGGCTACTTCAAGGGATTTCAAGTTTGCTCAAATGAGGCTTCTTCAATAGTGCTTCAATTCTTCAACAAGATCTTCAGCAATGATTCAAACAAGGTCTTCTATGAATGCTCCAAGAATGTCTGCTCTTATAAAAATAGATTTCACTCGTCAAATCACTTAGTATCCAATCTCCAATGTAGCGACTCATAAAATCCTTTGTTGAATTAGTTCTTCACTTTATCCCCTATCTAGCACTCATGTTCATAAGCTAAGACTCGACCCTCTTTGGGATCATATAATACCAGTGTGAATTATTGAGGCTATGCTGCCCTAAAACAAAGAATAAATAGAAATAATAGCCCCTTCTCAACATCATAACAATCTTAAGAAAACAAATAATTTTGTCTCCCTCTTCCACAAGTGATGCAATACTTTTTCACACGTAAATTCAACCTTAGGATCTGAGCTCTTTCTCACAATTTTTTGGTCTACTTTCTCAAAGATAATCCACAGGGTCTTAGCCCCTTAGAGATACCTTTACCTCCATGCAAAAAATTGTTTTGCTTAATTTTCACAGAAATTACTTCATACTTTTGGTCTGATGCCTCAGAGATGAATCACAAAGACTTCGGTCTTTTTAGTACAGAGATGGATCACAGATAATTTCAATCCTTTAGGAGATATGCCACAAAATAATCTTGTTTCTAATATTAGTCCTTATTCATGGTATTATTTTCACTTTATTTTCTTATATTCTTCTTAATTTTTGGACGAGTGAAGGCTGAAATGGAGGAAAGTTCAACCTCTATTTATACTCTTTCGAACCTATTGAAATATCATGTCTTTTTGAGGAGGTGAATATATCTTTAGTGGAGGAACCAACCTGTCTATGTTTGAGCTAACCTATACAGTTCTAAAATAGGCTTCAAATTCGGTTCTTTGATATAGCTTATTCCATCCTTAACAAATTGTAAGAGAAAGTAAACCATTAGGTGGAAAAAAGTACCCAATGAATTCATTTGCCATCACATTCCACATTTTTTATTTTTTGACATATGTGAGCTCCAAGAAATGTGTTGGTATTTATAACAAACACTTTGATAAAATATGGTTATAGTGCATCCAAAATATACTTTTATGTTTCAACAATGTATCTTTAAGTCTTTGTACAAATTTTCATTCAAAACAAGTTACAAATTTCCTTAACTTTTCTTGATAATCCTTTTGTTTGGCATGTCAGGGGTGTTATGGTTCCATACATAATGTTGGATCCAAGTGGAAACCTCACTACAGGTAAGCTTTACTTCAAAAAATTCTTCTATAGGTGGTATATATTGCCTCCAAGATACTTCAAATAAGCTTCAATGGATTTATTTAGAAGTATTCAATGGTATTTTTGACATATCTTCCAATGTACTTAGGTCAAGAATCTAATCTATTTCAATTAGTCTCCAAAGTCTGCTAAAAAAAAAAATATCCACTACAGATCATATCCCACATTTTATCTCAGATTGTCATAGGTCAGGTTTCTCATCATCAAGAGATTTATCATAGATACATTTTACTGCTCCAAAAAGGGTTATCAAGATCTATTACCAGGAGGCTACTTCAATGGATTTAAATTCTGCTTAAATGAGGCTTCTTCAACAGGGTTTCAAGTATTCAACAAGATCTTCATCAATGCTTCAAACAAGGTCTTCTATGAATGCTCCAACAATGTTTTCTCATATAACAATATATTTCTCTCCTAAAATCACTTAGTATCCAATCTCCAATTTAGCAGCTCCTAACTTCCTTCATTGAACTAGCTCTTCACTCTGTCCCATACCTTGCACTTGTTTTCATAAACTGAGATTCAAAAATCTTTGGGAACAATCTAGTGCACATTAATGAGGCTCTACCGCCCAAACAAAAAGAGTAAATAAAGCTAGTCGTCCCTTCTTAATATGGTGACAATATTAAGAAAAAAAAGAATGTAGAATCCTCTTCCATAAGTGATCCTCTTCCATACATTTAGATTCATATCATATCTGTGTCTATGATGTCGACAGTTTATGAGCTGAAAATTGTGGTGCTCATCTATCTTAATTGCTAGGGGCCAGATCTGATGGGTAACTACTATGTCAAGGATGCTCAAACTTGCTGCAAGTTTCATGTCCGCATCATAGACAGTTTAGTTCTTGGTGTGTAGCTCCAAGCCACTCTTCAAATTAAGAATGCTTTGTTTTATTTTAGAAAATTGTTTATGGGAGTTTTAGATCACTAATCTCAAGTGATGAGATTGGAAATATGATGTGGTAGAAATCGGTTTTAGTGGAACGGTGTGGGTTTACCTGAGATATCTTAGTGAAGGGTAATTTGTGAAGGTTGGATTGAGATTTTGTGTTTTAAACATTGAGTTTCATTTATGTTTTTGGTTGCATTATGTGTATTTCTGGGCTGGCTGCAATGAATTTATTTTAGACTATATAGATTGCATTGTTTTTGATGCCTTGTGATTCATCGAGATCATAAGGGTGCTAAGTTGTTTGGGCCTGTTTGGAAGGTTGTTTTGTGTGCTTTGAACCACTGTGAAATTAGGTCAGGGGCTGGATAGTGTTTCTGTTATATTTTTTATACTATCTGATTTGTGGGTTGTCATGAATTTGATTGCGTCTTTCTTCTCTTTTCTTGCAGCTTGATAACTTATATGGATGTAGATCCTCTCCCACAGATGGTCTTATGCAAGCCACATATGTCATGATTGTTGGTAAGGTTGCTGTTGTGTGTGGAAATGGAGATGTTGGAAAGCCATTCTCTGCCATGCAACCTCTTATGGAAGCCCTTACTGAGGATGTACTTAGCACTGCTGATATTTTTTTGAAGAATAATGCAATTGTTTGCAACAATGGTTTTTTGGAAAACAACTTTTACATGAAAGGTTTTGAAAATTTCGTTGTTGTTGAAAAGAGTAAGCCATCACAATACCTATTGAGGTCATCTGCCATCACAGTACACATTCCTTGAGATGCTCTGATATCATGGCACTCGAGATCCCACTTTGCAACAATGAGATAGATCTAGGAGAAGGGGTACTACAACAAGGAATTTGGAAGGAAGTTAAAGAAGTTGGACTGAGATACATCCAAATTCATTAAACGAACTTGCAGACCTACTGGCTAGAGTTAGTATCACCCACAGAGGAGGAATTTATTCCTTGAAATGGAACAACTATGTTTAAGAGGCACACTCGGAAAAAGTAGGATAAGAATCCATAATAAGGTGAGGGAAAAAGGAAAGATAATAAGGTTTTCTAACAAGATCTGGATCAAAGAAGGTTGAATGAAGACTAGATATTTTCTCTACTTGGTGGCTAGGGATAACATTTTCACTGGGGATCAGTGATGAAAAGATGCATTTGAGGCCCCTTTATGTGTTTGTTGTGTAAAGAGGAGGAATGGGCTAACCATGTCCTTTTGAATTGTACCAATGCTTGGAGGTCTATGGTGGAATTCTCCAGCATTTAGATTTATAGTTCATGGCTAGGCATTTTCACAGGGGATCGGTGATGAAAAGAGGGGCATTCAAGGCCAATCTAGTTGTGTGTTGTGTAAAGAGGAGGAATGGCAAAACCATGTGCTTTTGAATTTCCACAACACTTGGAGGTCTATGGTGGAATTATTTGGCTTTTAGATTTAGGATAGTCCTAGCAGGAATATTTTTTTTGAACCAATGGCAAGTAGGTATCATTCCTTGAAAACAAAAGCATTGTATTGCTTATGGAGGATTATCTCACATTCAATGGTTTCTTGGAAAATCTCATATAATATAATGGTCGGGAAATATATATTTTTTAAATAATTTTTTGTTGCCGTCGGTATTCCGATGGCTAGTTTTTTAAGAAAATATTTTGTGCCGTCGGTATTCCGACGACTATTTCTTCTAAAAAATAATTTGGAACGTCGCTCTTGCGACGCTTGAGTTCTTTTAAAAATGTTTTAAACTTTTCTCTAGCGACACTTGTTTTTTTTAAATGTTTTGAAACGTCACTCTAGTGACACTTGGTTTTTTTAAAATGTTTTGAAACGTCGCTCTAGCAACACTTGTTTTATTTTAAAATTGTTTTGAAACGTCTCTCTATCGACACTTGATTCCTTTCAAAATTATTTTTTTGTGTCGGTCTTGCGATGTTTACTATTTTATTATTAAAATTTATTTCTGTCGGTATTCCGACGTTGTAGCTACGTTTATGGTATCATGAAAATAGCGATGGTGTAGGGTTGCATTGGAATAGCGACGGTGTAGGGTTTCTTCGGAATAGAGAAGATTTAGGGTTTCGTTGCTATAGCGACGACGTAGGGTTTCGTTGCTATAGCGACGGTTATGGTATCGTCAAAATAACGACATTTTTCTACCGTCGGAATAGCGACGCCCTGGCTAACGTCGAAATAGCGATGACCATCTAGAAACATTGGAAATTGTGTCGTTCTTCCAACACTTAACTAAAGTGTCGGAATTGCGAATCTAAGGAAAACCACGTTTTTCCCTGCCTCAAAGTGTCGCTCTTGGGATGCTTATGTGTCGCAAGTGCGACATTTTGGCTGTCGAAAATTGGGCCAAATGTGCTAGTGCTTGGTTTGTATCCTGACCATGCTTCTTCTGGAGTTAAATTCAACACTTCCTTTGTAGGACATCGGTTAAGAGTGTATACTGTTGTGTGTACTTCTTCAACCCAAAACTCATTTCCAAGTGACTTAGTTTTTAACGTGCTTTTAGCCATTTCAACTATGGTCCTATTCTCCCTCTCTGCAACACCATTTTGTTGAGGAGAATATGAATTGGTAAAATATCGCTTTATTCCATTCTTCCTGCAATAATTAAAAAACTCATTTGAATTGTATTATCCCCCATTATCTATTCTTAGGGTGAGAATTTTTAAACCACTTTGCTTTTCAACTAAAGCCTTAAAATCAAGAAAATGAGAAAACAGACTTCTCTTGCAGAAAATACACCCAGGTCTTCCTAGAATAATCACTACAAGGAAAAGACCCTCTAGCAGAGGTTATAAAGGAGGTTTTTAGTGTTATAAAATTGGCCAAAATTGTTAAAAAAACATTTGTTACAACATCCGCTTATGGTTACGAAGGTTTTTGCGGAGATTTTAACGGAAATTCAACACAACTAATAAAAAATGGGCGGCCAAAGGTAGTTACGGACATTTTTTTCATCGGTGCGCTAATCAGGATTTAACACACCGATGCGTACCTGTAGCCGGAGCCCTAGGGCGGTCGAAGGAGAATGCACCAGGTAGTTAAGGTATAAAACAACACCGGGCATAGTGTTTGTGATACTACGCACAAGGCCATTCTAATTAGTCTTGGGATTTGAGCAGTGCCCATAGGTCGTATCAACGCGCCAGTGCATAGACTTATAAAATGAACTGGTGCGCAGTATCACACAAATTCACCGACATTTATAATTGGTATCGGTATTCGTGCAGTGCCCATAGGTCGTAAAAATGCACCGGTGCATATAGACACTTAAACACCCTGGTGCGCAGTATCACACAAATGCATCTAGATTTATAACTGGTATCGGTATTCGTGCGGTGCCTATAAGTCATACAAATGCACCAGTGCGTATAGACACAAAAACGCCCGGTGCATAGTATCACACAAACGCACTGAGATTTATAATTGGTATCGGTATTCGTGTGGTGCCCATAGGTTGTAAAACGACACCGGTACGTATATAGACATAAACGCACCAGCGCGCTGTACCGCACAAACGCCTCGATATTTTTAATTGGTTTTGGTATTTGTGTGGTGCCTATAGGTCGTAAAAACAAACCAGTGTGCTTAAGAATACAAACGCACTGGTGTAAGAATACATGCACTTGTTTTCATTTTTTATTTTTTAGAAACATCGACCCGTGACAGTGCAATTATTATGATTGTTTTAAATTCATTATTCATCAAAATTCGACACATCTTATAACAATATTCATATGAATTAAATTTTTATTAATGCGTTCGAATGTGATGTTTGGATTAATTTTTTATATCATATCATAATTATTGTGGTTTTTTAAAATTCATTATTCATCAAAATTCGACACATATATATCTTATAACAATATTCATATGAATTAGATTTTTATTAGTGCATTTGAGAATGACAATGGAGAATATATATATATATATATATATATATATATAAGACATTCTTTGTCATACAAAATGGGACAGTTATTGGTATCCCTTTATCTTTCAATTGGGACACTATGTCCATTACATTAAAGAAAATGTCTGATTTCAAAGACATATTTCAAAAAATACAACGCCTTGCTTTGATATCAAAACAGAGTGATCATCATTCTTCACTTGAACTGCTGTCATTTCTAGAGATACTTCCGTGACTTGGGTTATTTTCAGGAATGTTTTGTTCATGGTGTTGATTGTTTTCTTCTTCTTCGCCTTCCATCTACAAACATAAAAATAAACTGTAACGAGTGTATAAACATTGGAGAGAATAATGAAAATTGTAATATTAAATAATATACATCAATTTAAATAAAAAAGAAATGACGTACCAATGCAAAAATTACCTCATAAACTATGCATATTCTTTCAAAACCATGTAACATGCCATCTATCAAGATTTGATTTGTTGGCACAGTTCCATTCTTTGTTTCCTGCAAGTTTTATACCCCATAACAAATCATATATTTAATATAAAAGATTTATTTTTTCTATTAATTATAGACAGAGCTAAGTAAAAAAAGATCGATAGATGCTTACAAATTCCACAATTAAGTTCTGATATGCCAAAATATACTCACAACCCATATTTAACCCAATTTCAATCAATTCCTCTGATGGTGCTTATTTGTATGTAATTCCCTGTTTGAAGATATTCAATGATGATTTTTGTAAAACAACTTAAAATATACAAAAATGAAATCTAGTTAAGTTGTTATAAGGAAGTAACAATTACTCATAAGCTTAGATATCAATCCTTTTCTTTCTTGTCGTCTTGTTTTATGTGCTGAATGGGTTCCATTTTCTTTTCTTTTCTGCAAGAAAATACTTAAAAATTAATATATAATGCTAAATTGTTTATTTATTGTACCTAATGATCGAAAAATTCAATGATTACATATTACATTTGAAGCACGTTGTTGTTGAGATGGCTCCTCTCGCGATGCAATTTTGTCCATTTCTTTGACCATCTCCTTGTACACCCTTTTGGACATTCCTACTGGCATATTTTTTATATCAGCTCGTTCATCTTTTGAGATTTTCATAATCTTCCTGAAAATGTAACATGACAATAAAATATTTAATTTATATATTGATATATGAAAATTAAGTATAACAAAAGTGATATTTATAAATATTTCTAGACAAACATTTAAAGGAAGATTACTTTTTCATTCCTTCTTTTTTGTTGTTGTATGTTTTTGCTATTAAAATTCTGACATGTCTCATTGATCAATTCTCTAGAAACTCTTCCTGTAGTTTAGATAAAATTTGGTTCTTGGAATAATTGGATTGGTTTTTGTATTTTAAGTGGAAAGAACGTCTATACATTCGTTCCACTAGATCCCTCAAACTTTTGTAAAACTTTTTCCCCCTTTCGTTAACCTCCAACACCACTCCAGATGAGCTAAGGAGAAATTCATTTTCATTTGCATGTTCCAATTTTTTTCTTTTCTTAGAACAACATTCCTTTTCTGAGTTGTTGGTCCCTGTAGAACATTAAACATATGTGAATTAATAAACTGTTTGACACATGTTATCTAATAATTTAAATTATATTATTAATGAAAACTAAAAAAAGAAACTCATATTGGATCGATAGTATTTTTTCATTTACCTGATTCATCCTTTTGCAATTTTTCCATCAAGATTTTACTCTCTTATGGTCCTAGGTCATAAATAATCTTATCGAGCTTCATCATTTTGTGGCTCTGCATGATACACAGTAAACAATACATATTAGTTAAACTTACATATAGTTCAAAAATAATATTTTTTGTAAAGAAATTACAAATAACTTGCCTTTTTTTCTTTTCTTAATGTGTTATCAGTATTTTTGTTACTTGATCTCTTGTCAGACATTTCTTTATCAATCTCAAACATGTACCATATCATTCATTAATATATTTATAAATAAATTGTCAACTTTTCAAGTAAAAAAAAAAAATCTCAAGAAACCAGTGCGCCATTCATGGTGTATGCACTGACGCCGGTGCGTGGGTGTCCTAGAAACGCACCGGAAAAACAGTATAATAGACCGTATGGTGCTCTTTGTCAGCAATGAGCACCGATGCATTACATGTCAATAATCGCACTGGTTAACCATGATAAAATAATAAAAATCGTCCAGAGTTAGTTTTTGTAGCATAAACCAGTGCCATATTTTACATATGGCACACCGATAAAAAAATTGTTTATTAATTTTTTATCACATTACTTATGCGGTGCGCTTGTACAATACAGAGCACCAGTGCGCTAGGTTATGTCGGGCGCACCGATAAAAAAAAATATGTTTTTTTTTAAATTCACGCAAGGGCCAACATGGATTGGGATCCAACTATGCTAATCGTCCTGTCGATTGGATGTCTTAGGTCTATATTTAGCAATACAAACCCTATAAATATAAATTCAAAAACCCTAATTCTGAAATCACAGAAAGAGAGAGACGAAAGGGAAAAAACAAAAAGAATGTAAGGTTTGTATTTTTTGAAAGTCTGTTTGTTTTTTTTTTAAACAAACCGTTTGTGGTGCGCCATAATGAAATAGCGCACTGACTATATATTTTACAAATGACACACTGAGAAAAAATATTTTGTTTTTTATTTTATTTTTTATCACAGTACTTGCACAGTGCGTTAGGATAATAGAGCGCATCGGTGCACTCAGGTACACAGGGCGCACCGAATATATATATATATATATATATATTAAATTTATGCAAGGGCCGACATGGATTGAGATCCGACTATGCAGGTCGTCCGTTGGTTGGATGTCTTAGGCTTATATTTAGCAATACAAACCCTATAAATATAAATTGAAAAGCCCTAATTATGAAATGACAGAAGGAAGGAGAAGAAAGGGCAGAAACAAAAAGAATGTAGGGTTTGTTTCTAAAATGGTTTTTTTTTGTGAAACAGCACGTTCGCGGTGTGCCATAATGAAATAGTGCACTGGTGCCATATGTTACATATGGCGCACTGACAAAAACATTTTTTTATTTTTTAAATTTTTTATCACTGTACTTTCGCGGTGCCTTGGTATAACAGAGCGCACCGGTGCGCTATGTTACGCAGGGCACACCGACAAAAAAAAATATGCTTTTTTAAAAAAAATTTACGCAAGGGCCAACATGGATTGGGATTCGACTATGCAAGTTGTCCCATGGGTTGGATGTCTTATGACTATACAAACCCTATAAATCTAAATTGAAAAGCCCTAATTTTGAAATTACAGAAAGAGGGAGAAGAAAGGGCAGAAACGAAAAGAATCTAGGGTTTTTGTTTCTAAAAATGGATTTTGTTTATTTATTTTGTTTCTGAAAATTGCAGAAAAGGTAAAAAAAACTGCAGAAAGAGTAAAAAAAAAATAAACTTTGATTTTTTTCTTTTACCACATAAAAAAAAATACTGAAAAAGTTAAAAAAAAAACAATAAACTTTGATTTTTTCTTTTACTGCATCAAAAAACTGCAGAAAAAAGTAAAAAAAAAACAATAAACTTTACTCACATCGTTTTAAATTCTATGGTACAAGGTTTGAATCACCAGAGGTTTGGAATTCTGATTCTTTGAATACTTTTGTTCGAACGTATTTCCCTGCTCCACAGTGCTCTCATGCTCTGTTTTCTCCAGGGATGTATCCTGCAAATCTCTGGCTGATTTTTTTTGCAAAAATAGTGAAATAATGAAAAGTGTTTAGTATTTAAAGAGATGTTTTATGAAATTAGATTTTCGAAAATATTTTGCCGCCCATTTTTCAATTTACCATCTTTTTTCACTTAAAGAAAATAGGGTTGCACTTTTTTTATTTGCGGTTATTCGTTACCAGTGTGTCCCTTAATCGAACGAAATCGATGCGTCGGGTTATAAAACAGCACCGGTGTGGTTATCTTTACGTTACGCACCGAAATTACATTTAGGTTTGTGCACCAAAATTTATTGTTGTTTTTCTCAAATGCAGGGAGAAAATATCATATATTATATGGAATGGAGAATTCTTTAAAATCCAGATCATTCCATAATATTTCTCAAATTCCATCGTGGAGTTCTCCCTATTCATCTTGAGACGTAATATTTACTTCAGATTTGTTTTATATTTTCACTATCTAATTGAATTTATGGTTTTTATCCATGCAGTCAATCATGCACAACTTAATTAAATTTATAATGTATACAAATTTGCAGGTTCATGCAGATTCAACATTGAGTTCAAATGCACAAAATATTCAAACTACTCCAAAACGTCGGAAGTTCTTATCAGGAGCTGCATATCGCAAGGCGCATTTGGTAGATGAAAATGGACAGTCGCTTCACCTGCCAATTGTAACAATATTGCATCTTCTAGCCACAATCTCGAGACAATGATGGTAATTATAATTATAATTGTTTGGTATATATATTGATTAATATTTAATTATTTCAACGTCAAACCAATTAATAATCATGCAAAATTGTCAACGTGGTTACTAATTGATATCATATATTTTGTACTAATCATGTTCAATTTTTTTTTTTAATATTATTATTAGGATTCTAGTGATGATGAACCAACTACCTACCATCTTCCGTTGCACCCCACGACAATGTAAAATCGAGAGAAGAATGAATGAAGAGAAAAAATTGGAGAGGAACGATACCAAGAATGGTTGAATCAACCACCGATTCAATTCCCGCTACGTCCAGATTCACCAATTAGGAATGACTAAAGCAATATTAGTTCTTCACAAGCTGGTAATGGAGGCAATCAAATAGAGGTTGGTATGGATGATTACTTAAGGGATACGACTGCCATGGAGACAATGTTGTTAGATGCATTCCAAAATTATGATCAACTAGGGGATGATGCTCATATCGCTGACACCTTTTTCGAAAGCTTTAAATTTGCTTCCACCACCCCTCTCTTTGGACTTGGCGGTAAGTCAAATTCTACCTAGTTGGGGACAATGATTTGACTGTACAACTTGGAAGAAAATTTTGGCTTGTCGAATTCATGTTTCTCGGAACTTTTGAGGTAAGTTACCATAAAATACTCCCTTATATAAATTTGAAATATAATCAGTACACTGCAATAAACATTACAAATGGTAAATTTTATGAACCTTAATAATTATATCAACATTAATGTACATTTATTATTATATTTTTCCATGATCACCAACTACAGGTTATTCAAAGATAAGGTTCTTCTGAGCAATAATGTCTTGCCCGGTAGCTGCGAAGAGGCAAAGAAATTGTTGAAAATGTTGGGTGTTGAGTACATATCATATCATGCATGTCCAAATGATTGTATTATATATAGAGGAGAATATGCAGACAAAGAGATGTGTCCGAAATGTGGGCATGACGGGTATGATAAATAAAAAAAGAAGTGTAAATCACGTACTGGTCCTCCTTTTAAGATATTGAGGCACATGCATATAATCCCAAGGATTCAAAGGCTCTTTCGTTGCAAAGAATTAGCTATGTTGCAGGGATGGCATGCCTCACACAAAAGTGAGTTGGGAGTTATGCGAATCCCAACTGATTCAATAGCCATGAAGCATATAGAGGATACATGGCCCGAAAAATTCAAGGATGAAGTATGAAGTCTATGACTCAGCATAGCCATGGATGGTGTCAACCCATATTCCCTCCAGAACACCAATTATTATGTTTGACCTGTAGTAGTGATCAATAACAATATCCCCCCATGGTTGTTCGTGAAGAATGAACATCTTATGTTGGCTCTCATAGTCCTTGGTAGAAGACAAGTGAAGAATATGGATGTCTACTTACAACCACTGGTAGATGAATTGAAGGAATTGTGGGATGGGATAAATGTATACGATATATTAAGACCCATCACAACAGAGAGGAGTTTTACATTGTATGGCATATGTGCTTACATGACACATGACTATCCAGACTCAAGAGTTTCCTCTGGTAAATTACATGCTTAATTTATTGATTTGTTTATATACGTAACAATATTCTTTCACATATTAGTTATTTAATTCGTTGTAATATTTGTTCTGATCTTCATGATATTATTTAACGTGCCATGCATATTAATTAATGTATATAAATATAATCTTGCAGGTCTTGTAACAAAAGGGTATTTTGGATGTAAATGTTGTGGACCTTCTCTGAAAGCTACATGGTCCAAGGACCTATGAAAGCCAATGCATGATTGATCCAAGGTATTCCTACCATAAGAACACCCTTACAGAAGAGAAGCATCCACTTTCAATGGTAAACGAGAGAGAACCCAAAGGCCTCCAATAATGACACCGACTGAATGGCTTAGATAATATAAGAGAGAGAAGGAGAAGGAGTTCATGGAAATGTTTGATTCAAATTGGGAGCCTATGTTCGATGATCCAGATTTCTTCGACACCTATGTTGAGAAATTTCCCATTGGGATGAAAAGGAAATCTATCTTTTATGACCTCCCATATTGGGAGCATCTTAAGATTGCCCACTTATAATATCCCATGCGTATATGTAAAAATGTTTCATCTTCTTTATGGAGGCACATATCATCGAAACAAAGTGACACATTGGCTGTTAGGAAAGATCTTATTACTTCAAAAACTAAAAAGAAACATTGCCCAAGACGATTAGAAAGTACGGGATCAGAGGCAGGCGTTGGTCCCTCTAATTCATGGTTTTTCAAAGAAGGTGATGTCCCATGGATTTAAAATAAGATGATATATCTTTGGCAAAGGAAGTTATAATGGATGTGAGGGTGCCAAATTCATACGAGTCTTCACTACGGCGTTGTTTCATCGTGGATGACCATTTTTCGGGGTTGAAATTGCATGACCATTTGAATCTTCTAAGAGTACGTATAATGTCAAAACCATGATTTTATTATTTGTTATATTAATACATTTTATCCCATGCGAGGATCATAAAACATAACTAATTTTTTGTAAAATTCTCCGGATTATCCACAGTATCGAGAAACATTGGTCAATGTTTCGAATCCCAACGGGGATCCATCTTCTAGACAAGATGAGAATGAAGAGTGAAAGAAGGACGCATAGGTTATAAATAGTGAAAGATGAAAATGGCAAGGGCGGACAGGAACTAAAATTAATAATCTATAAATTAATTAATAATTTGATTTAAAATTTTATAGTACAATAATTTTAATTCATTTATAATTATAATATCACCTATTTAATAGTACTACTAAATACATTTTAATTTTAATAGTTAAAATAAACAAATAATCTACTTAATCTAAATTTTTATGAATTAATTTTGATACATTAAATTAAATTTTTATATTAATATAATTTTAAAAGTACATAATATTATAATTTAATTATTCTTAATTCTAATAATTTAAATAAATAATTAATTATTTAATAGCTTCCATTTTTTAATTGATAAACCTAAATGCTATTTAATTATAATCTATAGTTAAATTAAAACCTAAGGACAAAAATATTAAAGAGATAAAATCCTAGAGGTAACTAATAAAGGTTTTATAATTATTATTCCTAATAAAATTAATAATTAATAATATATTACTTAATAAATCAAACATTCTTTGAATTAAGTTTTTAAAATATTAAATTATAATTATTTAATAAAATAATTATAATTTATTAATCCAAATTTCTAATTTGAATGGTTTCAAATTTAATATTATTTTATTTCTAATATAATTTCTAATATTTAATTATATTTTATATTAAAATCTAAAATTCTTCCAATAATAATTATAAATTAATTTTTATTAATAGAGAATACTAAAAATTAATTAGGATAATTATTGGGAGAAAGATTCAATTAGGTATTCGAAGTGACCAAACCCTAAAAAATCCTGTATATGGGAGAGAAAGAAGCAAACCTATGATAATATACTTGGGAAGAGGATGAACCTACGGAGCACATTTGTCGAATTAGAGGTTGCCAGCTGTTACTAATTTCGTATCTCCCGTCTCTGTTAATGTTATCTGAGTGTTTTAAAATCTCCAACGCTTCTCTAATCTTCCGTCTTTGATAGTGTTCCTCTCTCGCAATGATCTTAGCATCCTCAAGACGAAAGTGGTGTTTAGTTTTCGAGGAGTGATCAGCAAGAGCCGAGGTGCAAGATCGCTCATGCTTAATATCGGCACCATGTTCTTTAAGGTGTTTTTGAAGGGAGCGCCCAGTTTCACCAATATAACTCTTCCCACAAGAGCAGTCAATCTTGTAAACACCTTTGAGCTGCTCATGACTAATATTATCTTTAACCGACCACATCTTTTGTATTATGGTACTTGCTGCTGAAAATACGCGAAAATGTCATTCTTTCCTAACAAATTTGCGATCTTATCAGTAACACCCTTAATGTAAGGTAGAAAAACCCTACCACCATTCTCTTGAGGACCCTGGTGATTCTTGGAAATGATCGCACCTTCAACTCTTTTTATGGCTTTTTTGATTTCTCTCTCTTTATAACCTAAACCCAAGAAAATAGATGTCAAGTGATAGATGTCTTCTTCCAGGTGCTCCTTTTCCGATATCCTCATGGCTCTTACAACCAGAGTATTTAGCACACCAAATTTTTGGGTAGGATGATGGTAAGATACAGCATGAAGGTTGCTGTTAGTATGGGTTTTATTCCTAAACACCTGATGCCCCAATGTCCCATCCTCTTTTCTGGTGACCAAGACATCCAAGAAAGGAATGCTCTTATTCTCTTCCATCTCCATGGTAAACTTAATTTATGAGGAAATTGAGTTTAGGTGATTAAAGAATTTTCCGAGATTCTCCCTGCCATGTGTCCATTTTATGTTAGTGTCCTCTACAAATCTTTTCCACCATGTTGGACTTAGTGGAAAGGAAGCAAGGGCTTTCTTTTCGAAGTGTTCCATAAATAAGTTGTCGACAATATGGGATAGTGGCGATCCCATTGCGACACCAGATACCTGTTCGTAGAATTCTCCTTGGAAGATGAAGAAGGTGGATCATAAACAGACTTCAACTAGTTTAGCTGTTTCAGGATCCGTCACCTCAATAATAACCTGCACCGCTTCATCTAAAGGGATTTTGGTAAACAGTGAAACCACATCAAAGCTTACCAGGATGTCGCTATCCTCCACCCTTTCCTCCTTAATAAGTTTGACAAAATCACTCGAGTCCTTAATGAAGAAGTCATTGTTTCCCACAAGAGGTTTAAGGATTTTAGCGACGTATTTCACCAATTCATAGGTGGGGGATCCAATGGTATTGATAGTCGTTCTAAGGGGCACCCCTTTTTTATGGATCTTAGGAAGCCCGTAAATTCTCGGAATGACCTCACAGGAGGGGATATGAGAGCCAACATAAGAGCCATAAATTCTCAGAATGACCTTCATGATATTCTGTCACTTAATTCTTGGAATGACCTTCATGATAATATTTAAAAACTTAATTCAAAGAATGTTTGATTTATTAAGTAATCTATTATTAATTTATATTTTTATTAATTATTAATTTTATTAGGAATAATAATTATAAAACCTTTATTAGTTACCTCTAGGATTTTATCTCTTTAATATTTTTGTCCTTAAGTTTTAATTTAACTATAGATTATAATTAATAACATTTAGGTTTATCAATTAAAAAATGGAAGCTATTAAATAATTAATTAATTATTTAAATTATTAGAATTAATAATAATTAAATTATAATATTATGTACTTTTAAAATTATATTAATATAAGAATTTAATTTAATTTATCAAATTTAATTCATAAAAATTTAGATTAAGTAGATTATTTGTTTATTTTAACTATTAAAATTAAAATGGATTTAGTAGTACTATTAAATAGGTGATATTATAATTATAAATGAATTAAAAATATTGTACTATAAAATTTTAAATCAAATTATTAATTAATTTATAGATAATTAATTTTAGTTCCTGTCGGCCTTTGTCATTTTCATCTTTCACTATTTATAACCTATGCGTACTTCTTTCACTCTTCATTCTCATCTTGTCTTGAAGATGGATCCCCGTTGGGATTCGAAACGTTGACCAATTTTTTTCGATACTGTGGATAATCTAGAGAATTTTACAATGAATGATAACCACAGAAGCCTTAAAAACCATAATAACTATTTTTTTATATTATTGCACGTGTTTATAACTTTGCAGTGTCATTATCCTTTGTTCATGTGTGGGTGTGTGAAACATGAATTCCCTCAAGACCTAGGACGTGCCATATCTAAATTATATGCATTTGTACGTTGGATCACGTCAAAGGAGATTCATGTGGCTAGCATTCCACGATGGCATCAAGAGATAGTTGAGATTGTTTGTATGTTTGAGAAGGAGCTGCTGAAGAGTTTCATGGAATTACAGGTTCATCTTCTAATCCACCTAGTATATGAGGTTGAATTAGTTGGGGTGGTTTCTTGTCGTTGTATGTTCTTCTAAGAGAGATACATGAATAAATTGAAAGGTTTTGTTCGACAAAGGGCAAAACCCGAGGGGTCTATGGCAGAAGGGTACATATCGTATGAGTCTTTCAATTATGCGAGTGAGTACATCAAGCAGATCGACAACAGACCAAGTGCGATGATTTGGGACGATGAAAGGGATGAAGACAAAAGAGAAGGGGAGTTGCTCCAAACGAGTGGAAAAAAGCACTTGACAAAGAGTAAGCGACTTATAATTTTTTAAATTTACAAAAAGTAATTAATATTCATGTTAAACTTCGATATAATGTATATTTTGATCTCTAAGTACTATATAATGTTGGTTTTATTTCATTAGCGAATGTAGAAATTGAAGCAATCAATAAATTCGTTCTTTACAATTTTGAAGCGACATAACCGTGGGTCGCATTGTACGAACAAAAGAGGATGAAATGGGATAGTGACAGGAAAGAATTCATACGGTTGAATGGTATAATTGTGCCTTATCCCGATCATTTAAAAGAAAATATGCCAAAAATATGCCCCAACAGTTGGGTTGTTGACCAAGTCAAAGAGAAATATGGTGCTACCGGTCATTACCCGCTTGCTAAAGTTGATGCGCTAAACATAGGGATTGGGTGCAACAAATCGGTAATAATATTTTTAATTTATATGTAAATTTGAAACTTATATTAAGACATCTACATTTCATATTTTAACTGTTGGGTTATTATAAGACACATGACAATATGATTTTTTAAATTTTTTTATAATAGGTGCATTTGTTCCCATCTATGTGGGCATATGGACACCATTTTCGCATAGAAAATGGCGACGCTAGAAACATCACAAAAGACTGTGGAGTGGAAGTCGAGTTCGATCAATCTAGTCGATCTAGCCACCATGATCAAAACCTAGTATGAGGGACGTTAGGTTACGTCAGAAAGATACAAGAGATCATTGAAGTGGATTTCTCTTCTTTCCAATGTGTTATTTTTAGGTGCAAGTGGTGGGACACCTTTGATCGGAATAATGTAAATGAAGATCGCGATAGTAGGCTAATATGTATCAACTCTAGAAAGATGTGGGATGAAGCTAAGGAGCCCTATGTTTTCCCTAAACACTGCAACCAGGTGTTTTTTTTACCCAGATGTGTTGGATAGGGATTGGTGGTTTGTATTGACACATGACCCTAGATCAAAACATATTTTTGAGAACAATAGTGTTATCATGCCATGCGAGCTGGAAGATAATGAGGGTGATCATGAGAACTGAGAGTGATATGGTACATGTGTTATTTCATCAATATTTATACTTTTTTAAGACGGGTTTTTTCAAAACATTATAATATGTATTTTGAATTAATTGGTAATTTGCATTGTGTTAATGTTAAAATCAATAATTTACTTGATAATTATTTTCAATTATGTTGATCTCAAAAACAATGGCGTACTGTATAAATTAGTTCTTTTTTTGTATCTAAGATCATAATAAAATAATGATAATTCTAAAGTACATGGATTTATTTGCATTGTTTTCTAAACTTTATTATGTTACAATAAATCATATTATTTTATATTTATTATATTACAATTATTTAAAATTTACAAATTTACAAATTTTAATAAATTCACTTCACATTAATACAATTAAAATTTTACAAATATCTTACATACAATTACAATTAGATTAGAATTAGAATTACAATTTTACAATTTCATATACAAATACAATTCCAATTTTAGAATTTTACATACAATTACAATTTTACAATTACAATCAATTCACAGTAATACAATTAAAATTTTACAAATATTTTACATACAATTAGAATTAGAATTAGACTTACAATTTTAGAATTTCACATACAATTACAATCACAACTACAATTTTAGAATTTTACATATATACAATTACAATTTTACAAAATAAAAAATTACAATTACCATTACAATTTTACAAATTTACATATATACCATTGCTATTACAATTTTAGAATTTTACATACAATTAGAATTACAAATATTACAATTTTACAATATCATGATCATTTAGTATTAAATTAATTAATAAACATCACGTTCATGATAACCATTGTACAAACATCATATTTGACTAAAAGACACATCAAAATTGCTAACATCATCGTGATCATGATCTTAGATATCATTTTTGGGATTCAACTGCATTAATTTAGTCATTCATCTATGACCATTTCCATAAGAGGTAGTCGTAACTGACTAATTTCTCATGATTTTTGAATAGTCCACTTAGCACTCATTGCATTGGGTGATGCTCACAGGTGTGAAGAAGTGGGATTGAAACTAGTAAAATGAATCACATAGCGTCAATCATCACATACGGGGCTTGCACCCGGTAACCAGGACTTCCTGGGAGGTCACCCATCCCAGAACTCCTTTGGCTCAAGTGCATTTAACTATGGAGTTTTCCCCATAATCAAGCCCAGTTAGCTTGCTAGCCCATTTGCAAAACCTTAGCAACTATTGTGCCTCATGAACCATTCAAGAAGATATCCCTTTACTCTTAGTATTTTAAGTATGAGGGGGTTCCACAGTGCATTATATTAGATATCATTTTTGGGATTCAACTGCGTTAATTTAGTCATTCATCTATGACCATTTCCATGAGAGGTAGTCGTAACTAACTAATTTCTCATGATTTTTGAATAGTCCACGTAGCACTCATTGCATCGGGTGATGCTCACAGGGGTGAAGAAGTGGGATTGAAACTAGTGAAATGAATCACATAGCGTCAATCATCACTTCCAGGGCTTGCACCCAGTAACCAGGACTTCCTGGGAGGTCACCCATCCCAGAACTCCTCTGGCTCAAGCATGCTTAACTGTGGAGTTTTCCCCACAATCAAGCCCACTTAGCTTGCTACCCCATTTGCAAAACCTTAACAACGATTGTGCCTCAAGAACCATTCAAGAAGAGATCACTTTACTCTTAGTATTTTAAGTATGAGGGGTTTCCGCAGTGCATTATATTAGATATCATTTTTGGGTATTTTAAGTATGAGGGGTTTCCGTAGTGCATTATATTAGATATAATTTTTGGGTATTTTAAGTATGAGGGGTTTCCGTAGTGCATTATATTAGATATCATTTTTGGGATTCAACTGCGTTAATTTAGTCATTCATCTATGACCATTTCCATGACAGGTAGTCGTAATTGACTAATTTCTCATGATTTTTGAATAGTCCACTTAGCACTCATTGCATCGGGTGATGCTCACAAGGGTGAAGAAGTGGGATTGAAACTAGTGAAATGAATCACATAGCGTCAATCATCACTTCTGGGGCTTGCACCTGGTAACCAGGACTTCCTGGGAGGTCACCCATCCCATAACTCCTCTGGCTCAAGCGCGCTTAACTGTGGAGTTTTCCCCATTGTCAAGCCCACTTAGCTTGCTACCCCATTTGAAAAACCTTAGCAACTATTGTGCCTCATGAACCATTCAAGAAGAGATCCCTTTACTCTTAGTATTTTAAGTATGAGGGGTTTTCACAGTGCATTATATTAGATATCATTTTTGGGATTCAACTGCGTTAATTTAGTCATTCATCTATGACCATTTCCATGAGAGGTAGTCGTAAATGACTAATTTCTCATGATTTTTGAATAGTCCACTTAGCACTCATTGCATCGGGCGATGCTCACAGGGGTGAAGAAGTGGGATTGAAACTAGTGAAATGAATCACATAGCGTCAATCATCACTTCCGGGGCTTGCACTCGGTAACTAGGACTTCCTGGGAGGTCACCCATTCTAGAACTCCTCTGGCTGAAGCGCGCTTAACTGTGGAGTTTTCCCCACAATCAAGCCCACTTAGCTTGCTACCCCATTTGCAAAACCTTATCAAATATTGTGCCTCATGAACCATTCAAGAAGAGATCCCTTTACTCTTAGTATTTTAAGTATGAGGGGTTTCCGCAGTGCATTATATTAGATATCATTTTTGGGATTCAACTGCGTTAATTTAGTCATTCATCTATGACCATTTCCATGAGAGGTAGCCATAACTGACTAATTTCTCATGATTTTTGAATACTCCACTTAGCACTCATTGCATCGGGTGATGCTCACAGGGGTGAAGAAGTGGTATTGAAACTAGTGAAATGAATCACATAGCATCAATCATCACTTCCGGGGCTTGCACCCGGTAACCAAGACTTCCCGGGAGGTCACCCATCCCAAAAATCCTCTGGCTCAAGCACGCTTAACTGTGGATTTTTCTCCACAATCAAGCCCACTTATCTTGCTACCCCATTTGCAAAACCTTAGCAACTATTGTGCCTCATGAACCATTCAAGAAGAGATCCCTTTACTCTTAGTATTTTAAGTATGAGGGGTTTCCGCAGTGCACTATATTAGATATCATTTTTGGGATTCAACTGCGTTAATTTAGTCATTCATCTATGACCATTTCCATTAGAGGTAGTCGTAACTGACTAATTTCTCATGATTTTTGAATAGTCCACTTAGCACTCATTGCATCGGGTGATGCTCACAGGGGTGAAGAAGTGGGATTGAAACTAGTGAAATGAATCACATAGCATCAATCATCACTTCTGGGGCTTGTACCCGGTAACCAGGATTTCTCGGGAGGTCACCCATCCAAGAACTCCTCTGGCTCAAGCGCGCTTAACTGTGGAGTTTTCCTCACAATCAAGCCCACTTAGCTTGATACCCATTTGCAAAACCATAACAACTATTGTGCCTCATGAACCATTCAAGAAGAGATCCCTTTACTTTTAGTATTTTAAGTATGAGGGGTTTTCCACACTGCATTATATTAGATATCATTTTTGGGATTCAACTGCGTTAATTTAGTCATTCATCTATGACCATTTCCATGAGAGGTAGTCGTAACTGACTAATTTATCATGATTTTTGAATAGTCCACTTAGCACTCATTGCATCGGGTGATGCTCACAGGGGTGAAGAAGTGGGTTTGAAACTAGTGAAATGAATCACATAGCATCAATCATCACTTCCGGGGCTTTTACCCGGTAACTAGGACTTCCCGAGAGGTCACCCATCCCATAACTCCTCTGGCTCAAGCGCGCTTAACTGTGGAGTTTTCCCCACAATCAAGCCCACTTAGCTTGCTACCCCATTTGCAAAACCTTAGCAACTATTGTGCCTCATGAACCATTCAAGAAGAGATCCCTTTACTCTTAGTATTTTAAGTATGAGGGGTTTCTGTAGTGCATTATATTAGATATAATTTTTGGGATTCAACTGCATTAATTTAGTCATTCATCTATGACCATTTCCATGAGAGGTAGTCGTAACTGACTAATTTCTCATGATTTTTGAATAGTCCACTTAGCACTCATTGCATCTGGTGATGCTCACAGGGGTGAAGAAGTGGGATTGAAACTAGTGAAATGAATCGCATAGCGTCAATCATCACTTCTGGGGCTTGCACCTGGTAACCAGGACTTCCCGGGAGGTCACCCATCTCAAAACTCCTCTAGCTTAAGCGCACTTAACTGTGGAGTTTTCCCCACAATCAAGCCCACTTAGCTTGCTATCCCATTTGCAAAACCTTAGCAACTATTGTGCCTCGTGAACTATTCAAGAAGAGATCCCTTTACTCTTAGTATTTTAAGTATGAGGGGTTTCTACAGTGCATTATATTAGATATCATTTTTGGGATTCAACTGCATTAATTTAGTCATTCATCTATGACCATTTCCATGAGAGGTAGTCGTAACTGACTAATTTCTCATGATTTTTGAATAGTTCACTTAGCTCTCATTAAATTGGGTGATGCTCACAGGGGTGAAGAAGTGGGATTGAAACTAGTGAAATGAATCACATAGCATCAATCATCACTTTCGGGGCTTGCACCCAGTAACCAGGACTTCCCAGGAGGTCACCCATCCCGTAACTCCTCTGGCTCAAGCACACTTAACTGTGGAGTTTTCCCCACAATCAAGCCCACTTATCTTGCTACCCCATTTGCAAAACCTTAGCAATTATTATGCCTCATGAACCATTCAAGAAGAGATTCCTTTACTCTTAGTATTTTAAGTATGAGGGGTTTCCGCAGTGCATTATATTAGATATCATTTTTGGGATTCAACTGCATTAATTTAGTCATTCATCTATGACTATTTCCATGAGAGGTAGTCGTAACTGACTAATTTCTAATGATTTTTGAATAGTCCACTTAGCACTCATTGCAACGGGTGATGCTCACAGGGGTGAAGAAGTGGGATTGAAACTAGTGAAATGAATCACATAGCATCAATCATCACTTCCACGGCTTGCACCCGGTAACCAGGACTTCCTGGGAGGTCACCCATCCCAGAACTCCTCTGGATCTAGTGCGCTTAACTGTGGAGTTTTTCCCATAATCAAGCCCATTTAGCTTGCTACCCCATTTGCAAAACCTTAGCAAATATTGTGCCTCATGAACCATTCAAGAAGAAATCCCTTTATTCTTAGTATTTTAAGTATGAGGGGTTTCCGCAGTGCATTATATTAGATATCATTTTTGGGATTCAACTGCGTTAATTTAGTCATTCATCTATGACCATTTCCATGAGAGGTAGTCGTAACTAACTAATTTCTCATGATTTTGAATAGTCCAATTAGCACTCATTACATCAGGTGATGCTCACAGGGGTGAATAAGTGGGATTGAAACTAGTGAAATGAATCACATAGCGTCAATCATCACTTCCGGGGCTTGCACCCAGTAACTAGGACTTCCTGGGAGGTCACCTATCCCAGAAATCCTTTGGCTCAAGCGCACTTAACTGTGGATTTTTCCCCACAATCAAGCCCACTTAGCTTTCTACCCCATTTGCAAAACCTTAACAACTATTGTGCCTCATGAACCATTCAAGAATAGATCGCTTTACTCTTAGTATTTTAAGTATGAGGGGTTTTCGCAATGCATTATATTAGAATCATTTTCAGGATTCAACTGCGTCAATTTAGTCATTCATCTATGACCATTTCCATGAGAGGTAGTTGTAACTGAATAATTTCTCATGATTTTTGAATAGTCCACTTAACACTCATTGCATCGGGTGATGCTCACAGGGGTGAAGAAGTGAGATTAAAACTAGTGAAATGAATCACACAGCGTCAATCATCACTTTCGGGGCTTGCACCCGGTAACCAGGACTTCTCGGGAGGTCACCCATCCCAGAACTCCTCTGGCTCAAGCACGCTTAACTAAAGAGTTTTCCCCACAATCAAGCCCACTTATCTTGCTACCCCATTTGCAAAACCTTAGAAACTATTGTGCCTCATGAACCATTCAAGAAGAGACCCCTTTACTCTTAGTATTTTAAGTATGAGGGGTTTCCGCAGTGCATTATATTAGATATCATTTTTGGGATTCAACTGCGTTAATTTAGTCATTCATCTATGACCATTTCCATGAGAGGTAGCTGTAACTGACTAATTTCTCATGATTTTTGAATAGTCCACTTAGCACTCATTGCATCGGGTGATGCTCACAGGGGTGAAGAAGTGGGATTGAAACTAGTGAAATGAATCACATAGCGTCAATCATCACTTTCGGGGCTTGCACTTGGTAACCAGGACTTCCTAGGAGGTCACCCATCCCAAAACTCCTCTGGCTCAAGCCCGCTTAAATGTGGAGTTTTCCCCACAATCAAGCCCACTTAGCTTGCTACCCCATTTGCAAAACCTTAGAAACTATTGTGCCTCATGAACCATTCAAGAAGAGATCCCTTTACTCTTAGTATTTTATGTATGAGTGGTTTCCAGAGTGCATTATATTAGATATCATTTTTGGGATTCAACTGCGTTAATTTAGTCATTCATCTATGACCATTTCCATGAGAGGTAGTCGTAACTGACTAATTTCTCATGATTTTTGAATAGTCCACTTAGCACTCATTGCATCAGGTGATGCTCATAGGGGTGAAGAAGTGGGATTGAAACTAGTAAAATGAATCACATAGCGTCAATCATCTAACAAAACAAAATTAACATTATATATTAACATATTCATCACAACACAAACATCAAATATACATCTCATGTCAAATAACTCATGCTATCATCACATACACATTAAATGCATATATCTAACATGACCTAACAATATACACATCATGATGATCACCAACATGTAAATTAAGTACAACTGCAACATGAACATAAAATGCATGTACCATATATATATATAACTGGATAATGTTAAAAAAATACAACTGTAATATAAATTTCATGTATCAAATAGTGAGAGTTCAACATCAATATTAGTACTAGTGGAGGCCTGCTCAGTCAATGGTGTAGTCTCGACGGTCGATGGTCCAACGCCCTGCTCATGATCATGAGTACTGATGGATGTTGTAGGCTGCTGACTGGATGTGGCCGATGGTCCAGCCTCATCTCCATGATGACTATTGCTGGATGCTAGTGGAGGCTCATGCTCACCTGATGCGGCGTAAGGTGAACGATCATGAGATGAAGAGTCGCTGCTCGTGGACTATCCATCACCTGCTACGTCACGACCACACCTATAATGTTCAACAGTCATCATCAGTTGCGTAAAAGCTATCGTAACTCCTACGACATGCCGCATCAGGCTGTACATGTCATGTGGCATGCCTCTCCACATCTGTAATAACCTATCATCGACCTCTATGTCTCTGTAATGAGCGGGCCTGATGCCCGCCTCAACAATCAATGCACTGAGTTGGTCGCCCAACTCCATCCGATATCTAGCATCATGTCAATCACGCCTAGCACCAGCCTCTTGATGATCCTCGGCATCTTCCATGCCCTGATCATCATCAGTTAGATCTAAACCTGGATCATGTGGTACTGGTGCCGACATCTCCTTGCCATCAAAAGAGCCAATATCTGCAAAATATATACAAGTACACAACAATAATTAGACAATTTCATTACACAATTTAATAAAAACAAGTTAAAGAACATGCTAGAATAACTTTAAATATATAAAACAGTAATATTACCTCTATCATCTGGAAGCTCATCAGCTGTGAAGAGGATGTTGGCACACCCTTTCCAATCCAAACCCACGTAAGGATAGGGGACCATAACGAAGGGATGCTCATCAACACTGGCTAGCAACTCCAGTGCATCCAATGATATCCTCACGAAAAAATCAGTGTCACCCCTCTTGGGCATCATCTGATGCCACATATGCATACGTGCCTCAAACATCGTCCTACGAGGCTATCGAAGAAAAGTAGGCCTCGTCTCTGAAAACTTCCCAAAAAATAAACAAAAAAGCTCTGAAGCAAAAGGGAAGTTCACCCTCCCTTGTGCATGAGTATGAAATTTATCTAAGGCTGTACAGAACTGCTGCAAAAAAATGGCAGACCACCTGACAAGTCGTGGCTCTTGTACTAAAAAATCAACATAATATAGAAGTGCGCAACTAATGTGTTGCCCATCACTGGTGTTGTGCGAAATGGTCGAAATGATAAGTGGGAGACACTACACCTCCTCCCTACCAAATGCACCAATACGTAACTGACCACCAGCAACCTGAAACTCTACAGGAGACAATAAATTGTCTCCAATGTATCTCTGTGAGTAAACTAACTAAATCCCTGCTGCATAGCCAACTGGAATCTCTGGGAACAAAGGAAAATCAACCCCTCTCCTTGATAGCCCTATAATGAAGTATATATCCTCCTTAGTGGGCATGTACCACTGGTTGATACCAATCCAGAAAGCTTGTTGCTGGGAATTCCACCTTCGCATAAGATGTCTGAAAAATAAATTATGGCCCTTTAGGGAAGTAGCCTCCTCATAGAATTTAAGGAGTCCTACCTGCCTTAGGAGCCCCTACGTAGCTACTATAATAGGGCGAGGGTACGCATCTCTCTCCCTCTCTCGTGCCTCCCACAAGCGAACCATGTTATACTGCTCCGCCTATTGTGGTTGTTGTTCCCCCTCTTCTCTCCTTTCACATCTCTGAATTATTGACATATTAAACATAGTTTTTTTATTAAATAACACATGTATTTAGAAATATACATATATAATTTTTTTTTGAAAAAAAAATAAAAAACTGTCGGTGTGCCGAAAATACAGTCACGCACCGGTACCAGTGCATCTTTCTATGGAGCTCACCAGCCTTGGTGCACCTAATAATATTAAGCGCCCCATTGAAGGTGCTCCAGAAGAATTTATAGCACACCATTGACTATGTACGGTGTCAGTAGGGCGGTGCGCTAACGAAACTCTACGCCCAGGGGCATATAGTTAAGTCAGTGGACTGACCTCCTGTCATTGTGACATAGTGAACGGTGCAACCTTTTATCAAGCCGCACCATTGACCTAGGTGAAATATGGAAAGCCGTGCGCTGAAAAAAATAGCCACCCCAGGGCTACGATTTTAGTCAACGCACCAAGTTGCAGCTATTCAACTAGGTCAACGGTGCGGTCAGATAACAGATCACACCGCACGTTTAAAAAAAAATTTAAAATCACACGGTGCGCCTTTGGTACCGCCCTGGAACCGATGCGGATAATGTAAGCACCAGTTTACCAGGTTGCACTGTTGAAAATGTGGAATAGTGGCAACATGGTGCATTGATAAAATTACCAGCACCGGGGCAGAACATTTAGTCAATGCATCATGTTGCCGCTATTCTGCATTGTCAACGGTGCGACCAGGTAAACGACTGCACCAGAATTTTAATTTTAATTTTAAATAACATGGTGCACATATCGGTACCACCCTGGAACCGGTGCAGATACCATTAGTACTGGTGGCGGTGCGACCTGTAAATTTATAGGCAACACCGGTAACCGGTGCGAGCCGAACGGCTTGAGCGCACCGCGTGACAATTTTTTTTTTTCCTTTTAAATGGTTATTTTTAAGGTTATTTGAAATTCTAATCCACCATAAGGTTTAATTATGGAAAAACAAAAAAAATACCTGTACATTTGCTTGTCGAGGAGGCATATCGGTTGTAGAATTTGCAAAATAAAATTTCTCCACCATTTTGCAAAATTCAAGCTGGAGATTGGTGGGAAATGCACAACAGTAGTGCGTACAATGAGTGCAATGGTAGCACCGATGTCAGGGCAGCTCAAACAGGGATAAATTGCACCGATGCTTGAGAGCTATGTAGCACTGAAAAAAGTGAAAAATGCTGTTTTTTGGCCGTAATTGTTTTTTTATTTAACCCTGTTCCAGTGCGCGAGATTTTATAGGCACATCGGTGCGTTTGCTTCAGTCCGCACCGAGCGGTTTTTTTTTTTGTGCGCTTGTTATGAGGCACCAGTGCGGATGGTCTGTAAAGAACCGGTACACAATAGTAATACAACGCATCGAAAGGGTGTGTACGGAGCGCATGGTGTCCGGTGTGCCAATGTTTTGCGCGGTTTTTTGGCCCTGATTTTTTTTATTTAACCCCCATCAGTGCACGGGGTTCTATGGATGCATCGGTGCATTTTCATCATTCCGAACTCACGCGCTTTTTATGAGGCATCGGTGTGGATGCTATGTAACGCACTAGGGCACTAAAGTAATAAAACACACCGGGCGGGTGTGTACGGAGCACACGGTGTCCGGTGTGACAATGTTTTGTATGGTTTTTTGGCCATAATTTTTTTTTTTATTTAATTCTGTTCTAGTGCTCTGGGTTTATGGGTTTCCCAGTGTGTTTTCATCATTCCGCTCTGGGCATTTTCTATTTTCGCGTGCTTTTTATGAGGCACTAGTGTGGATTCTGTGTCAAGCACTAGGGCGCTACAGTAATAAAATTCACCGGGTGGGTGTGTATGGAGCGCACACTATCTAGTGTGTCAATGTTTTGTGTGGTTTTTTGGCCATAATTTTTTTTATTTAACCCTGTTCTGGTGCGCGGGTTTTAAGGGAGCACTGGTGCGTTTTCTTCATTCCGCACCGGACAGTTTTTTTTTCCGCGCAAATTTTTTTTAGGCACTAGTGTGGAGGTGTTTTAAAGGCCCAGTTTGCTACAAAAATGAAACGCCCAGGGTGGTGTGTACGAAGCGCATAGTGTCCGGTATGCCAATGTTTTGTGCGCACTGGTTCTTTCTCGTGTTGAACGCATCGGTGCGTTTTACGGTGATAAGCACACCATATGAAATACATCCGCAAACACCTCCACCTGCCAACCTCCTCTAGTAACCTCTACCAAAAATAGATTTCTGGGGTATTTTTATAAGGGGTTCGTCAAAAACATCCGCTAGAGGGTATTTTACTTGTAGTGAATCATCAATGAAAGTGAGAACATAGCGTGCATTTCCAAAAGACACAATCTCCATTGGACCACACAAATCTGAATGCACCAATGCTAGACCTTCTCTAGCCTTCCATGTTCTATTTGAGAAACTTTCCCTGTGTTGTTTCCAAAAAATATGTCCTTCACATACTTTATTATCCAACTTGATATGAGGAAGACCATTCACCATGTTTTTCTTTCTCATCAGCACCAATCTCTGAAAATTCAGATGTCCCATCCTATAATGCCAAAGCTTACTATTTTCATCTTCAATTGTATTCATACTTTGTGAATTAATTGAATCAAAAGAGAGTTTGAAAATTCCATCTTCAGTCATTTCACCTCTTGCTACAACCACATTTTTATTCAACTTATCCATGATTAGGCATTCTTTATTATCAAACACTAATTTGTAGTTTTTCTCGATCATCTGTCCTACAGAAAGTAGATTCTTCTTCAATGCTGGTGTCAAACAAGTGTCCTCAGTTAACTTCTTTTTTCCATGTAATGTTGGTATTTCAACTGTGCCTTTCCCTTTCACATGAGAAACACTATCATCACCAAATACAACTTTACCAGAATAATTGTCATTAATTTTGGTAAACAACTCCTCTTGAGATGTCATATGAGTCCAACATCCTGAATCAACATACCATGCTTCACTTTATTCACTATGTGCCATCAAACTTGAGATGAATAACTTTTCATTCCTACTTTCTTCAACAACTGTATTAGCACCTTTTCGCTCCATATCTCGCGGTTTTGCATAACAATCTCATTATGAACTAGAAATAGAAAGTGCACAATGAACACAGTGTCTCCCACTTCAACCTGGGACAAGAGCTAATATCCCAAAAAATTGGGACTCAACCACCACCACAAAATATATTTTTTATTAATGTTTGAACAATAAATGAGTCTCAACACAATTCAAAAGGATATAAAGCCTTTACAAAAATATTTATAATGGCATAAATATATAACCTTGTATACAAACTCAAGTTTGACTCTCCCTTCACATTATTTCTCTCTATAAAAACACTAATTCTGAAAGTACTAAACATTTCTCTCTCCAAAATATTCAATAAAAAATAAACTTTCTTTCATCTCCACTAAGTCTCTCTCCTTATTCACTCCACGTGAAATTTTGTAAATAATCTTTCCATCTTTAATGCACACCATTTTATGCAGAAGGGAAATATTATATGTACTGACCTACAAAGAAAAAAAAAACAATGCAGAGTTTTAAAAAAGCCTTATGCAAGTCCAAAAACAATGCACACACATTGATTTCTTTTCCACGTAGGTCAAAAATTATTTGCAGGAAAATTTCTGAACGCGGTGGATACACCAACTCCAATGTTGCTTCAACCACTCCAACATTGTGTACATTCTCACACAATCGAAGCATCAAACAATTCAACCATCATATTCTACTAAGGTCCTCTACATTCAAAATTTCTCCAGGGTTACACTGCCTCTAACACTTCCAAACATACGCACAAGTCTCCATGCTCCATGCAGATCTCTGGCTTCAACACTCCACGTGTAATTTGATTCACATGCAATACACTCCAACACTTCAACGCTTGCAGAGGTATTCCAGCACATGCACGTCCAACAAGACTGAATGCTCAAAAAATCAAATAACAATTTCAAACTTTAAAAAATGGCTTTGTGGCTCTGATACCAAATGAAAGAAATCATAGTACAGTAAAAAATAAATACAGAGCATAAAAATATTTATCAGTAATGCACACAGCTCTCACACAATTCTAATCAAATTTCATTAACATAGATATATATTTATACATGAGGAGAGATGTTGGGATTTTTCATCTCCACAAATTTCTCAATCAATGACTCCACAAATCACTCCATAATTATCTCAACAATCATCCACAAATCTCTCATCTATAATTCCACTCATTTCTCCATAAATCTCTCACTAAAAACAACAACTTTAATTATTTAATATTTCAGAAATGATCCATTATTCCAACAAAGCAGCATGTCGCTCTTGAACACGACACTTTGTCACATTTGTGTTTAGGTTGGGTAATCCATTTGTATTTATAGTTAATCAAACCTTATTGAAAGTCTTCAGCCAGTTTTGGGTATTGTATTTAAGTCAAATGTTGTCGAGTCAATTATTGTGTCTTTATGTGTTCAAGAGGAAGTTCAATATCGGTTCATATTCCATGCAAATATTTGTCTCCATTTGTGTTGACCATCCCTGAGTCAGTCCTTGCGAAAAAAATTCTTCAACTTGACATATAAGTTTCATGTCATAGGCCCTCCTATGACAGGTCACTTCCTATCAACCTCGGCTCATTATCTAGGAATTCAATCCAGAAACCTTATCAATACCTTGCAATATGCATGCCCTAATAGCAGGTTTCTCGCTTTCGATGACAGGTTTTCATCATTGGTCGTTGATCGAGCGACTCTATTAGTGTTCAACTGCAGATCATCTATTCACACTTCATATATTGTACTGAAGTACCTTGAGAGCCATTATCATTATTGGTGGGTTCTCTCGCACTTGTTAACTGTTTTCATTATTGACTAGTAACCAAGTGGTTTCTACAATGTTCGACTTCGACACATTCAATCACATGGTTAGATTCATATTACATCGAGAGATGAAGATCAAGACCCTAGATCTAGTTTCATCCATCCATGTTGTGAGGATTTATGTATTCATATTTGAGTAGACCAATCCATAACAGATGGCTACGTCCATATTGTTTCTACCATTGATGTAATTCTAGGTTATTTCTACACTAGTACTTCGAGTTAGTTTTATTCTAAGTATGGGAATTCCTACATCAGTGATGATTATATATTTTCATTGAATGTTCGTTGCAGGTCTCCAATCGGTGTCTCTGATCCAATCATTGGTATGATAAAGCACTTCAATATTTTAATGAATTTTCAGACTTCCTACTTTAGGGGGCAATCTATCACACGTCATTTTTTCACCAAGACACTTGACAGTCAAAATGGATATATCACCATCCATACTCATGATCCCTTGTAAGTCATACATTCATATTCCTTGACCAAATCATGAATTTTGGGAAAATTTTATCTTTACACTCTCAAATATTACTTGTGCACTTTTTACATTTAATGTATGTGCATGCGTTGTTACTGCTAAGAATCCCCACACAGTTCTGTGCTTTGTTTGACATTCAAAACTGTGCAACTGACTCAAAGTAAAGTAAAAAATAAAATTAAGTTATAGAAGCATAGTTGGGCACATATATCCCAACTAGAAGCCTCTGATTCATATCAGTTCGAGCCAAACCCCTCATATTATGGAGCTAATTCCCTTAGATCATGGAACCCTAATCCCCTCATTTGTGGCTCTCACCCATCTTTGGTGGATCTGAAACCTCCTCAGTTTCTCCTTTAAATTGAGCGGAGACTTTAGGGTTAAGGGAGCTTACATATAGTAGTTTTATGCTGGTAATTTTTCATTGGATAGTTTTTTAACCAAGGAGGAATATTGGAGGCATTCGGGAGGAACCTATATGACATCGAGGCTTGGTTATAAGATTTCTCTTTACTCTCTGATAATACATTTTGATACTTTTTCTCACTATATTTTTTTCTTGTAATTGTTAATGATTTGTATTCATATGCTTATTAAAACAATTTCATTTCCTAATCTCCTTGATCATTAGGTTAAGTTGGTTTTTAGATTATTATTATGTTGTAGATGCCTTTGATCCTTTTTGTGTTTGTGTTTGCAGGTTTCTTCTAAGCATTGAGGAACTTCATCGAGAAAAAGTGTGGGGTCTTCATCAGGAATTTCATTTAAAAGGTAAGAGTGTCATCCTCTTCTTCTAGTTTTAATAATCCGAAAAATATTAGCTTAGGGAAAGATATATTCTCATGTTTTTTTGTTTCTAGTTCTCCCTTAGGATTCTAGGGAGATCGATATTGTATGCAAGAGTTAAACCTAGATTTTATATTATCATCATAATCATTCAACTGAAAATATTTATTCATATTGATTAACCATTCTTCACCAACCTCTTCATTTTCCCCATCGAACATTGGTGGTTTAATTTTTTTAAACTCTCCTTGCAGTTCCACTTTCTATTTCTTATTTTCTTTTCCATCCGAAACATTTTTCGATTCTTATTCATTCTTAATACTCCCTCCTTCCACCTCTATATGTTCCTCCCCTTAATGTTGCATCTTGGCTCTATTTCCATTTTCTAGGTTGGGGTTGGGAAGTCTCTAGTTCTTCCTATAAAATAAGATTTTAATAATACGTTCTTGCTCCAACCTCAGTATTTCACTATCAACTCTCAAGGTTGTAATCTCTTCCCGCAACTGTTGGATTGTTTCCAATAAAAGTGCATTTTAATTAGACACATTTTCGCCAACTGAACCCACATTTCCGAGGATGACTCCATGCGGGGTCCAGATCCAATGCCTATTGTTGGTTTTCTTGGTGGGGTGATTCCCCTTCTCATGCTACCTAATAACTTCCTCTGTGCATCAATAATATTTTTTTTAATATTAGATGCCCCAATTAGGTCTCAACTTTGTAGCTGGCTCTGATTCCAATTGTCACAATAATCCATGACTTAATAAAAAATATGACAATAAATTTGTATTCTTTATCTATTATGTAAATACATCAGTTATATATGTACTACAATAATTCAAGTGTTACATTACTATGTTTAAAGGAATGTGCTGTGATGACATATGTTGGGTACATTTTCTTGTCACATAATTGAGGTTTGCAACCACCATAGTTAATATATTTGTACCATGGTTACATTTGTTTTTATTATGCTTTTGGGTTATATTTAATTTCGTATCACTAGAGGATATGTGCATTATTTCCAATTCTCACATTGCATTATGCTAAGGTTTTATGGTAAGAGTAACTTTTTTAACCATCCAATCTCTGTAGGCATCGGGCGCTTATCGCAATTTACTTTCCACGTGTATTTCCCTTATTCTTAGAAATGTTCTGGAAGTGCTGCTTGGTGGCTAGCTGAGCAGGAAAGTGGATGCTTGTGGGACATAATTATTTATGGGATACAACGACTATAGGGAATTGGGGGTGGTTAGGGTAATACACCCCCACTCCCAAAACCCTAACCAATTGTCATTTTGCTCCTCACTTCGTATTTGGTGCAGCTTTGCGCTTGGTTTGAACCTACTTCCATGACATGAAAATGCTTCCACTCTCAATCCCATCGGTATCAACTCGCCATTGTGGTAATATTTCCCACAATTTTCCTGTATTAGAATCCAGGTCTGTAAAAGCTCAACCAACTAAGTTATTTCCATAGTTTTGTGCAAAGGTTTCTTGTAGGCTTGGTTTATGATGTCTCCAGAGGTTAACATGGCTACTAAGGGTTCAGGTAAGGAACTGTGACGAATATTTTCACCCATAGTTCATTTATTAGCGAAAGTTCAATCTTTGATAAGCTTAAATTTTTACCCTTGTTTTTTTTATTGATGTGGAGCCGCTACAAGAAACTCACCTATTAAGGTATTTTGTCAAGTTACAGTAATTAAAATCAAGTTCAATATCTTCCAGTAATTTTAGTTTCCTTCATCAATTGGAGTCATCATGTTCGCATAACTTCAACCCAACTTCCAAAGGAGTTTTTGCTATATTGAAACTCAACATTCTGAACTTCTTCAGAATGTCCCAAGTATACTTGGCTTGTGACATGAAAATACTATGTTCCTTCTACCAAACTTCAATACCCAAGAAATAATGCAACTCACCAAGGTCTGTCATCTCAAACTCAACAATCATATGTGAGTTAAACCTTTGAAATAGTTTTTTATTGTTCCCTGTGTAGATCAAATCATCAACGTATAAGACAACTATTAAAATGTCTTATCTTGATTGAAAGATATAAAGATTTGGCTCAGATAAAATTTTAACTAAGCCATGATCCTGGAAATAATTATCAATTATTGAATACCATGCCCTTGGCACTTGCTTTAAACCATACAGTTCCTTCTTCAACTTATAAACATAATATTATTTTCTTGACATTTCAAAACCTTCAGGCTGATCCACCTAAATTTCTTCATGCACATAACCATTTAGAAAAGCTAATTTAACATCCATCTGAAAAAATGGCCACTTGTACTGTGCAACTAATGCAAGAACCATCCTGATTGTATCCAACTTTGCCACTGGGGCAAATGTCTTAGTATAATCAATTCCTTATTTTTGTTCATAGCCCTTTGCAACTAAATGATCCTTATACTTATCAATTGTGTGATCTGACTTATACTTGGTTTTATAAACCCACTTAGTGTCGATTACATCTTTTCCCTTTGGTAATTTTACCAAGTCCCATGTATCATTTTTCACCAAGGCATTCATTTATGCTTCCACAGCTTCATTCCATTCTTTCTTTCTTGATGCTTATGCATAATCATATGGTTCATCCATTTTCATTACCTGGCCCATAACTACATAATCCACTAGTGAAATTTGAGATCTAGTAACCATTCTTTCAAAATTTCTCTCTAACATACTGCTTTCTGAATGACCTCTTTCAAGACACTTAGGCTTCTCCTTAACTTCATATTCTTTTACTAACTTGGAATTTGATTCATCACCAATATTCATTACATATTTCTTCAATTCAAAATATACCTGTTCTAGATGATAGATTCCCTTTTCATCAAAAAAAACATCTCTACTTATTATCACCTTCTTTGTTTCAGGATCAAACAACCTGTAACTTCTTGTTTTCGTACTATATCCAATAAATATACACTTCAGACTTTTATCATCCAATTTCTTCCTCTTTTCCTTAAGAACATGTGCATATGCAGTACAAAAAAAAAACTTTTATATGTGCAACACTTGGTTTGTATCCTGACCATGCTTCTTCTGGAGTCAAATTCAACATTGCCTTCGTATGACATCGGTTAAGAGTGTATACTGATGTGTGTAATGATTTAGCCCAAAAATCATTTCCAAGTGACTTAGTTTTTAACATGCTTCTATCCATTTCAACTATGGTCATATTCTTCCTCTCTGCAACACCATTTTGTTGAGGAGAATATGAATTGGTAAACTCTTGCTTTTTTTCCATTCTTCCTGCAATAATTCAAAAACTCATTTCAACTTATCCATGATTAGGCATTCTTTATTATCAACCACTAATTTATAGTTTGCTCCATCATCTGTCCTAAAAAAAGTAGATTCTTCTTCAATGTTGGTGTCAACAAAGTGTCCTCAATTAACTTCTTTTTTCCATGTAATGTTGGTATTGCAACTATGCCTTTCCCTTTCACCTGAGAAACACTATCATCACCAAATACAACTTTACCAGAATAATTGTCATTAATTTTGGTAAACAACTCCTCTTCAGATGTTATATGAGTCGAACATCCCGAATACATATACCATGCTTCACTTTCTTCACTATGTGCCATCAAACTTGAGATGAATAACTTTTCATTCCTAGTTTCTTCAACAACTGTATTAGCACCTTTTCGCTCCATATCTCACGTTTTTGCATAACAATCTCTTTCAATATGGCCAAATTTTTGGCAATAAAAACATTGTGGTTATCCACCTCTTCCTCCATTTCTAACTCCATCTATTCCTTGTCCCCTTCCATGAGATCCATCTCTACCTCTTCCTCTAAACTAACTGGGATTCCTACCTCTACCTCTCAAAGGTGATGCATTTCCTTGTGAACTATGTTGATTTATGTTGTTATTTTGATTATGATATTGACCCCTACTTCTTCCTCTTCCTCTATGATTTGCAGAAAAGGCATGTTCTACTTGCTCAGATGGTTGATTATCTTCAAAAGCTAACAATAATCCACTTAATTAATCAATTTTTGTGGTATTTATATCTTTAGAGACCATAATAATGGTAGTGACCATCTGAAACTTAGGAAGAATACTTCTTAAAATCTTCTCAATTAGTCTTCGTTATTGAACATCTTCACCTAATGACCTCATCTGATTAACAAGATCTCACGTTTTTGTGATGTAATCATGAATGGATTCATTACTTTGCATATGAGCATTTTCAAAATTCCTCCTTAATGTTTGTATTTTAGCTACAACAACATCTTCATATGCATTCTTTAAGATATCCCATGCTTCTTTAGATGATATTGCACAACTAATTCTTGGAAATATAGATTCTTCAAGAGTACTTCCTATAAGTGAAGGTTCTTCATTATATTTCTTAATAAGTTCCTTCAGATATTTCTTTTCATCATCACTTAATGCTTTGAATTCATCAGGAGATGGCATAGTGTATCCATCAGTTACAAGTTCCCATAAATATTTAGTGATGAATATAGGTTGCATGTGTTTGCTCCAATAAAAGTAATTTGTGCCAACAAGTTTAGGCAATGTTATTGCCTAAATCTACCTCAAGCTGAAAGAAGGCAGAGTTCAGGGTAACATCAAACCACGCTCAGTCTGGTAGCTAGCCCTACTAGAACAGGAGAGGGCTCTCTCTGGGTCAATCTCAGCAAGAATAATAAATAGGGCTTGAGATGAATTGAAATAAAGGCTAATTTTAGGCTAGGTATATAAGTAAAGGAGTTTGAGTTTGATTTTAGGGGTTTTTTTTGGAATCAAGGGAAAGGCAGTTTTGGGTGCGGGGATGAGGCCTAGTTTTTGCAGAGTTCTGATTGGGGCAAGGAAGGAAATTGTTTTGATGCTTTAGATTGAATGAATGGATGGTTCAGACCGGTGAGGAGCTGAAGAGGGCAAGAGGATTTCAAGAATCCTCTTCAAACAGATGAAAACATGGAAAATTAAACCAAACTGAAGGCAGAGCAAAGCAAGCTAATGAATTCCACCTTTATCACTCATTTGTTTAATTTAAGAAGAAAGGAGAAGAGAAATGATACACATAAACATCAGTGAACTTAAAATTACATAGAGAAAAAAACCATCAAAACACAGAGCCACATGGATCCCAAAAAGTGCTGCAAACCCTGGTCTATTCCTTTGCCAAAAATGCAAAGATGAAATGTACAATGAAGTGCCAAGCAATCCCAAGTGTCCAACCCTGAAAATGACTAAAGAAATACATGATATAGACAATCCTAAATCATTCCCATGCCTCTAGGGGTCGAGCTCATCATTCTAGGAGCTATTTCAACCATATCTAAACTAGGAACTAGAAAATAGGCAATGAAACAACTTGCCTCTATATGCTAGGAAACTAATCCATTCACTTACATTTCACCTTTTGGTGAATAAATCTTCTATAATGAGTAAAAATGTGCCAAAATTACATCATGGTCATGAAATTACATCAAGGTACATCAACAGTTACATGAAAAAGTCAAAATGGCCAAAAATAGGCGAAATTCTGAGCTGCTGAGTGAAAAATAGGCCAAATTTCCCTATGCGCCGTGCCTGAAATCTCTATGCGTAGCACAAGTTTGAGGCTGATTTTGAGGGCCTTCCTGAAGTCCAAATTGAGTGCAGGATAGCTTGTTGGAAAGACCTACCTGTCTACTTTCCAACCCAAGTGGAATTTCTGGATTTGGTTGCCATTTGCCCCTCCAAACGTTCAATCTCCCAACACTGCTTCCTGTGTGTGCAAAAAGTGGCAGAAAGACCATTTTTAGGGTGTTTTTGACCCTTTAGGCAACCTAGAACTTGATGAAATCCTTAGGTAATCCATAGGCATGCCTAAATTTTGATGAAAAATCCAGAAATGCAAATTTTTCCTCTAGAAGAGCTGCCAATTATAAGCGCGCGCCAAGTGGCGCTACGCGTTGGGCATGAAAATATGTTTTAGGCCCAAAAGTTCAAAATTGAAATTTTTTTTCCCAAATTTCTTGAAATTTGGGTTGAATTCCCACCATCAAGCACTATGCTGGGCCAAAGAAGCTTCGGCCAAAATTTGGAGTCTATCATGCCTTTTGCGATGCTTTAGTGCCCTCCTTAGCCTTGCCTTAAGGATCTTGATCCTCGCTTTGCAAACATGATGTCGCGCCCAATAATGGTTCTTCATGTGTCTGAGCATGTTATTTTCCTTGTTTTCCTTTGCCAACAACTTCTCAAGATGAATGTTGACCCTCATCAAGCCAAGTCTCTCTATTAGCCTCAATCTCCCGCTCAATGGGTGTCATCTCTGTTGGGCTTCTTCGGGCAGCTTTCCGATTCTCACAGATGTTTTGCAGCTCCATGATTGTCTGCTGATCCTCCAAATATTTGTTGCGCTACTCCAGATAATTTATGATCCATTAAGCTCTTTGCAATTTGTCGGTCAATGTGTCGATCTCAGCCTTCTTCTCCTGAATGATCTCTCTCAATTTTGAGCTTGGAGAGCTCAAATCCTCATCAATAAGTATGAAATCAGTATCCTGGCCTCCTGAAGGGCCCTCATCCTGCATCGGCCTCTTACCTCTGTCCTGTACCTGTACCTATGCTACTGATGACGGCAACGAGACCCCTTCCACCCTGGGTGGAGATAGTACTCGTCGGGCTGCTGCAAATAATCCTCTCGTGCCTCTCTGATAAGTAACAAACACTGACACACTGATAGGCTCTATCTCGGGACCTTCAGGCTGATATGAAGGCTCACGTGCATCATGAAAAACCTCCGGAGGAACCTGAGGAGCTGTGCAAAAGTCATGGGAAATGAAATCCTCCTATGCAATACCCTGCAATCCAAGCTGATGTACAAAAATAATCTTGATGAGTGCATAGTGATAAATACTGTTGTACTGCTGCTCGGGAGTCTTCTTCTGCACAAGAGTGGTCATTCGCTCGATGTTCCGGCACATGAAATATGGTATGTTCATCATCCTCACTCTAGTGAAATGCATCAATAACCTGATGTGGTAGGCATAGAGGCGTGAGAACCGGCCCTCACAACTGAAGTATCTGATAATGAGTTTCATCAAAGGAGCATAGGATTCCTTCAGAAACTGGAATGGGAATACCCTGCTGAGCTGTCTCACATAGCTAGGCCTGATGTATGGTTCATAATGCACTCTGTCCACCTGTTGTCTCTTGTTCCACTGTTCACCCACATTCGGTATTCCAGTTGCTTGAGATATGGTTTCCGGTGTCAAAGTGAAATTTACACCAGCAAGAGTTACCTGACCATCATGCAAATGTAACACAAACAACCGAGCCAACTCCTGATGATGCTGAATCTGAGAAATCATCTCACAATACTGATAGCATGACTGCTCTCGAAAACATGCCATGGCAAGTGGGCAGGCCTGCAATTGGGTCAATGAGGTGGGCTCTTCTCTCACATGTTTGCCACCTTTACGAGGCCTTCTCGGTGCATGTAGCTCAGTGGTAGAATCACTATCTCTGTCATATGATGTATCAGTGTCTGTCTCCATGGTGTTGAAAGTTTATGTCAAGTATATGCTGATTTGTATGAGATGAAAATAAGAAGTTGGTGTCTTTGTCTTGATTTCCAAATGTGTCAAAGTCAAATGAGGGACTGTGGGAAATAGGGCAGTGAGAATGATGGAGTTTTGTCAAGTGAATTTAAAGTGTAAGGAAAGCCACTTGACTTTGTTTGGGAATTTGGGATTTAAGATTTTTTGCAAATGATATGGGGAAAGGGATAATGATAGGGAATGAAAGGATTGAGGGATAGGGATAAATGGGAATAAGTGATATGAGTGGTTTTGGGATATAAGGGAATAGGGGATTGACAATGATGATAGGATTACAGTGATGGGAAAGGAACCATAGGTGGGGAATGGAGTTGGATTATTTTGGCACCAAAATAAAATTTTAAAACTTCAAATTCAAAACCCTAAGGAATAGTTTTAACAAGAAGATAGGGTTTGAATTTTGACATCACAAACTCTCATAATCCACTTCAATCAGCACCAAACATGTTAATGGAAATTTCATAAACTTACTTGGAGCGAGGAAAACTGAGTTGATTTGAATTTTTGTGGAGAAATGATGAAAATTTACGTTGTCGGCCCTGTGCGCCACGTGCAAAACCCAATGCGCCGCGAAAATTGTGTGCACCGCACCCGTTATAATTTTCAAGGAGATGGGCAGCTCTATGTGTCGTGACTGTTATGTGCGCCGCGACCTTCACCTAATGTGCCACACAGGTAACTCACCCACAGTCTCTGTTTCAAACCACTGTTTTCGCTCTTCCACAATTTGAATTGGCTTCACTCTTGACTTAGCATGCAAATGAATTGTTTGAAAACGAAAAATATCTTATATGGCCATGGACTTTGATTTTTGATTTAGAAAACCCACTTTCTAATGTTGCAGATTTTGGCACTTTGCACTTTTTAATATAAACTCTGTTTTTGTTTGTTTCCTTTGATTTTTGAACTGATGATGAATCTCTTGTCTAATTTTTGCAGGGATAGAAGGCACGGGATTTGACAAAGGTGACCAGGGCTGCGCCTCAAGAACTTCACAACTGAAAAACTTTGAAAATTACATAGCATTTATTACAAAAGACAAAATTGACGATTTTACTTGAAAACAAAATTTTGAAGAAAAATCATTATCAAGCGTTATGACGATGAAATTTTGCCATGAAAACTTATTTCGAACCTCCCTCATGTGCATGCTGACATTATTAGTCATTCTGAAGGCCAAATCCAAGACCTAATGAGACCTAAAACCCTAAACTGACTCTTTGTTGACTAAGAGACCAAACATGACTGTAAATGACTTTAAAATTGATTTTGATAAATAGACACGGACCAACAGGTACACGACATGAGGGATATGAGTGACAAGACCCTTCCGTCAGAAGATCGATGCTCCTAATGGAATGCAGATGACTGAACTGAATGAGACACCTAAAATGAAATGCAACAAAAGAGATTTTGATCTCTGACGGAGGGATGAAGATACCAACTCTAACATTGGCTCCAATGGGGATGGTAGCTCCTGGGAGGTGCCAAGAACTACAGATTTCTGGGAGAGTAGGAAGTGCCTTCGTCCATTGGGCTATGGAGTCCATAACTTCGAAAAATCAACACAAGACTCTTGACTCATTTATTGACTGAAAATTTGACGCAAACTGACTCAATTTTGAAACTGAAATGACTGAAACACGTGACTAGACAAACTCAAACAAAAGCTGAAATCATTCTTCAGAATTATAGCCTTCACTTCAGGCCCCAAACTGAAGAAAAGATCACAGCACACACTTGCAATGAAACTGAAATAAATGGTATGTACAATGATAATGTAAACGACAGAAAACATCTCAGAAATGATACCACTTGAGCAGGCGACCATTGACCGGCTCTCCTGGACAATCTTCCTCGTTCATCTCCTTTAGAAGAAAAGCATTCTGACCCCGATATGCAGCAATTTTAAAGGGTCCTTTCCAGAGATTTTCGAACTTATTGTGCTTACCCTTTTCCTCATTTCTTGCATCCCATTTCAGCACCACTTCTTCCAATTTAAATTTCTCCGCCTTTGCTTTTCTGTTTCTTAATTCTCTCCTGCAGCTTGAATGTGTTTTGGAAAACTTCTTCTCTCGTCTGCTGCAAATGGATCATTTGATTTATTCTTCTTTGCATATGATCATCTTCACTGCCAGCTTCCTGTAGAAGTTTGACCACTGGAACTGCAAGAGAGGTAGGAAACACTGTATCAACTCCATAAACTAACTCAAAAGGGGACATACCAATGGATTTCTTCTAACTCACTCGATCTGCCCAAAGTGCATTGACTAACTTCTTATGCCAACTTTTCTTGTTTATTTCGAGCAAATTTTTAATGATGTTGACCAAATATTTGTTGGAAGACTCCGCCAATCCATTGCCTTATGGATGATAAGCAGTTGAGTGTCCGAAAATTATTTTATACTTGTCACAAAACTCAATCATCCTTTTTGATTTGAAATCTGCTGCATTATCAGTGATTAACTTATTCGGGCAACCAAAACGAGACAAAATATTATTCTCAAGGAAAGAAATTATTACCGAATCCGTGGCCTGCCTGATGGGAATCGCCTCAATCCATTTTGTGAAATAATCTGTCGCTGTGAGGATCCACTTGTGCTAAGCTGAAGAAGTGGGATGGATCTCGCCAATGAAATCCAAACCCCATTGCTGAAAAGGAGCACTTACCTCAATGGGTTTAAGCGGAAAAGGCTACAATTTTTGCCTTCCTTCAAAAATTTGACATTCATGACAGCTTTTGACAGTCTTATACACATCAGCAAAAAGTGTCGGCCAATAATATCCCGCTCTCAAAATATTTTTGGTCATTGTTTTCCAAAAAAGGTGACCCCCGCAATCTCCCTTATGAAAATCCTCCATAACCTGCTTTTCTTCTTCTTCCACCAAACAATTTAGCAAAACACCACCGAGATCTTTCCAATAGAGTGAATTATTCAAAACACAAAACTTAGCAGCCTTAAATTTCAGAGTTCTACTTTTGTTTCTAGCCATGCCGGGCGGTGGTGACAAGTTTTGGAGCACATATACAATATTTGAATACCAAGGAGAAAGCACAAATATTTCTGATACCTGAACTGATGGACTTTCCTCATTCTCCTCGGACATAGCAGCAATGAGATTGATGTCCAAGGCATGCAAATTCGATTCAGTCATTAGCTTGGCCAGCCCTTGTCCTTTGATAAGCTTTGTATGCTTTATCTCCACACCATACTCCAACAAGGCAGTAATCCATTTGCCCCGTCTCCCTTCTGGATCTGTTTGAACTAAAAAATCCTTAACAACAACGTTAGGAACATAAGCAAGAATATGAGAATGCAGAATATATACGCGAAAATCCTTCAACGCTTTCACAAGAGCAAGAGCTTGCTTTTCAATGATGTTATATTTCAAGGCTGCATCTATTATAGTACGGCTGAAAAAAGAAATTGGTTTTTCATTCCCATCTATTTTTTGCATTAATACCGCTGCCATAGTATGCTTCGAAGCAAATGAAAACAAAATAAAATCCTGAGTATAATCTGGGCTGATCAAAACAGGAGCTAAGGAAAGAACCAACTTCACTAAATTGAAAGACTTCACCACCTCCTCGGTCCACTTCACTATGTTTTCTTTCTTAAGCATGTTTGTAATCTCTCTTAGATGTTCAACAAGATTAGGCACAAAGCGGCGTAAAAAATTCATCTTACCATTGAAGGACTGAATCTCCTTTTTTCTCCGGGGCAGGTCAATTTGATGAACAACTTCAACTCATGCTGGGTCAATACGGATGCCATATTTTGAGATAATATGACCAAGAAGTTTGCCCTCATCCATGGCAAACAAAATCTTCTTCGGATTGAGTGACACACCATACTTTCTACATCGCTGAAAAACAATCTTCAGATGGTAAAGGTGCTCTTCATCAGAATTGAAAAATACTGTCAAATCATCAAGACACACAACTAGGAAAACATCTTTCTCATTTGAAAATTCCATATCCATTGCGTGCTGAAATGTCGCACCAGCATTCTTCAAACCGAAAGGCATTTTAGCGTAATGGAAAGTTCCCCACGGAGTGGTGAACGCTGTTTTGTCTCTATCATCCTCATGGACCAGAATTTGGTTATACCCGGAATAACCATCGAGTAGTGACATACGAGATGCTCCAACTACTCGCTGAAGTATGTGATCCATTTTGGGCAATGGATAATTGTCTTTCAAAGAAACCTTATTCAGATTCCTAAAATCAATGCACAAACGAATCTCACCTGTCTTCTTGCGTACGGGAACCAAATTGGAAATCCAATATGAAAATCTTATAGGAACAATGATACCAACCTTGTATAGTCAATTCACCTCCTTCTCAATTGAGGGTAGCAACTTCGGATTTATCCTTCTTAACTTCTGCCTGAAGGGTTTTTGATTTGGCTTGATAGGAATGGTGTGCTGAATTATTTTGGTATCATACGTCTTCAAATCTAAATAGTCCCAAGAAAATACATCAGCAAAAGAAGAAAATAAACTAACATATTTCGCTTTTACCTCTGGTTGCAATGCTTTGGACAATTTCACCATCTTGGATTTTCAGCTGATCCAATGTTCACGTCTTCAACTCCCTTTTCGGTTGGCCGCAAGGTTGGTTTTCTAGCTACGTCATCTTGATCAAAAAGCTCTTCTAAAGGTATCAAACCTTTAGGAATGACATTATCTTTCAGCTGCAATACTTCCATCTGATTTATTTTCACATCAGCTTCATCATCATCATGCTCCATGTCAATTGAAGTCTCTTTGAATTTGCGTTCGTTTTACATAAATTCATCAATCTCATCATCATCTTGGAATACTTGCCAATGCCTTTGGTTACCCGGGACAGTTGGATGATGTTTCACATGAATTTCAAACTTGTTACTTGAGTTCATCAGGATCTTCAAATTACTTGCTGCCTTAGCAAGTGCATCTGCAATACCATTCTGAATACGAGGGATACAAGTCAAAGTATAGTCTGAAAACAATTTCAAGATATCAAGAAATGCATTTCGATAAGCCCACATTCGAGGATTCTTAGCTTGGAATTAACCCTTCACTTGCTTAATTACCAACTCGGAGTCGCCATATACCGCAATCCTCTTAGCATTCAACTTTCTAAGGATTTTCAGACCAGCAATCAAAGCTTCATATTCTGCCTCATTATTCGAACAATCAAAAGCTAATTTATAAGAGCAGACCCTTACATTACTCGGTACCTTATTTGGGGCGGAAAAAGGGCTGCGAACCCAAATACCAATTCCAGCACCATCACTTCCTACTGCACCATCGAAATCCATGGTCCACAAACGATCTTCATCTTCTTCCAAGTGCTGAAACTTTGTTTGCTCTGTTATTTCTGCTTGTTGTCCATCAACTTTCTGCTACTGTCGGAAGGCTGATTGCTTAGCGAAACTTTCAAGTTCTTGCCTTTATTTCATCAAAACTTCTCTGAAATTTTCTGTGATCTCCGGAATGTCCTCTACTTCAACTAACTGACTATCTACATCATTTAAACTATCTGAATACAAAACAAAAGATTCTAAATCTGTATGTACATAATTTATCGGATGATTTACCGGTTTCTCCTTGCTGGTGATCATATACTTCATCTCTTGCTCCCGATATAATATTCTCATATGACCAAACACAAGAATGGTAGCATAGGAGAAATAAAGCTGTAATGTTCCCTTCAAATTCACTCCCCAAGATCTGGAAAGAAGCATGCCAAATCTAGGAGGAATATCTGCCACAACCACATCCATCAAAACATTCTTAGTTGGAATCTGATCTAAGCTAACCACCAAATCTTTGATGAGCCCAATGCATCTTACTCTGTTAGAAACAAAATAATAAAGATCATGATACTTCCTAGTGATGTCCAATCCCAATTTCTCCATGATTTCTCTCGGCATGAGATTATGAGATGCTCTGGAATCAAACATGGCATTATGTAACACAAAATCATGCAATCTAAGGCTGATATAAAAAGGAGGCACATCACTATCGGGAGACTCACCATCCAATGCTGGACCAAAGATCAACTCAGGTTGATCATCTTCCACATTCACCATATCAGACATTGGATCGAAATTCAAAATTTTAGATACTTGACCCTTGTAGCTGCTATTTCTCATCAACTCAGTCAAAGGAATGGAAAATTTTAACTTAGCAATCTCACTCTCTAAGTTAAAGACTGAAGCTTTTTCTACCTCTTTGGCTGGAGCATCCTTCTTTTTAGCTTTCTCCCTCGATACAATTGGCTGATTAGATCTTTCATTTGCTGATGGAGACTTACTAGTAGTAGGATCAGCTACATTTTTTCCCTTCTTCTGTGCAATGAGTACATCATTCTTTGGTGATGAAACTTCCTCTCTCTTTTGGATTGGGTTGATAGGCACATCTCTGTTTCTAAGTGAATATTGACGCTGTTGGGTGGACAAAGCATTCATATAACCTCTCTGATACTCATCCGACTCTTCTTCAAGAGCTTCATCATTTGCCAAGATAAAATCCTCATCCTTTTGTACAGCTGAGTTTTCTGCATACTCCTCATCTTCCATGATAAAGGTTGGCATATCATCAAGTGTAAAGAAGTGATTTTCTTCTCCTATTACATTGTCTTCATCATCTGATTCTAGACCAACAAAGTTCTGTTGTAAAGGAGTCTTTACCTGCTGTTGTACTGGTGGTGGTTCTTGTGCTCGCTGCTCTCGTTGTTTGATCCTGAATTGTGGTTGCTTCTGTCCACGGAAGTTAGGATTTCTGATCTGTGGTTCAGGCTTATCAAGTGTTAATCTTTCAATCATCTTTTCCACCTTGCGAAGTACTTGATCTGAAGTAGAAGCTTCTTCCTTTATTGCGACTTTCTTTTCGGCTCTCAATCTCGCTCTCTTGTCATTCAAATTAGCTTCAACAATCACTGCAATTTTCTGCATGTCCTCCAAAGTGGCCAGATCTCTTTCTCTCAATTGATAGGCCATGTTTGGATCAAAACCATCTGGAAACTTTAGCAAAGCTGACTTCCTAGATGGCCTTAAATCATTAGGAATTACATTGTAAACCGCATTGAATCTGATACAATAGTGTTGGACTGACTCACCTATGTTGCGCTTGATCTTGGTATATTCAGAAGTAATCTGAAGAGGATCTTTCTTTACTTCCCACCGATCTAAAAATTGTCTCTGCAGCTCAGCCAATGTAGCAATACTTCTAGGCTGCAAAGCTCTGAACCATTTTCTCACTTCACCTCCAAACGTTTGCACAAACAATCTCATGGTGACATTTTCTGCATCAATTTCATGAAGATCAAAGAAGTCTGCCATTCTATCAATATGTTGCTGAGCAGTGACACTTTGAGGAGTGCCATCAAACAATGGGATTTTACTTTGATAATCAGCAGGCATAGCATCCAAGTTCTGAGGCAAGACAAGGGGTGCGAATTTGGCAGCTATTGCTCTGGGTGGATTTATAACCGGTCTTGGAGAAACAGGTGGAGTAGGAGCAGTAGATGTATGAGGTGTATGTGGTGTGGATGGAGGTGATACTAATGCAGATTGTTGATCAGGGATAGATGGTTGTATGGGAATGGTAGGAATGAACGGAGGCTCAGTAGGAACTTGTGAACCAGATGTAACTGCTGATGGCCCAAGAGTTTCAGATGCAGACTCTATAAACTCAGGAATGTTTGTTTCCACAATGGAGTTTTGAATATTCAAGATGTAACTGTCAATGGATCTATTAGCTTGTTTAATTTCAAGATACTTGATAAACTATGGATTTATGACAGTAGAACCAATAGCACTTTCAGACTTCGTCTCAAACAATGACAACTCAAATTGTTCGTCAAAATCAAGATCTTCAAGGTATTAAAAAACAACGGGGCATGAATGTGATTTAAACAGAGGAATTAAGAGACTTCATCGATGAAGAATTCTTGAAATCAGATTGGGATTCTCATACACTGGAGGTGGATCGGGATCCATATTTTCTCTAGTATGTCTTCTAGAAGCTAGTGTGTTGAATTAATTTCAAAATCAAAGGGACAAAACCAACTTTTTCAGCCTATCAAATTCTAGACTCATCACCATATACTGGGGAAATTTACAATTCAAGTGTCACATTTACAATCTAGATCGGAGATTGACTGAAGCAGCGTTTATCTACTTTTGCTAATGCAAAGCAAGAGCATTTCGAAGGCTACCTGACATAAATTTAGGCTCCGTCTGTAGCTTATAAAACAAATAAAACCAACAAGCAAACCATTTTCTTCCCCAGTATGGTCGCCACTATGTTATTTCCTAAATCTACCTCAGGCTGAAAGAAGGAAGAGTTCAGGGTAACATCAAACCACGCTCAGTCTGATAACTAGCCCTACCAGAACAGGAGAGGGCTCTCTCCGGGTCAATCTCAGCAAGAATAATCAATAGGGCTTGAGATGACTTGAAATAAAGGATAATTTTAGGCTAGGTATATAAGTAAAGGATTTTGAGTTTGATTTTATGGTTTTTTGTTGGAATCAAGGGAAAGGCAATTTTGGGTGCGGGGATGAGGCCTAGTTTTTGCAGAGTTCTGATTGGGGAAAGGAAGGAAATTGTTTTGATGCTTTAGATTGAATGAATGGATGGTTCAGGCCAGTGAGGAGCTGAAGAGGGAAAGAGGCTTTCAAGAATCCTCTTCAAATAGATGAAAACATGGAAAATTAAACAAAACTGAAGGCAGATCAAAGCAAGCTAATGAATTCCACCTTTATCACTCATTTGTTTAATTTAAGAAGAAAGGGGAAGAGAAATGATACACATAGACATAAGTGAACTTACAATTACATAGAGAAAAACACCATCAAAACACAGAGCCACATTGTTGAGGAGGTAAATCCCCTCTGCGGACAGAGGCGATCCCTACTAGCCCAGCAGGGGTCTAGCAACAATCGAACAATGTTACGACGCAAGTTCCTAGTTACGAATGAAAAGACTAAAGATGGAAGCCTACCTGGAATCCAATGCTATGATCTGAAGAAGAGAGCGTCCCCGTCCCTCAGCCTCGGCAGATCACGATCCCTCCACGATCTCCGCCGATGAACACCTGCACATGCAAGAAACAAACAGATACAAGCATAAAACCCGGCATAAGTAACTAAATATCAGTCAGAAAGGATATTACTCATATTAACATAATGGAAAACAGAGTGGAACCATAATCGTAATCATCTATTAAATAAAAAACGAAGAGAGATTACAACCAAGTTCTGACGTCGTGGTCTCCTTCGGATGGGTCTCCAGTCGTTCACGTCTCGCAAAGCTCGCCAGGGAAAGGGAAAACCTCTCCAGAGTCTCTCGACGATAGTCTCCTTACTTGAGTCGGCTTTAAGGGAAAAAGAGGGTTCTTTACAGCACAAAGGCACTTGGGAATAGGGAGATGCAAAGCTCCAGCACTTCAAGACTATCAGCCCTTCAGCCCCTTCATCAGTGGATGAAGGCTATATTTATAGAGGAGAGGAGGAGGTTGGGATCCCTACAATAGTGGAAGGGAGGCCTTATCCTTTGGGAGGTTCCCCATAAGGTGGAAACAAGAGGCCAAAGGAGGAAGGCCGTGGTTATTCAGTCGAAACCACTCCTGATGACTCATCCACGAAGTTGTTGTAATCGAAACTTCGCCTCCTTTTTTAAAAAACTTTCCATAAACAGAGTGGCGCAGGTGCAACACTGGGACAGAGAGCCAATTGGCGCGGGCTCAGTGTTACTTTTCCCCCATTGGCGCGAGTACATAACGGGCTACCAGCGCCAAGGAAAAAACAGGTGTTTTTAGGGGTCTTCTCAGGAAATGATCAACAGAAGGAATGTTGTCCTCATGGAAAGGGATGAAATGATGGTATTTGCAAGGCATGACACTGCTTATCGGTCACAGAAACGACCCTCCAATGGGCGAGATGGGGATTGGTAGGGATGGTGACAAATTACTGTGTAACAGATGCCCCCTAAAGTATGAGGCCCGAGAGAGAGAGGGGTGAAATGCTTTACGAGAACATGTTCAACTAAAGCCCCACCGTCAGAAAACCTGCGTAGAAAAATACAACTGATATCTCAAGTACATGATGTATATGCGGTATGGGTGCAGCCATCCGAAACAGAGTATACTATAATCTGGATCTAGGGTATGGGCGCATCCATCCAGCGAGGATCAAATAAATAGACTCAGGTATGGTCACAGCCATCCAATCAGTGAGTCATGTACATAATGATAATAATCCACAATCGCAGCCTGGATTACAACAGACACAATCCAGGGTCTTGCGCTCCATCTCGACCGAAACAAAGTACAAGTTCAAGCATGCGAATATGTGAGCTGAAGTCAAACATGCAAGAACATCGTCTGATTACCAGCCAATGATGAGAGCTGTTAATAGACGCGGGAAGTACCACCATTAATTCCAATGGTCCTCAAGGTACTACAGGTACAATCTACGTCATGTGAACAGTGAGCTGACGTCGAACACCCGCAGAATCACTCGATCGGAGGCCAATGATGAAAACCTCACGTCGAATGCGAAGAACCTACCATTGAGGCATGCAGGCTCCAAGGTACCAGAAGGGAGTCTCTAGATCAACTTCCTGGATAATGAGCTGAAGTCAATAGGAAGTGACCTTGATCGAAGGTGGGCCATAATGTTTCCCACATCATCGACACGAGACAGAGGAACATGATGTTTTTGTTGTGAATCAGGATCGTATGAGAATTAGAGGAAGGTTGATATTCGCAGAGGCCAACTTCTCTTGAACATATAAACGGCACGACAGTGGACTTGGCAGTATTTGACATCAACGGATCAGAGGTCATGGTGACGAGGCAATGAGCAGATGAGAGGTCAAAAAGGATTATCCAAACCCACGGAGGCAAAGTGAAGCAACGAGATGAGATGTCCCCAACCCGACACGAATGCAGACAAGTGCCATGTTCAAGAGCGACATACTGCCGACTACAACGACGATGGTTCCATTTTTCCCCACCATTCCAGCGAGTACCTCTTTATTTTTACACAAGCTTGAAGAGGATACCATATGCTTGTCATATAAATTCGTCCTTCGGACGAATCCATCCTAGTACATTTAACGAGTCCTAGGAAGGAGGAACTCGGAGAACGTCATTTCGACTGAATCCAATGTCATCAGGGTTTAACGAGTCTGACAAAGGGAGAACTCGGCATCTTTTCATGTTTAGAGAGTTTGAAAAGACAGCAGAAAAGTAAACTCCACAGGTCCCTTTTCGTGAATAGTTCCTCAGATCCGAAAAGGTAGAAAACAATATCCGAGAAAACCTCCTAGTCGCGATAGGCTAGGGTATTCCTTTTTTGTAATCAATCCATCCCAGCCCGAAAAAGGGGTAAACGTATACTGGGTAGATGTCGATTCGTGTCCATTTTAACGAGATCAAAACGACAAGGGCCTCGGCAATCTTTTCATGTTTAGAGAGTCAGAAAAGAGCTAAAAGTTGACTCCTCCTAGAGGAACGAGTGGTATAAAGGGTAGCAACTGGTTTCGGTAATGGTGGAACTTCTCAAAACAAGATAAAGGTCAAGAGGCTGGCTAACAAGACCACTCATCGCAGCGGTTCCTCAGGAACGGGTAAAACAACCAAGTGAAGGCATACGATCGGCCAAGCAAAGAGTGACGATGGAATGAGAAAACCAAGGCTCATCTGGGAAAAACAGGCTGATAAAATGGCAATCACAAGAGGTAAAGGGAAAGGTTTCATTTTTACACAAGCTTGAAATCAGGAAACTCTGCTTGAAGTTAGTTTCATTTTTACACAAGCTTGAAACAAAGATAAACTATGCTTGAAACCAGTTTCATTTTTACACAAGCTTGAAACAGAAACAAACTATGCTTGAAAAAGTGAGCATGCCCCCAGCATGGTGACTCAATTCGAGGTACATGCCCCCCAAGCTTCAATCCATATGAAAGGCAGATGGAGTGAAGGTTCAAGTTACGAGATCAAGAGAAAGACTCGATTGGGATTTTACGAGATCTTATCAAAGACTCGAATTGAACAAGAACGTGTTTCATTATTTTAACGAGGTTGACACATTAAAAGAACTATCCTCGGACACCCTTGTTTCATTTTTTAAGGAGCTTGACACAAGACAAGGAACTCTGCTCCGACAACCTTGTTTCATTTTTTAAGGAGCTTGACACAGGAAAAGAACCATGCTCCGACCGGCTTACATCAAAATGAACAAGAAGGCGGCGCTTCCAAGAGTTCCACTCCCAATGGAAGGAAAACATCCTGGAAGTCAGGACCCAATGCCCCCAGCACCTGATGCACGACGGCATCATCACTGAGCACAGGCACGGGGTAGGTAGCCACATAGTTGACCTGCGGTGGGGCAGATACAACGGGTGGATAAAAACTGGGAGGGGGTGATGGCGGACCAGCTGCCACATTAGGACCAAAGAACGAAAGCTGATCAATGGTCACAATCCTTCCTTCATGCGGAAAACAGACCACACGAAAGAGGGAGGAGACGAGCGCTCCCATGGCATAGGTGTAATCGCGCCCCAAGAGCAGATTGAAATCCAAGGGGCCTGGAACGACCATCACGTCCATATGGACGGTTTTACCTCCCAAAGTAATCGGTAACCTTGGAAGGATCCCCAACGGTTGACTCGTCCTTCTGTTAAAAGTCAACAGATTCTGCGTAACAGGCGCAAGCGGCGGTGAACCGAAAGCTTGCCAGGTAGTTGAGGATAGAATACTAACAGAGGAACCTTCGTCTATAATGGTGCTGGGTACGACCAGACCAAGAGCCTGTACTGTGATCTCGAAAGGCACATAAGACGGAAGGCGATATCCTGCAAATCGACTCCAGTCAAAGGAAGCGACCAAACTACTCGGAGGGGCTACCATCGAACCGAGATGGTGTTCCCCTGGTGTTACGGAAGAAGAAGGAGCATCCTCCATGACCTCCATCTCGAAGGTGGGAGGGGTATCCTCCAGGATCTCTATCACGGGAGGCGGAGGAGCAGCTTCTTGGGATACGGGGATAGGAGAATATTTCTCCAAATCCAAAGAATCTGAAGAAACAAGAAGAACCTGAGGGATGTAAGATCCACTCTCAACGGAAAAGACCTGGTGCACCGCAGACGGGGCCAGCTCAACCAATCCCACAACCAATGGTTGGTCAGGGATGGATTCCTGAATCTGAATTTCCGAGTGAGCGGGATTAACCAAGGATGACTCTTGACCAATCGTAGGATCAGCTGGTGGAGGACTCAAAGAAAGTTGTTTATACCCAGCCGGAAGGCATGGTCCAGAAACAGATGAGTTGTCCAACACTCGTTTGGCTTCATCCATATACGGACAAAGGTGAATGGCATGGTGCCCTTCAGACAACTTACAGGGATTGGTAATCTTACCCTGCTTCTTAGGAGTCTTACCAACACTAGCTGAAGACGTGCCCCCAACCTGACTCCCGGAAGCCAAAGGCCACGGTGGACGACCGCTGGACCATTCTTCAAGCACCTTGGGAATGCCAGGGCAGTCTCGAAGAAGATGGTCTCCCGTGCACAACATGCAAGGGAACTTGACTTTCCGTGGAGGGTTGGAAGGTTTATCAAGAGGAGGTGCATTAGAAGCAGCAGCTACAGCCTTAGCCTCTCTCTTATCAGACTTCTTCTTCTTTGTCTTCTTCTTCTTCTTCTTAGCCACTTGGTTACTTGAATCCAGACTCTCACCAGGCGAAGTAGAAGAGGAGGACGCAGAAACAGGCGAAGAAGGGGAGAGGTCCACCTTGGAATCAACATGATGTTTTTCAGGTGGAGGAACTGATTGAACAGAAGCCGAGACATTCGGGACCACAGGTTGAGAACAGCCGGACGGGCGGCCAACGGAAAACTGGGAAGGGACAACGTTGCCTTATAAGGAGCACCAGCATTTTAAAAGGAGGAAAAGGACCGGGGATTCCCATCGGAGGGGATTCCTTGGTTGGTGAACTCCGGAAAAGTTGCCATCAGAAACGATCTTCAGAACAACACCCTAAGGAAACTAACTTTAACCAAGAATATTTCGTGGGCAGTTAATTTTTAAAACATTGAAATAAAACTCTATCGTTTCATATTTTAAGAGTCAAGAAACAGGCAAAAGGTGACTCTATCACTTTCAGATTGGAAACAAGCGTGAAAGGACAAGCGCTTGATGACCTTTTCAAATTTAAAGAGTCAGAAAAGATCCAACTGACTACTCAGGAATGCTAGGCAAAGGGTGTACCAAACAACCGTGAACTGCGATATACACCTTGGTTTCAAAAATGAAAGAGAAATCAACCAAGGACTTGACGTATGTGCAGGCAATCTCCCCGAATGCTGTGTCCGGTGTATCACGGGTATAAGGCGGCAGACTCAGCTTCCTACGGATAAAGGATAACAACCTAGTGGGGTCTCTCTTTATATACACGACGGTACGGGGAGCACAAGTCCGTACTAGTGCTGTCTAAAGCCAAGAGGCGAACGACAGCTACTAGGTTTAACGACGCCGGAACACGTCTTTAGCCTAGACCTCTAAATATTTCGTTAATGTTTCAATGCTTCCTTAGGTAAACCAGGAACGTTGCGAACCACCTCTAAACTTTATGTTTCGGTTTCAGAGCCCTGCATTCATGTCTTGACAATTTCATGTCAAACTATATGAAAAGAAAACTTTTCAATTTGACGAATGCTATCTAGTTAAGGGAAGAGCTTCAAACAATGATGCAACAAACAACAAAACTGAAAACAAAACTTTTCCAAACTAGATAACTTTCACTATCCAAAAGTATTCTAAAACATTCAACGAAGCGAATTATGCAATGTAATCTATGCAAAATTCTTTTTCTGAAAACTATGCAATTGTAATCTATGCACAATTTCCTTTTTCCTTTTCAAATGATAAGAATGCACTCAATGCATTTTTCGATCAAATGAGAATCTACTTAATGCATGCTTTCAATGAAAGAGAATGCACACATAGCGATTTTTAGCTCTCAATCATTAAACAATGTGATCTAAGTTCAATGATAAATCTCAAAAAATACTTTTCAATGCAATGTGATCTAATGCATTTTAACGAAAAGAACACTTTGGGACGAAAACTAAATAAACGCAAATCTTCCTAATGAAGGATGAATGCAAAAGAGATGTAAACAAACACTAAGAATGCAATCGTTGTTTCAAACACTTTGTAACGAAATCCCTCAAAAGGCGACAAGACACAAAGAGGACTTCCAAAGAATGAGATCAAAACAAGGCATTCATTCCCTTTTAAGGTTCGACTCACAAAGGCACCTAGATGCCCTAGGGCTCGTATGAAAAATCAAAAGAAATAGGAAAACAACCAAAGGAAGGAGGTTCCAACCAGTCAAACTAGGTTCCAGTACATTCAAACAGCCGAAAAAACAAGATCAAAATCACAAGTCAGCCTCAGAAAGCATGAAACACAGCAAACCCTAATAGCTCATGGTAGCCTTGTTGTGAGTGTGAAATTAGTGCCAGATATGCAATGACGCGGAGTGATACATAGGCAACTGCGCCAATGGGCGTATTTGTCCTTGTTGTGCCTTGACAGGAGTTTACTATGGAAAAATGAGAAAACGAAGCAAACTCGGACGAGACAAGTGATGACAAGGCTAAAACAAAACGAGCAAGCAGGGAAAATCTAGCCCAAAGAGCTAACCAAGCAAGCAAGACCAAGAAATTGACCAGAAAGAGAAGACAAAACTCCAAGTTGTTCAGTCCGTAAACCAAACCGGAGATTGATCGAAGTAGCGTTGATCTACTCCACTAATGCAGAGCAAAAGCGTTTCGAAGGCTATCTGGCTGTGCTTCAGGCTCCGTCTATAGTTTACAAATCAAACAACAAAGGCCCCGGTTCCCACATTGGTGCCAAATTGTTGAGGAGGTAAATCCCCTCTGCGGACATAGGCGATCCCTACTAGCCCAGATCGGGTCTAGCAACAATCAAACACGCTACAGTGTAGGTTCCTAATTGTAAATAAACCGACTTGCGAGGAAGGCTTACCTGGAATCCAACACTGTCGTTTGTAGAAGAGGTGGTGCTCTCGTTCCTTCGCCCTGGCAGATCACAGCCCTCACGATCTTCGTGATCGGACACCTGCACATGCAAGAAACAACACAAACGCAAACATAAAATCTAGTACATACAACTATATATCAGTCGAAGAGGACATAACTCATAAACATGATCAAGAACAAAAGTGGAACCATAACCAATAGTCGCTTAATATTAATGAGTCAAAAAGAAGAATACAACCAAAGCTTCGACGTCGAATTCTCCTTTGGCAGGTCGTCAGCATAACATGTCTCAATAAAGCCTGTCAAGGATAGGACAAGCCTCTCTCTCCGAATACTTGGCAATAGTCTCCTTTCTTGGATTTGGCCTTAGGGAATCAAGAAGGCTTTTGCAGCATGAAAGCTCTTGGGAACTTGGAATTACGGTACCTTTGCAATGGAAATGGATAAGCTTTTAGAAGGAGGAAGGGAGTTGGGAGGTTGGGATCCCTACTCAGGTGGGATTGGCCTGATCATCAAGGAAGCTTCCATGAGAGGTGGCAAACCACTTCCTCTCATGAAATCGTCAGCCAAACCTCCCAACTCAAGATAGATATCAGTCCAGGAATTTGTTAGGATGAAACTTCCGCCTTTTATTTTTAAAAAACACCTCTTAATATGGTTGGCGCGGGTGCGGCTCTATGACAGAGTGCCAATTGGCGCACCCTCTTTGGAGGATTTTCCCCCTTGGCGCAAGGGTTGAACTATGGAACCGCACCAATGGAAAAAGAGCTATTTTTAGGGTTTTTTGCAGGGAGATGTCTTCAGGGAAATTAAAGCTCATCTTCAGAGGGATTCAATGAAAGTATTTTCAAGTCTTAACTCTGCCCATAGGTCACAGAATAAGCCCTCCAATGAGCGGGATTGGGATTGTAGGGACGGTGACAATTTGCTGTGTAACACCCCCCAAGGGGGAGGGTTATGTAACAACCTCGGGATAAAAAGTTAATGTAATAAAGTTAATAAAGGAAAAAATAATCCCAAGGTCATGAGATACATATTCCAAGATGAATGTTGGAAAAAACATCCTATTTTGTGTTCATTTGGTTTATTATGGCTAAAGGAAATTGGCAAAGGCAATGGTAAAGGCTTTGAAAAGGAAAGGAGACATTAATTAGAATTTTATTTATGAAAATAATGGAAAATAGGAGAAAATGGAGACGACTGTTCATCGGTTGCATGTGAGGAGTAAATTGAAGAAAAATTGAGGAAATGAAGAAAATAAAGGCCTCAATGATAAAAATTCTTCTAAGGATAGATTCACAACTTTTGTCAATACAACCTTTTGGCAACTCAGTTTTAGAGCTCTCTCTCTATTCTCTCTATTCTCTCATACTCTTGAACACTTAGAGCATTCTTGGAGCACTCTAGCATTGGAGAAAGGCAGGAAAAGGAAGGACAAGAAATTAAATGGAAGCAAAGATCAAGCAAGGAAGAGTTGGATCAAGCAACTAAAACCGGATTACTTTCAAGTGTCGAGTTGCATGTATGTTTTCCTTGCTAGTTTTTTCATGCATGGTACATGCATGTGTGTATTTAATACTCCTGTTATCACTGGGATGGGTTTTTCCAGGTGTGATAGTGGTTTTATATTTTACATGCCATTTTTTCAAATAGCCATGGTGTGATGGGCTTCTTTCTTTTGGTTGAGCTAGATTGTCAAATGGTTTTGGAACCCGGTGAGGTGGTCTCGAGAAAATTCCCAATGGCCTGGGAATTCCTTGAACAATAATGGGGGGATACATGGTAAAGCCTGAGGGTGTAGGTGAGAAAAATCCTCAAGGTATTAGTGAAGAAATTCAAAGGAATCCATGCTTGTTTAGGGCCTATTGATCCCTTGACTAGTTTTGGATGGATTACAGTAAAGCCTAGTAGTGTATGTTATTTGTTTGACCTAGGAATCACTTGATTGGTAATTGCGAGATTCGAGTAAAGCCTGGTTTTATAGATGAGGTTTTTGAGCCTATAAATCCCTTTACTGATAATGAGAGGATATGTGGTAAAGCCTAATGAAGCCCTAGTTTTTTTTTTCTGAGTCCCACATTCATGCTTGGAATATGACACGGGGGTTATTGGATGAAAGAAAGATTTGGTTCAGCTTAATCTATGGTTAGGTGGTATGTGGAAGTCCCTGACTTGGTTGGATTTTTCATATGTTAATAATATATATTTTCCTCTTGTGTCTCATGAATATTTATACTTGTTATTATGTGGCTTTAATAATTATTCTATCATTGTTATTATTTTGGTTACAAGCATGGTTTTATGACAAAATTTATCCATGGCTCTCATCATTTTTTTATTAGTAAATTAATGGTTAATGAATGTATGACCAAATATATGATAATTAAACTATTGTGAGATGGAATCAAACCTTGATGATTCTCAGATAAGTATGAGATCCCTATGTTCAGTTATATAATTACGACCTGTAGATTACATGTTCATGATGTGTTTGATGGAATAATTGTCATGGTTAGGATTGGTTAGGTCAATTTCTTGTCTATGTTTTGTATTTATGGCTTGGTCCTAGTGTCATTAATTTTTCTAGAAAGTTTCATTAAGTTTTGGGTAGTGGTCTGGATATTAACCCTGAAAAGGTGTCTCATATCTCATGGTCGTGGGCATATAACTGGGAGAAAAATACTATAGCCACTCCTTTAAAGCTTATGCATGAAAATTGAGGGTTATATTCGAATTTATGTAGTGTTTTTCCAGTGTCTGGGTGTCTAGGACATTGAAAAGAGGCTTAACTCAGGGTTTGGGCATCTAGAAGGGTGGTTTATCCCTTGGGAGCCTTGTAGCACCTGAGGGAAGTCAATAAGGTTTTGGTTTTGTTGATTGCAATTCCTTATGGTTATCTAGGTGGTGTAGTCATATCATAGTAACCCTCAACTCATGTTTACCCTGATAGGCTGATGAAATTGGGTAGATATGGGAGAGTAGTGAATGTATTTCACATAAATCCTTCATTTTGAACTAAGAAATGACAAAAATATTGCTCCATCATCCAACTACCTTAAATTAAATGAAAAAATAAATATTACTTCAAGAAAGTGAATCTAAAACATAATACTCAAACTTCTTATCATTACCTAGATTACTGTAATGTTCCCAATTTTTAGCCTCAAGATAAAAGGAACATTATAGTCAGTAGTAAATGAATAAAATGGGTAGGGAGGCCCATTAAAATTTTTAGAAGGAGAAATAACATTCCTCATGTGAAAAGGGGAAGAATAAGCAACTGGATTAAACACCTGCAGGTGTTAACACGATTGGATCATGTTGATTCAGTCATATTTGACCAAGTCCACATGCAGTATCTAGATACATTGTATCTCCATGATGGACAACACAGTTCTAATGGAGGAAAACTTGCATAGGATAGGTGGCACATATGGATGGGGCCCATTTTGGAGAGGAGCACTTGCTTTATATGGAAAGGAGGACAACCATTGTGTTCATGCTTTGATTATTATTTTCTTTGGTCTGTTGAGACTTTGCTTCCTCTTACTGTTTAGTAGGGTTGCAGTTCTGTTTAGCACAAGGGTGTTCCCAGTCAGGAATCCCCACCTCATCCTCGGGGAAGGAGATGTTATTGAGCTAAATTTCCTCATTTTGAATTTTTTTCCAAGCTACCTCCTTCAACTACAGCGTAGTTTCTGTTTAGAGCCAGGTTGTGTTGCAGGGTGCAGCAAAGGAGGATCTCTTTGAGCCATTTCTGGGCTTGTTTTTCAGTGGAGAGCTTGTCTATCCATTGGAGGGTCAGCAAGGGAGGCTCCCGGGCATATTTTCACACCTTGGCATTGGGCCAAAGAATATTTTCACTTTTACAGCGTAGTCCCTTGTAGGAACTGCGTCATTTTCTAGAGAGCAGTTGCCTCAAGGTTTGATACCTTGATTTTTGGCTAGTTTCCTTGGGCAAGGGCCAACCCTTCCCCCAGAAAGCTATAAAAAAGGGATTATAATCCCTATTGTAATTTATTAAGCTATGTTCATGTAATGACACAGGGGACTACATTATTTTACAGCTGAATATTCATATCTATTTCTTTTTGTACTTGAGCTTCCAAGAAACCCTTGCTAGGTTATCCTTACATTGTATAAGAGAGGCTAGATCTCTATTTTTCTTTGTGCTTTGGCTTAATAAACTCCATATCTGTTCTCTACTACATATTGCTATAGAAACCCTCTTTTAATTACGTTTTCATGCTTCATATTTTTCTGTATGGGTTAAGCTATGGGTTTTCAGTGTTTTCATCCATATAAGAACCGAGAGATCTGTTTAACTTAGCTAGAATGATTTTTTTCAGCTCCCATTCTATATATGAGATGTATATTGCATGAAATAAGGGATCCAAGTCCCATTTATCATAGCTATAGCGTTATTTTTTGGAAATAGTGTTTTTATGGTCCAGATCACTGCTTTTCCCCACTTGGAGATAACATATGGAGACATAGCATTGCATTATTTTGTTTAAGTATTTTTGGATCTCCAACTTTAGAATATCTTAAGATATTCTCATTGTTGTAGAAATTCCCTATTGTGGGATATTACAGTGGTATCATGGCATCAATCTTGGCTCAGCCTGTGCATCCAAGACATTATGTCATTAGGAGGAGAATCTTCTCATAGAAGAGAGAGTTTTTGCAAAAGAAACAAAAGAATGACTTCATTATTTGGAGGAATGAAGGAAGAGAGGATCTCCCTGCTTATTTTCCAAGCTATGAATAATATCAAAGGAGATCTCAAGGAGATGAAAGGGGAGGAGTGTAGAAGATTTATGAGAGGGTTTGAAGCAAGCCCTAGCTATTCTTATAATGGGTGTGAGAATTCAGACACACATGCAGATCCACAGTGCAGTCTATTTCCCACATTGACTGCAAGAAGGATGGAGGAAGAAGATGCACCAAGGGAGGAGACTTTGTCAAGTGAGTATCTTCAGGAGTATGAATCTCAATCATGGAGATTCAAAGAGCACTTAGAATTCCAAGGGTTTTTCAAAATAAATGAGGCAAGATCCAGCAGCCACAAAATAAGTAAGAGAGTTATAATCTTCCTATCTCACTATGATGGATCAACAGAGTGCACAACAAAAGCTTGGGTAGAAGAGCTAGATTCCTATTTTCAGCTACACCAAGTTTCAGAGAAGGAGGCCATCAGAGTAGCAACGCTACACCTCAAAGGTATGGCCCATGATTGGTGGTTTAATGATTCTACTTCATTTTGTCATGAAAATGTAAAAACTTATGTTGAGTTCACTAAAGGATTGGTGAGGAGATTTGATAAAGAACATTGTGAACCATCATTTGTTCAAAACAAAAACTCAAACATTTTGCATGAGTTGGAGAGACCTATTGAACCAACTCCACTCCATATTTTTAGAGGGGATAAAAACATGCATGATAGTTTTCCAAGGGCAAGATCCCCATTTCTTGAAGAGCCCTCTTCTATTTGTGAAGACATGGAGTCTTCTCCTTCAAGGGATGATTGAGATCAAGGGTCTCTCATTGAGGATGAGGCATTCTCATACATGGAAGAAGAGGAGAAGGATCAACATCAAGGGATGATGAGCATTCACCCCTATCAATTTTAGGAGGTTTCTACTCATAGGGAGGGGACTGCACTGTGTAGTGAATAGAGGGACAACTTAGTCCACTCATATATACAATCCACTTCAGATTTTGATGTCTCACTACATGGAGTCATTCCACCTGGGAGGCCACCAGATCTAGAGTTGATGACAGACGTCTTGTCTTTGGGTTCACCACTCTTGGATTTTGGAGAGGTGAAGAGTTTGGAGGAAGAATTTGGCATGGGGGATGTCAAAGTAGCAAGCAGTAGCATGAGGAGAGCTTCATATGCCAGATCCCCAATGCTTTCTCTTGGGAGGATTGATCCATATTGGAGATCTCAACTCTTGGTAGAGTACTCCAAGGATCTAGTTGCATGTATGATTCTTGATGAACCAGATAGAGATTATGAGTATAGGGTGGATGATATGGTAATCTATTCTTATGGCAGAGTCTTCTTGACTAGAGCTTCGAAGCTCAAGTAGAAGCTACTTCATACAACACATGAGGACTTCCTTTCCATGCATTATGATGCATATCTTTCTTTGGCAGAGGAGTTCACTTGGGAGGGCATCCAGCATGACATATTTCAGCACATGGAGAGATGCATATCCTGGATGGTGATAGATAGGAGGTCACAGCCACTTCCCTACTCATTGGAGGTGAGGGAAAGATTCCAGTTGAGCCATTTCAGCTCAAGATCTCAAGTGCATGATGGAGGAGGTATAATTTCACATTTTGTATTGTACTTCTTTTCCTTGTTCGAATAGCATGATGTATCAAGAATAATTATCCCTTCTTGCATATTTTATGATGATGTAATTGTAGCTACTTATAGCATTGATTTTGGCTACCTTATTGATGGTTTGTGGGGAAAGCCACATGTTCCTTGGTGTGCACCATTGACACCACATTGTATCTTCATGTTTCCATCTTATGAAATGACTGTGGCAGTAGAAAAGTGGCTGGTGAGGAACTTGTTACTTTTTTTTTTGAGGCAGGCATGGAATGCACTGTGCTGGTTCCTTGTGTGGAACTTTGATTCAATCTCCAGTTGCCATTTGGCAGCTTTTTTTCATAGTATTTTGCTTCCATATATTTCTGATACGTTTACACTCATGGGAAGCTTTGTTTGGAGAGTGGAATTTGAGATGGAGATGCCCATTGGGAGTATGATTCTCCCTATTCTACATGCTGTATGTTTCAGGAGAAACAATGGGCACACCATGATTGCCACAACACACCTATTTCCTTCATGTAGGAGGAGCCATTGGGAGAACTTGCATTCTTGGAGGAGGCACTTCATGGTTGACTTATCTTGTGGGGTAGCTTGGGCCACTTTTGAAGGCCATGAAATTGCAGCCCAATATCAGCAACCCCCCCATACTTACCATAAATGGAGAGAGAAACTACTTGGATGGGAAAATATAAACTCTCCATTCAGCCCCAACACATTGCATAAAACCGGGGTTGCATATTTATTTGAGCTACCTAGAATGGCTCATTTCATTTGGATGATAGCATGGGTGAATGGGTCACTCATTGGCAATGATATTTCCTATGTGTATCATCACTCTTACCTTGAGGAGGCCATGAGACACCAAGAAGGTTTCCACTTACACCTTCCACCTTTTCATGATGTGAGCCATATGGTCATGCATCTTTGGGAGGAGACATTGGAGGGCATATTTGTTGTCGATTATCTTGAGCAGTGGTGGGGAATATTGATGAGGAGGCCATAAGAAGAGGAAGGGAGGAATTTTTCTCTCTCTATATAGTTGCTTGAGGACAAGCAACATTTTGGAGGGGAGGACTGTAATGTTCCCAATTTTTAGCCTCAAGCTAAAAGGAACAATATAGTTAGCAGTAAATGAATAAAATGGGTAGGGAGGTCCATTAACCATTTTAGAAGGAGAAATAACATTCCTCATGTTAAAATGGGAAGAATAAGAAACTGGATTGAACACCTGCATGTGTGAACATGATTGGATCATTTTGATTCAGTCATATTTGACAAAGTCCACATGCACTATCTAGATACATTGTATCTCCATGATGGACAACACAGTTATAATGGAGGAAAAATTGCATAGGCTGGGTGGAACATATGGATGGGACCCATTGTGGAGAGGAGAACTTGCTTTATATGGAGGGGAGTGTTGGAAATACTGAGAGGGGGGGTGAATCAGTATTTATTTCAATTAGAGCATTAGTTAATCTTCAATTATTATCAGTGTTTGTACAATGATAGAAAAAAACAAGAGGAACACAAATGCACACAGTTTTTAAGGTGGAAACCCACTCTGGGACAAAAACCACCTAATGCTTTTCTAATAATTCTTTAATATTCAACTCCAATTGAAAATAAAGCTCCAACTTCCTAGAATCTAGAAATCATTCTTCTCCAGCTCCCACTGGATGGACGCTCCAACGCCCGAGATTCTTTAGTAGTCAACTGAACGGATGCCCCAACACCCAATGAGCTACAACTCACCCTAGCACCACCCTACCACCCTATAGAAGAATAAAATAAGAATGGACTCCCGTACCAGGGAAAATGGTCCACTTTACAATGATATAGAATGATGTAGAAGAAGAAGATATACTAGACCATAACCAAAACATTGACACAACCACCTAATGATGATCCTAGACCTCCCAACACTGCCTCTTCAACCCTTGGCAAATAGACACTAGTACAATTTGTACAATAATGTATTTACAATGACTAAGTACAATGATACCTTTACAATGATTGTATGCAGTGCTGCCCACTTGAAAATTTCATATGATGAACTTCTTGCTGCTGTTATGCACACCTTGGTTGCTTCTCTTGTCATGCTACCCTCTGCTGCACCTTGTTTTTCTTTTCTGCCATAGAAAGTCTAGTTCTTTGCAATCCTTGACAATACATGATCTAGCTTTTTCTTGCCTTCTAGGAGCTCGATATTGAATCTGGTGTATCTATGTTATTTCAGATCCTCAATATATGATTTTTGGTCCTGTTGTATTCCTTTGAGTCTTCTTTCCAATGCCATAGGTCTAACCCAATTTGGATTCTTCAAGAGAGAGTTATACCCAATTTCTCCCACTACCCTAATTATGGACTGTTTCAGCAGAGCGCAATTGTACGGCGTGCCACGTGTCACTATTTTTTCATTTTCCTCTGAAATTGATAGAGAAAAAACTAAATACTGTACACTATCTGCCACTTTTTATGGAATTCCAATCCGATACTCAGAGAGAGAGTTATGATGATTTTTCCAAGGTCACTTCTTTGAGATGAATTTCAGGAGCCTACAAAAACCCTTATTTCCACAGATCATATCTCCAAAAATATTGAGCAAATTGATCTGAAATTTTTACTACTGCTTCCTTAGGATTTCAAATTCACCTCATAAAAATTTCAGCTTCTGAGCCTTCGTAGAAACAAATTTAGAGCAAAAATTCCATGATGACCTGTTTCAGATGGCCAAATCCCCTGCATATGGAGGAAATGAAGATCACAATTTATATGAATGCTTAAGTTGAGAGGGGCCTCAAAAAGTGAACGTGGGAGGGATCTTAGGAGATTAAAAAATATTAATTATGACTTTTCAATGACCCATGCCCCAACCCGATGGGGTTTTAGCCCACTAATTGGGGGTACAAACTTCAAACATGAATATCTCTCAAACCATGAAGAATTACATGGCGTGCCATATATCAACGGAAACATCTTAACAAGTAGAAACCATCAAAAGAATTACTGACCCAGAATATATTAATTTGGTAGGTCAAAATTTCCATGCAATATTGGGTTAGCCCTTGGTGTTGCTTGGGTTGACATCAATGACAACCGTTGATCAACAGGGAGGAAAACCATTGTATTCATGCTTTGATTATTATTTTCTTTTTTATATTGAGACTTTGCTTCCTCTTGTTGTTTAGCAGGGTTGCAGTGCTGTTTAGCACAAGGGTGTTCCTAGTCAGGAATCCCTACCTCATCCTTAGGGAAGGAGAGGTTATTGAGCTACATTTCCTCATTCTAGAATTTTTTCCAAGCTACCTCCTTTAGCTACAGCGCAGTTTCTGTTTAGAGTTGGGTTGTGTTGCAGGGTGCAGCAAAGGAGGATCTCTTTGAGCCATTTATGGGCTTGTTTTTCAGTGGAGAGCTTGTCTATCCATTGGAGGATTAGCAAGGGAGGCTCCCAGGCATATTTTCACATCTTGGCACTAGGCCAAAGCACCTCTTCACTTTTACAGTGCAGTCCCTTGCAGAAACTGTGTCATTTTACAAAGAGCAGCTGCAGCGATGTTTGATACCTTGATTTTTGGCTAGTTTCCTTGGGCAAGGGCCAACCCTTCCCCCAGGAAGCTAGAAAAATGGATTCTAATCCCTATTTTACTTTATTCAGCTATGTTCATGTAATGATGTAGGGGAATGTGTTATTTTACAGCTAAATATTCAGATCTATTCCTTTTTGTACTTGAGCTTCCAAGAAACCCTTGCTGGGTTATCCTTACATTGTATAAGAGAGGCTAGATCTCTTTTTTTCTCTGTGATTTGGCTTAATAAACTCCAGATCTATTGTCTAACACATATTTCTATAGAAAACCTCTTGTAATTACGTCATTCATGCCTCAGAATTTTCTGTATGGGTTAAGCTATGGGTTTTCAGTGTTTTTCAGCCATTTTTGAACCAGGAGATTTGTTTAACTTAGCTAGAATGATTTTTTTCATCTCCCATTCTATATGTGAGATGTATACTGCATTAAATAAGGGATCCAAGTCCCATTTATCAGAGTTAAAACGTTATTTTTTCTGGAAATAGCGTTTTTATGGTCCAGATCACTGCTTTTCCCCACTTGGAGATAACATATGGAGACATAGTTTTGTTGATATGCTCCTAATTTGATCTAATAAGTAAATTGACACAAAATTTCATTATTGTGTTCAAGTATTTTTGTATCTCCAACTTTATAATATCTTAAGATATTCTCATTGTTGTAGAAATTCCCTATTGTGGGATATTACAATTACTTCCTTTATCCATATATAGAATTTTGCAACATGCACACTAATTTATACTTCTTCATGTAGAAATTAGTATACACTAAGCATGAATACATCCGGATTACCCTGATCTCACAATATTTAACTTGCAAAATACAAAATCATTCCACTGTTAATCTTTTGCGGAAAATTAATTGCAAACACATGTGAAGCATAAATAAAAACAATCGCACATAACATAGTTTTTTAACAGGAAATATTGAAGCTAAAAACCCCAACTATCATATATTATTTATCATGGAGATCATGTAACAATCTCATACAAAGCTTAGTACAACAATCTCTCATTACAATCAATCATCACACACTAACATAAAAGAAATCTGCAAATCCATGCACTGATTTCTGCCCTCCTGCTACCCTGCCTCCATTGCGCAATCCCTGCTGAAGAATAGATCTGAATGAATTAGAATTACCCTTGCTTTGACTACGCAATCCTTATTGGCAACTCCAATGTGTGTGTGGTGAAATCAATGCATCACTATAGTCACAACAGATAGTCCATCTTGCCCTTTCACCTATCTCTCCACTGGGTCTCCACTGGAACTGACATGCACTGTAGTTAACTGTTGTATTATTTAGTTGATTAATGAGTTATTATTTGTGAATTAATTAACTAATTAATTCACTCCACTCTCACTAGTGTATCATTCAATTAAACTAGATACAACTAGCTCAACTGAGCCTAACTCACTTTAACTGAGTTAAACTGTATACAGCTCCATGAACTACTCTTTCAACTCTGTCATAAATTTTCCACTTCAGTTCTAACTGAGTCCTCCATGCATGAACCACTAGTAAACCCTAGGAATTGCATAATTCCTTCAGCCCACTTATTTTCCAAATCTGTGCACTGAAATTAAGTGCTCCAAGAGAATAAGTTGTTGTTTATTGTCGGATTATTATTAAGAGCTAATAATAATCGACACTTCTATTTTTAGATCGATGATATATAAATAGACCTCGCCCAATATTATAAAAAATATAATTTCATATATTTTTCCAACTTGACCAACCATCCACAAATAGCATCCTACAACTTCTGAAATATGATCACCATGTCTAAAAATAGACATAGTCTAAAAATAGACTTGTGCCAAAAATAGCCTGTGGGCCCACTTAGTGAAGGTGACTCTTTTCATTAAGCTCATAATCTTGTTGAATCTCAACACTCCCTCTCAAAAATATAGGGATTATCCTTCACTCCAATCCTACCTCTATGGTATTCAAATTTTCTCCTGGTGAGCGCTTTCGTTAGAATATCTGCATCCTGATCTTCTGTAGGAATGTACTGAAGCAACATGATCTTCTGCTACACAAAATATCTGATATGATGATACTAGATATGAATATGTTTATATCTATCATGAAACATAGGATTAACCGAGAGTTTAATGCAACTCTGATTATCACAATGTATCATTGTAGGATCTAAATGTGAACCGAAAAAACTGACCAGGATCTTCCTCATACAGATAGCCTCACATGCAGCTTGATTTGTTGCCATGTATTCTACTTCCGTTGAAATGAGTGCCACAGATCTTTGTTTCCTGCTGTACCAAGAAACTGTCGTAGATCTGATACTAAAAATCCCTCCTTATATGCTCTTTCTATCTGTTGGGCTGCCTGCCCAATTTTCAACCGTGAAGCCATGCAACTTCGCCTCATCCGTCTATCTATACCATAAGCCATACTCATATGTGCCCCTGAGAGACCTCAGGACATGCTTGCCTGCCTTTCAAAAGATCTTGGTAGGCTTAACCATTGCTTTTGAAAGTTGGTTCACCACATAACATATGTCCGGTCTTGTATTAACTAAATACATGAGCGAACCCACCAACTGTCGATAAACAGTGGCATCCGCTACCTCTGCCGATGTAGCATCCTCTTTCCTCCAATTTGCTAGAAGAGGAGTGTCGATAGGCTTGAGGCCTTGCATGTGAAACTTCTCCAGTATCTCCCAAGCATACTTGCCTTGAGACACAAACAGTTCACCTTCCCACTGCCATATTTCCAATCTAAGGAAATAATGGAGGAGGCCCAAATCCTTCATCTCAAACTCCTTTACAATATCTGCCTTGCATGAGTGTATCAACTGCTCATCACCTATTAGTATTAAATCATCAACATAAAGAACAATAATTAAAAGCTTACCCTCCACCACAATTTGGTACAGGTTTGCATTCGCCTCACTCTTCGTGAAGCCAAGTCCAGTGAAATAGCTATCGATCTTTGTGTACCAAGAACAAGGTGCTTGCTTCAGCCCATACAACACTCTTTTGAGCCTGCACACATGTGACTCGCTGCTGAAGATCTCAAATCCTTCAAGCTACTCAATGTACACCTCTTCCTCAATGATTCCATTAAGGAACACAGTATTCACATCCATCTGATGAATGTGCCAACCCATATGTGTTAAGAGAGCAAGGATGGTCCTTATGGAAGAATACCGTGCGATAGGTGAAAAGGTTTCTTCAGAATCAATCGCCTGGATCTGTGAGAAGCTCCCGGAAAAAAATCTTGCATTATACTTATCGATGCTCCCATCAACAGCTTGCTTTACCTCGTAGATCCATCTTGATCCTACAACTGATTCCCACCGGCCTTGGAACAATCTCCCAAGCATTGTTTCTAAGAATGGAGTCATACTCCTCCACCATGGCATCTACCCATGTGGGCTCCTGCACTGCTTCTTCAAAAGAAGATGGCTCTGTCATGATACACTTACTCATCAGAGCCATGTATCCAGTAAATTGGTCAGGTGACTGTCTCTATCTGCGCTATGATGTGGGGACTCCTACATTCTGTGCCACATCAAGCTTCAGTCTCTCAGCTTCTGTGGTCCGCTTTCTACCTTGTCTGATGTTTGGTTCTGCATGAGTGGACTCCTCAACTCCATGAATCTCCTCCTGTGGTTGATCCACATCCGGAGGCTCATCTTTCGGAACAAGAAGTTCCTCCACAGCATGCAAGTCTAGCTCCCTCTCAAGCATAGCTCGTGCAACACCCACAATCGTTCTATTCTTCCTCTCCGCGACCCCATTATACTATGGGTTATGAGGCACTATGAGTTCTCTTCGAATTCCTTCTTTGCTGCAAAATTCTTTGAATTCGCCCGAGATGTATTCACCACCATTATCGCTCCATAGAGCTTTCACTTGCTTCCCCAACTCCTTCTCCACCAATGCTTTAAAATCATAGAACTTTGAGAATTTTTTGCTCTTCTTCTACATGAAGAAGATCCAGCATCTACGAGAATATTCATAAAAAAATATAATATAATCCTTGTGTTTTTCTGTTGAAGCAACCAGGAAAGGTCCACACATGTCTATGTGAATTCTCTCCAGGATCACCGAAGCATGGTTCTCCTTCTCATGAAAGGTGGTCTTCATAAACTTACCCATAATACATTCCTTACATTGATCTGAGTGCACAATATTACCCTTGGGAATTCAAGTATAAATCTATTGCAAAATCTTCAAAGTTCCATGGTGAAGATGGCCCAATCTCCTGTGCCATAATTCACCCTCATCCCAGCTCACCACTTCTTATGCTTTGCCCACCATTGTAGCACAGCCATCTACCTCTAGCTTGTAGAGATTCTTAACTTGAATCCATGTCCTCTTGGTTTGACCCATTTTTTTATGTTGAAGTTAGGCTTTTCCCTCACTGAAAACAACATCATAACCTTTGTCTTCCAACATTGCGATGGAGACCAAGTTCTTCTTCAGAGCTGGAACATGCATAACATCCTTCAACAATAATGGATTACCAAACTCCCTCTAAAAGGTAATGGTCCCAATGCCAGTCACACTGTATCGACCATCATCGCCCATCTCTATATGCATCTAGAGGTCCTTCTCCTCCAAGTCACTAAACAACTCCTTGTCTCCCGTCATATGGAAAGACACACCACTATCAAGATACCACACCGATCCCATATAGCTTGAAACCAAACATGCGATGAAGGAAAAATCAAGTTCAAATTGCAAGGCTAAGGCCTCTCCAGCTGTAGCTCCAATAACCTTCTTGTTCTTCTTCTTCTGTGGGAAGTTAGTTGTGAAATGCCCATGTTCGTGACAGTGAAAACACTTCACCTTGGACAAATCCTGCTTCTTTTCTTTAGCTTCGGATTTTGAAGGAAATTTCTTCCCCTTCCCCTTCCTTGCTTTGGCAGCGAAAGCACAATTCTCTTCATCTTCATTCTTTGATGTAGAGCCATCATTGGTACCCTTCCTTATCTCCTCCTGCACAAGATCCGACCAAAGTCGCTCCCATCTCGACAGTTTCTCTCGTCCATTGACAGAGTCTTCGTAGCTATGCCAACTCTTCAGAAGCCCAAGGAGAGCCAAGCTCACCAAGTCTTCATCATCAACAGTAATCCCCACACTTCCCAGTTCATCCCTACAGTGGACAAAATTAGTGAGATATTTTTGGATAATGTCGCCCTTCTCCATTTTTATTTTTCTGAGCTTGTCTTTCAACGCCAACTTCCTCTGGTCGTTGCTGCTTTGGAAAAAATCTGTCAAAGCCTTCCAAATAAAGAATGGAGTGTATTTTTCATGAAGGCTGGACACAATATGGTCCTTCATGCCTTCCAACAAAATTCTTCTTGTATTTTTTATCTTCTTTTGCCATGCGTCAAGTAATGCAGCATCGCTAGATCTCGGCTTAGGAACATTGCTATCGATGAACTCCTTTAGTCCATTATCCTCCAACACTGCCTCCATCCTATCCTTCCAGGCTATGTAATTTGAGCTCCCATCAAGGGCATACTCCAATCTCAACCCATTGAAAGACATTTCAATGTATACTCAACTTCTACACCAAGAACTTTCTGTAGCAAATTCGAATTGTCCACCAGCACAAACTCAACAATTCTTCACAATTGCAATCTTCAAGAATTAACACTGCTCTGATACCATGTAGAAATTAGTATACACTAACCATGCATACATCCATATTCCCTTGATCTCACAATATTTAACTTCTTTCAAAATACATAATCATTCAACTGTTAATCTTTTGCAGAAAATTAATTGCAAACACATGTGAAGCATAAATAAAAACAATCGCACATAACACAGTTGTTTAATGGGAAAGCTTGAAGCTGAAAACCCCAACCATCATATATTATGTATCATGGATATCATGTAACAATCTCATACAAATGTTAGTACATCAAGCTCTCAGTACAACCAATCGTAACACACTAACATAGAATAAATCTGCAAATCCATGCACCGATTTCTACCCTCCTACTAGCCTGCCTCCACTACGCAATCCCTGCTGAAGAATAGCTCTAAATGAATTCGAATTACCCTTTCCTTGACTGTGAAAATCTCATTGGCAACTCCAATGTGTGTGTGGTGCAATCAGTGCATCACTATAGTCACAACAGATAGTCCATCTTGTCCTTTCACCTATCTCTCCACTGGGTCTCCACTAGAACTGACATGCACTATAGTTAACTATTGTATTATACAGTTTATTAATGAGTTATTATTTGTGAATTAACTTACTAATTAATTCACTCCACTCTCACTAGTGTATCATTCAGTTAGACTAGATACAACTAGCTCAACTGAGTCTAACTCACTTTAACTGAGTTAAACTATATACAACTCAATGAACTACTCTTCCAACTCTGTCATAACTTTTCCACTTCAGTTCTAACTGATTACTCCATGCATGAACCACCAGTAAACCCTAGGAATTGCGTAATTTCTTCAAATTTCCACTGATTTGCCAAATCTATGCACTGAAATTAAGTGCTCCAAGAGAAGAAGTTGTTGTTTAGTGTTGGATTATTATTAAGAGCTAATAATAATCAACACTTCTATTTCAATCTATAAATAGACTTCGCCCAATATTCTAAAAAATAGAATCTCATCTATTTTTCCAACTTTACCAACCATCCACAAATAGCATCCTGCAACTTCTAAAATATGATCACCATGTCTAAAAATAGACTTGCACCAAAAATAGCCTGTGAGCCCACTTAGTGAAGGCAACTCTTTTCACTAAGCTCATCATCTTGTTGAATCTCAACACTTCACTGGGAAGCTTTCTAAATGTTACATCTAAATATCCAATTTATTATTATGATTTGAGAACATAGTTAGCATTGATGTCAACAGAAAAGATATGGACTTATGTACAAGTGTTCTTTCATGTGTATTTCATATCTCATGATTGTATGTTAATGTGATATGTGATACCTCTTGTAGGTGAAAACCGCAAGAAATTACCAAGGGTTTTTCCCATGGTATTTGGTGTGAGAATTTGTTTGATATGGTCATAATTAATGAAAATTAAATGAATTAATGAGTTGATATAGTCAATTTTTACGAAGGAGAATTGGATATCAATGTATTATTACAGTGATGGAGAGGAGTTAGCCACAGTGCATAACGATGCTTCTTATACATTTGTAGCATTAATCAATGGTTAGAGAGTCAAATTTTAGCTGCAGAATTGAGATGTTTTTGTAATGCTCGTGTTGAGAATATCATTGGACCCAGTGTGAAATATTGTAATACAAGGTCCACGTAGAGGTTGTGAAGGTTGAAACCTCCAACAAGTAGTGGGTTTCCAAGATATGAGTACAACTTCTTGCTAGTAGTGGCTAGAAAATAGTTGATAGGAGGTTTGGGCCTTCTAGTTGGTTGTGGCTAGAAAGTTGTAGTATAGGTTGAGTCTCCTATATGGTAGTGGCTAGCTAATCTATGTAATGAATATTTTTGATGCATAATAGAATAATAAAAGAAATTCAAAAAACATGGTGGTTTTTTTTCCCTTCAAGGTTTCCACCAGAAATATTTGGTGTCTCATGTGCATGATTATTTTGGTGTTGATGTGTTGATTTTATGTTTTTTTACTGTTATTTACATATTATATTTGATGATTTCATTTTATTTACTAATTATTTTATACGCTAAAAAAGAGGTTAAAATTATATAAGCCCTATCACTATTAATTCACCCCCCCCTTTTCAATAGTGATCTAATTCCAAAAAGTGGTATTAGAGATAATTCCTTTTGTTGCAACTTAATCGTTGGAAGGTGGATTTTTGCAAATCATGGGTTATCAAAGTTCTTCCTTGCTTAGCTATGTAAATTTTCAAGAATGGAGAGAGAAGATGAAATAGAAAATATATGCTCATGGATCTGATGTTTGGAAAGTGGCGATAAATGGTTATGGTGGTAAATCTTGTTCAAACCACGCTTGACAATGGGATGCAAACGCAAGGTGTGTAATGTATTATAATCTTCACAATATGGACATTGAGAAAATAATGGATCTCGAGACCGCAAAGGAGATCTAGGATAGGATGCATGCACTTCATGGAGAAGAAATCAAAATCGATGGTGAAAAAAAGAGATATTTGTTGAAGATCAATATTAGCTTGGCTTAGCATGGGATATAATAGAAAGGCTCTCAATTTAAATAGAGATCTAACGAAACTTCTTCAATTATTTGAAAGAAGAGATTAATATTACCAACAAGCAATTGTGAACCTAAAATCCTAGTTGGAGGAGGCAAGGAGAACTAAATATGAGATTGGCAGCTAGCTTAAAGATCATATCAGTCATTGTGAGAAGCTAGAAGTTGAGTTAGTTTCATCAAGAGATGAGTTAGAAAAGAGAATATATAGCTCAAAGTGAGCTAATGAGGACACAGTTGAAAGCCTAAAGCATAATCTTGTAGCAACAAGAAAGGAAACCAACATCAAAACCAAGAGCCAAAGAATGTGTCAAAAGGTGTAATAAATGTTAGATGTTTCAGCTACCAAAAACTTGGGCATATTTCACCTGATTGCAGAAGTAAAAATATCAAATATTATCAACAAAAAAAGCATCCAAATAAAGAGAATTCACAAGAAATCATTCAAGGAAGATCATTCCCATCAATCTTCAAGGAAAAAAAATATTTTTATGGTTATTGTAATTTATGCAATTTTTTTCGACACAAGGTTGTTGAATGTAAGAGATATGGAAAGAAGAAAAGGAATGCAATGCAGATTAGCAAAATATCTAAGATGTTTCCACCATTCCTTGGTCAGAAAATATGTTATACATGTGACAATCTTGGCCATATGGCCAAATATTGTAAGTTGCCCTATTTCGTTGTGTAATCTAGTGAAAAAGATAAGCCTAATAGAAGCAAATCAAAAATAAAATCGCAAATAGATATTTAGACCATAAAGAAACATATAAGGATTTGGATGGAGAAGGAGCACCAAGATACCCCAATGAAGAATTGAACCTAGCTCAGTTTTAGGGTGAGCATGTAGGAGAAGGTGCATGGGATTAGGGGAGCTCCTTTAATAAAATAAGGATTCTTTAGTTTTGATAGTGTTTGTTTTAGTGTAAAAGGTGTAGAAATTATACAAAATACATGTATGTCCTGGATTCTCCTGATCTAACAATGTGCTACTATTAAATACAGAATCGCTTCTACAAATATTTTCGGAATTAAAAACACAATCGCCAATTATAATATCATGAAGAAAGATCAATCACACACAACACAGATAATTTTCTGGGGAAAGCTTACAGCTAAAAACCCCACTGTCTTCTATTGCATATTATATCATGGATCATGAAACAATTACATACAAAGCTCCAATCCAAGATCTCTTAGTACATGAGCTAATTGTCTCACACTGTCATACAAAAATTGGAAAATCACTTGCTCAATTTATTGTCTCCAGAAAGTCTACCTCCACTACGCAATCTTGATGGTAAAGAACATTGAATGATGGATTGCCTTGCCTTCCTTGACTGCGTAAATATCATGGTCACATCCAATGTGTGTGCTTTCATGTGTGCAAGCGGATAATCTCACAACTGATAGTTTACTTCCATTTCACCTAAAACTCAACTAGGTCTCCACTCGATCTAACATGCATGTAGCTAATAATATTAAAAACATAATTTTCATGTGAGATCACTACATGTGAATTAATTAATATTTAATTCACCTGATCTCTCACTAGTGTATCTGCAATTACAACTAACACAATTGACTTTAACTCACTTAACTGAGTTAAAATGATTTACAAATTGCATTAACTAATTCACCATTGCACTTCCAACTCTGTTGCAACTCAAATCAATGTGTATGTCCCACCAACCAACCTCTCAACTCAAAATTCACTTAGCTAGCTGATTTTCCACTTCAATTAGCTATTTCCAAGTCCACATTGAGAAAAGATTACAGTTTATTGTCCATCTATATTAAGGGATAATCAAGATAGAAATGCATATATAAATATGCATGCATTCTATAAATAGATTATGTACATACATATATAAATAGACATACACCCAAAAATAGCCTGTGTGGGCCCCACCTAGTGTAGGTGCTTAATTTTCACTAGGATCAAGGATGTTGTTTCTGGATGCCAATTTCACTATTTCTTGTTGCAAAATTCAACAAAAGGTTTTGTTTGGTACTGATATACCCTGATTATTCTCTTGAAAGTTGTTTTGATGGCTCTGATGGATGTAGTTATTTTTTTTAAACCCTCAAACTATTTTTGATGGCTCATTTATGATATGTTTTAGAAGTGTTTCAATAAATGGATATACTCCAAATCCTCAATCCAGGCATAATGGATCTAGACTAATATGTGTTTGATTTAATATGTGAATTTTAAGTGCCTATGTGGTGATGGAGAGGTATAATGTCATGCTAGTACCTGCAATCAGAGTAAATAATGGTTAGTGTTGGTCACCACAATTGTCTTCTTTGAACCCTACCTTTACCCTAAATCATGCTACCAAAACCCCTCTTTCACTATTAAATTAAGCCCTTTACACATCGTTCTTGATTCCTTTTGTGATTTTCTTGGATGTGGACCATATAGGCTTATTAATCATTAAAAAGGTTGAATAGGCTTATATTCCCTTATAACTTATCTATTTTCATATTTCCTTAAGGTGTGATGAGTAAGTGTCATTAATCAAAGTCGGAGTTGGTTGGTGCAGGATCTAATGTTCTTGTACCATATGTCGTTCCTGTACCAGATGGACAGTAAAGTGATTCACTACAAATTGACTCCAAAAATATCACAGTTGTTAAGGGATGGCATTCACCTACCACTAAGGGTTTATTCCATTTCTTGTATCCATCTTGGAGCATCATGGATATGCCAAAAATGGAGGTCAGTCGTCGCCCGATGTGTTTTCCTATTAAGTCTTTCATTGCGGCCAAGAGCCAAGTACTTATGTCTAAATTAGGGACTCTAAGATAGGTTTTGTTGGTGATACTATGAAGATATTTTGGTACCCTGCTATTGTAATTTTGTAATCTTGTATCTCCTTGACCCTCTGGGGATGGATCTCCAGTTGTACCCTGTATATTTTTAGAAGACTTTGAATAAATAAGAAGCTAATGTTAGTTTCAATTATTTCTTGTCCCCGTTATTATTTGTAATGCTTCCTTCGCATGTTTGAGTTCAGATTTCTCGTAAAGGGAAACGAGGTGGTTGGCTAGGGCCCAACCAACCAAGCTCATTCTCCCCATCTTTCATGGTGTGCTTATATACATTTATCTTTGTGTGAATAGAGTTATTTATTTACAGTTGAGCTTGCAGGTTTGGTGAAACCCTTTTGGATGTATCTTTTATGCATGATCTCATATCTAAGGAGTCCTTATGTGTGTTGAGTGTATTTTCATTTCCAGTTTCAGTATTTCATTCTTTCTTGAAGCATCACATTATTTATTTTCTTTTCTGAGAACGTTTCTTGAAACATTTCTCAAAGATTAGTAGGGTTTAAGGTTTAATGATTTAAGTTTTGTTTGGAAGTATTATTTCCTTTCATATCAAAGTGTACCCTGGTAGAGATACAAGTTATGGATGTGCGATGGTTCCTCTGCATATAAATTTAAAGTGTAACGATATCCTCGAACGATTGTAAAATAAATATCATTAATTAAAGGAATCGTTGATGGTATTTTTATGAGTTAAAGACTTAATGAAATTAAAATCATCCTTTATGAAAAGTATATTTATCACACTGCGAAAGATATTTGGAAAGGTTTTAAGTTTAATCTTTTAAATAGCGCATTTTTACTTACAACGCAAGGGTTTGTCCTTTCTTCCATTATGATAATTTCCTTAAATATTTGTGGTTTATATTTTCATTGAAATTTTGCATTGGATTGGGATTCTTTTTCATTAAAGTTCAAGATGAATTTTTCTTCCCTGTTTGTTTACTAACTATAGTGCATCAATGTACGAGTGAAGGGTTTTCGAATGTAAGTATGTTCTAGTGCAGAAAAAGAGTGTTATAAGTGCAGGAATAGAGAGTTCTAGTACAGGAATAGAACGTTCCAGTACAGAAACAGAACATTCCAATACAGGAATAGGGAGTTTGGTATAGGAACAAAGTACTCTGGTGCAAGAAAAAACTCATTTCGATGTAGGAATGCAATTGTTATAGTACAAGAATGAGATATTTATGATATAGGAAACATATTTAAAGACACAAAAGAATATCATTAATTTATGTTTTCTAAGCATTAGAATTCGAATATAGTAACATATTTTATTTTGATTTTGATTGCAAGGCGTGCTTTATTTTTCTATCAATTTTTTTAGCGAGTAATTATCTTGATTAAATCTGGTACCTAGAGTGGCTTGGTGTCATTTTGTCGAAAGGTTTTCTTTGTGATTTTTTTCTTTTTTATTCTACATAATTTAGTTAGTGGATCAGAAGTAGGATTTATAGAAGTTAAACCCAGAAGTCTTTGGCATTTATTTTTCTACGCCTCGAAGCTTACATGGGATTGGTTTGACAAATTAAGTGTTGAATAATTTCAATTAAATTGAAACTTTGGCACCCAATAGTTAGCAATTTGAAGACAAAAATAATATAGAATGGATAATTTTTTTGGGAGGCTAGATTGATTATCAATATGAGGAATAATAAGTGATTCAATGGTCTACAAATTTTCTGTCAAGTTAATCCATAAATGATGGTCATCAAATGAGTTGTTTCAGTCCCCATCAACTTAACTACTATGCCTTGTTTGATTGATTCAATTTTCCCAAGAGAATCCTCCAATGAACATTTGATTTGGTCCTTGCAGCAAAAATATAAACACATTAAATATTGAAGTGATCGTTGATCTACTTTTTGGGTAGTCCTTGGCTCAAATTGTCGTTTGTAAATGAAGTTAAATATGTGTTGTTGTGTACATTCTATAGGTTGTATTGCATGTATCCTGAGTTGTGTTATATGGAGTATCTTCTTGGTAGCGCCCTTGATTGGTCATGGTTAATCCAATCATGGTACATGTGAATGAGGGAGGTTGATAGCATCTGCTAAATTAATGTGTTATTATGTATGAAAGAATGTGATCCGACGTAGTGGCAGATTTTTTGTTGAGCGATATTGTTTATTCTGTTAATCTCATGGCCCAAATGATAAGACAATTGTCCTAATTATGGAATGAAATCATTTTTTTGATTTGGTTGTGTGATCAAATTGATGAAGATGATCCTGCACGTTGATCTAATCTAGAATTTTGGAATAAATAAATTTCCATCGATCTGGTCTTCATTCTTTGAAGGCTTAATCATTGTTTATTTACAAGTGCATTGAGAAATGGGTTGAATCGATCCAAAATTGATTAATTGGATATTTATGATTGAATGTGTTAGTAATGGAGTTAATGGTCTGCAATACAATTTTTTTTGCAAGCATTGATGTAATTGTTGTGTTAGTGTTTGAAATGGTTATTTCAGGTATGAATGATTAGCATATCCAAATGATTCTCTGAACTATTCCTTTTCATTAATGAATGGCCAAACAATCACGAATAAGGGGTGGAATGCATTAAAATCCTTATATAGTCTCAAATGTTTTTTCTCCAAATACTATGATCACAATGAATGAGTGAGTAATTATGTGATGGTATAGTAGAAAAATGTCATTGATCTAGTTGCGGTCCAACAACACTTTGATCTAGCTTTGATTGCATGTGTACACACAATTAGTTATTGGTAATTGTTGATCTAGTCTTCTCCAAATATAGTGGATCATTTTAATGCTTATGATTTGGAATGTTGAGATTTGGTTTTGCATATACCCTTTCATTGATTGGATATGGCTTGGTAAGTATGTTCGTCAATCACTTGTTTTTATGAGTGTTATTTTTAAATATTCATTATATAATTCGATTCTTGGGTTAGACCATGTGAGAGTGAAAACATAGCACACATATCATGTAGTGCATGAGTGTCCTACATATGGAGTGAGAGATGTAAAAGGAGAGAATTGTTGTTATATAGGAAGCAGATCAATTGTCTCCTTTTGGTTGTTAGTGTATGGGTGACATAGATAGAAAGATTTTTAGTATGCACCTCTTGTATAATATGTTTTAAGCTAAATCTTGGTCCATGATATCGATTTTGAGCTTGGTACCCTACCAAATTTTCCACTATGTTGTTCTATCTAGAGTGTTGTATTTTTGTGAATTCACAGAGGATGTGATAAGAGAAGATGGAAATTTTAAATCTACCCAATGTAAATGACGTAGTACGGAGGAGTGAAATCAAGTTGGATCATGATAAATCTATGATATCAGATAGTCTTGTTGAATTGTGGAATCATGGAGAGAAAAATTTTGTGTGTAGCAACTCATTGGATGAATGATGCAATTAGATGTTTTTTTGTGTGGATATTTTATGATGAAATGGATTGAAAAGTAACCTGAGAAATGCACATTAGATTTAAAGCATATGCCAGAATTCATGCCAATTAACTATTGATAGATACAAAGTGTGATTGACAGAGATTGAGAAGTTTGGTGCCATTATACTTGTTGATATGTGGTATATATTGGGCTTTGTTTGTTGGATCTGTGTGATTTTTGCTTGAGTGTACTGCGCATGAAAAGTTTCTTTTGTAGGTTCCAAATTATGGAGTATGTTTTAAAGTGTGGATATGCTAGAGACTCTATGCGACTTAGAGACTTGTTGAGTTAGAGATCGTGAACATAATGTACAGTGCAATGGTTTTATGAGATACCTATTTTGGACCTACAATGTGATGCATTGAGCATTGACAGTGAGTGGGAGTTAAGGATGTAGCAATGTTTATTGGTTGCATTTTATATGATTAATGGTGTTCGCGATTGCATGGGCTACGAGGATTATTATTTGTGTTTTTTATTGTAACCATTCCTACTATATATTATTATAATTTTGTGTTCATTAATGGGCATAATTTAATGTGTTGGGTGAGCTTGAAGATCTCATATTATTGTTGAACATGAATTATTGTAGCAATCAAATTTTGTATGACTATGCCTAGATCGTTGATTCCATGTGCTTATGGTGTTGTATGTAACTATCTAGTATTGTTGAGTCATTACATACTGCAACTAGGATTGGAAACTTCTTGCCTTATATGATGAGTGGGAAATATTCATGTCGAGGTTGTCATGAGCATAATTTGATGTATTGTTGAGAGTCTTAGTTTCCCTATGCATTGTAATGAATCATTTGAATTAGCCATGTAAACACATTTGTGTGCAAGATCAACCTTGTGTTTATTAATTAAGCCATGAAATCATTGCATATCATTATCGTACTTGATTGTTTGGTTGATTTTTCATAGGCATAAAGAGAGGTGAGTCATGTATGGGAATTTTGGAGACTTTGGTGTAAGCCATACATGTATTTCATTGACATGATGTACCTTAATTATTAGCATATTCATTGATGTCTATCTGGTTGAGTTATCTAAGCATGCATAGGAGACACATGTTATAGCCATGTATTGAATTCTAGTATTATGGTTGTAGCCTTGTACTTATGTTGATGTCATTGTAATAAGTTGGTTATGATTTATTGGATCAGTTTATGGCCTCTTTCATGTGGAAAGGAGGTCAAATTAATTGTACAAAAACCATGGATATGTTTGTTATCTCAGTGGTTGTTAAAGGGGATCATGTTCTATAGAAGAGAAAATAATGACGAACATAATTATTGTGTTGGTAAAGCATATTGTGGTGTTGTTGACCAAAGATGGAAATAATGGTATTGTTCCCAAGGTTTTGTCACCATGTTTTGTTGTTGATGATAGAATATGTTGTTGTTTGCATCAATGTTGGGCATAATTTTTTTATGTCAGTATTGATGTTATATGGTTATTTGTGCCTTATAGAATTAGTGTTGTTGTTATAGCTAGTGATGAATATGTTGAGTGAAGAGAGAATGATTCTATTGCTATGAATTGGTAAGGAAAGTATGCTTGCTTGAATTTTTATACTGTTGCTAAAAATACAGAGCATTACTTGATATCCTAACGCCATGTGTGTGTGTTGGGCATGTATTAATTTAAGGAGAGAGAGTGTGTGGCCTTGTATTTATGTATCGCTCTTCAAGAAAATCATAGTTTTCTTATGTATAGGGGGAGTTGTCATGTTTTTCCCTTTTCTATTGATGTCAAAGGGAGAGAGATTGAGGAGAAAAGTCTTTAGGGATCATATTTAGGAGGATTCCTCAGGGGTCAACTTCAGGTGGAGGAATCAGGTTCAGATTGAAGGCTCAAGTTGGCTTAGTAGGTCGAAATCAATGCCAAGGGGGAAGGTTGTTGTCATTATAGTGTTGCCATTGATGTAAATAGAAAATAAATGTACTTATGTACATCATGTGCTCTTTCCTACTTATTTCATATCTCGTGATTGTATGTTAATGTGATATGTGACACATCATATAGGTGAAAACTATAGAAAATTACCAAGGGTTTTGCCAATGGAATTTGATGCCAGATTTTGTTTGATATGGTAACCATTAATGAAAATTAAATGTAATTAACGAGTTGATTTAGTCCATTTTAATGAAGGAGAATTGGATATAAATATAATATGTCAGTGATGTAGAGGAGTTAGCTACAATACATAATCATGCTTCTTGTACATTTATAACATTGACTATTGTTTAGAGAGTAAGGGTTTATTTGTAAACTTGAGATGTTGTTGTAATTTTTTTGTTAAGTAGATCATTGGGCCAAGTGTTAAATATTTTTGAAACATTGTCCAAATATAGGTTAAAAAGATTGGGGCCTCCGAAAAGTGGTGGATTTACAAGATAGGAGTATGGATTCTTTCTTGTAGTGGATAGAAAACAATATATAGGAGGTTGGACCCTTCTAACTAGTGGTGGCCAACAAACTATAGTAGAGGTTGTGTCTCCTAGCTGGTATTGGTCAACTAATATATGTAATGAATATGTTTTAAAAATAATAGAAGAATCAGAGTAGCAAAACAACAACAGGGTGTTTTTTCTCCATTTTGGGTTTCCACAAGAAATCTTTGGTGTCTCATGTGCATGAGTATTTTGGTATTGATGTGTTGATTTTACATATTCAAATTTGATGATTTCATTTTATGTACTAATTGGTTTATGAGTTGAATTTTTTTTTAAAACTGTATACCCTATCACTACTGATTCACACCCCCCAATAGTGATATGATTCCAAAAAACACAATATTTACATCCATCTAATGTGCTTCCAAGTTGAATCACATAAATAATAAAGCCCATTGGATATCCTCTTTTGTAACTAAGAAAATGCCTCTTAGAAATTAATTCCCTTTCCTAATGTTATTGGAATAGATAATAAAATTCTATTGGGGATTATGTTTTCAATTAACGAAACATCTCTTTGAATAAATTCCCTTTTCCTAGTAGTACTCCTAATATAGTTGTATGCTTTTCGACTGACCCATCAACCTAATACTTGTTTTAGTCAACACCCAACTATAATCCATAAAATTTCCCCTTATAAGTAACCAGGCTAATCACCGTATAAAATTCTCCATTATATGTTACCATTATTCAACATAAAGAATACAAGAATAGATTTTAAAGGGGGTGTTTCTACCTTATCAATCTTCATAAATAGATGCCTATGTTATATTAGTTAATTTCATCAATTTTTCTTAGACATATAATTTATTTAAATAGGAAAATAAAATACATAATAGGTGACAGACATTGTAAATATAGTCTTTTAAACCTTATCTGAACATGCCACGTGTCTTTTTTTTTCTTCAATGGAATGAGTAAGGGTATTTATATTAATAAAATTTGGAGATGGGCCCAAAACCCTTGCATCTATTTTCTAATACAAAAAACAATTATTCATCATAATAAACATAAATTTGACTACCTCTTGATCTAGATAAATAGTTTAGATAGTAAAAATGACCACAATATACTATAAAAGGACCCAAGGAGGAAGATACATTTATAGAATAGCATAACAGGTAGAGAGATTTAGCGATAACTAGCCATAAAACCAAAATTTTCACCAAGTCATGGAGCAAGTTTCAGCAAGAGCCATGAAAACGTGCTTCGAACCCTCTATAGCGACGATCCCTCTTGAATTTTGTAGGAGCCCCATGGCCAAGACCTACAAGAGTCACCCTTTTAGCAATAGAGGAAGATACTTCCACCGCAAATAGTTGAGAACTAAGCAAGTGAATTTCCTACCTTAGCCCATCTAAAGAGTTTTCCATTTTAGCATTATGGGACAAGAACTTTGCCTCTAGGAAAAACTAGAAGGAGCACCTTTGCCAATTAACCATGTCTTCAAGATTCTGGATTGAGACAAGAAATTCCTAAGATGCGTCCAACAATATGTCAATCAGATTCGATGCGTCGATGTTTTCCTGAGGGTCATAAATTCTAGAAATTTTGTATTAGGGACACAAATCTCTGCAAACCTAACAATGATATATATGCTCTGACAACATGTTATAACAAACAACACTTAATTAAATATTTTTAGAAATAATAATGGGACCATTTTATTTTCTAAGTGTACAGTTTGATATTTAATAAACACTTTGGGCCTTAATTATGCATTTTAATAATAAAATATGTTTTTAATAGAACCACCGCGACCTAAACCAAAGTCTTCAAACCCTTTGAATAAGCGCAACTTATTTAAATTTCTTGGGCCCCCTGGTATCTGAAACCTCGCAAGCCTGTAGCTCTTCGAAAATTAAAATTCTAAAACCTTCATGGCACACGGGTTTCCAAGATCCACATCATCACTTTTCTCAAACAATGCACATAGCAAGTAATACTAAGCTCCCACTCACTAAATAATATCTATTTGTGGGTACGAGGCCCCACTTCCCACACTTTTCTCTAATATCTCGCTATCTTGGAATCTCGTAACAGTTTATAAATTCAATTTACAAAACCTTATGGGCATCCAGGCATCCAGATGCCACGTCACCTTGAAATGCATAAGGCCCACTTTCCCGCTAATTCATGTTTTTGATTTATTTATGGTAAGTGGTCCCTCTTTACTGTAATGGCCCGCCTACCCAGAAGCCCATAAAATTTTATAAATTCAATTTACGAAACCTTATGGGCATCTGGGTTTTCGAGCACTCATCTCTCCTATATAGGCATCACATGCCTTATTTTGCATGGAACATTATTTCATTTCATTATGGCATTTTACCCTTCTGGTATATTATATTACTCTGACTCCTCTATTTTTCCAGATACTTGGAACCTCAGAAACTTTATTTAATTTTAATTCTGAATCCTTACAGGCACATTACCCTAGGGTATGATGTAGCATTTTTCACGTGGCCCCCTACATATATCTTGTCCAATCAATTAAATTCTTACATTATGGCATTCGATGGCACATTTATGGTTGAAATTTAGTCTATTTAATGAGTTTAAATTATCTTTTGACAGTTTCATTTTATTTTCATGTAATAGCTATGCTCTGCTAATTTCCTCTGTAGAAATTTGAATAACTAATATGTTATCCACCGAGATTCTCCTGATCACACACTATTTTATCTTCATGCACAATACAGAATCTCTTCTACCATTGATCATTACACGCGGAAATAAAATCAATTGCATGCACACATTAAAGCCATAAAAATTCACACATAACACAATATGTAATGGGAAAGCTTAAAGCTGAAAACCCCCAACTATCTGTATATTATATATGTCATAGAGATCATGTAACAATAATTATACAAATCTCCTCACAAGCTCTCAGTACAATCTCCAATTTCTACACACTAATCAGGCTCGATCTTGCAAATCCCATGCACCGATCTTTGCCAGCCTTTAGCCTGCCTCTACTGCACAATCCCTACTAAATAATGCCTCTTGATGAGTTTGAATTACCCCAGCCTTGCTCATGCAGTCTTTATAGGAATCTCTACTGAGTGTTGGATGCAAGCCATGCATCACTTATAGTCACAACTGATAGTCACACTTGCCCTTTCGCCTATCTTTGCACTGGTCTCCACTAAAACTGTCCATGCACTGAAGTTAACTGATGTATTCTTTAGTTGATTAATGAGTTTATAATTAGTGAATTAATTAATAATCAATTCACACCACTCTCACTGATTTTATCAATCAGTTAAACTAGATACAAATGGCTCAACTATGTTTAGATTAGTTAAACTGAACACAACTCCATTAACTCCCTCAATCAACTCCACCAAACTCTGTCACATGAGTTCTAACTGAAGTATCCATGCAATAGCTCCACTTAACCCTCAGGAATAGCGTAATTCCTTCTGTCAGCTCCCGTGTCACATCTGTGCACTTAACTGAAGTGCTCCAAGAGAATAAGATAATGTTTATAGTCCAAATATTATTAAGAGCTGCTAATATTCGACATATCTATTTTTAGACTAGCAATCTAAAAATAGATTCCGCCCAATATGTATAAAAATAGAAATCCATCTATTTTTCCAACTTGACCAACCATCCACAAATAGCATCCCGAAACTCATAGAATATGATCCATATGTCTAAAAATATACATAGTCTAAAAATAGACTTTGCGACAAAAATCACCTGTGTGGCCCCCACCTAGTTTTGGTGATCACTTTCCAACTAGGATCAGGAATGATGTTTCAGGATGCCTCCTTCATTTTTTCTTGTTGCAATCTTCAACACTCCCTCTCAACAAGAAAGGACTATCTTTGCATGCAACATGCAACTCCATGCATTCGCCCTGCAACCTTCACAAGTGCCATGCAACTCCATGCATCTACTCTGCAACTCCTCTGAAACTGAATAGGCTCCAAAAAACTCAATCAATCTGATGCATCTATCATCAGAGTCTTTGAATTCTACTGGTACCAACTGCACATGTCATCAAGAACCACTGCGCTGTTGAACTCTTGCACTTGCTGTCAACTCTGATCCGTGCTCCAGTATCCGACACTGTCACTTTGATCTGCCTACGTCAATCCAACTGATCATTCTACTGCTACGCTGTGGGCACCTCGTAGCGAGGTTCAATTCATGAGATCCACACCATATCATGAATCTTTCCCAAAAATATCCTCTTGGGATTAATCATGCATGTCGCCCCACCTCTCACCTGGTGGTATAGCTGCATGCACTCCCTCTACCCATCTGGCACGAAATTTCTCTACATGAGTGGTTTCTTCCACTCCATGATCCTCATATTGTGGCTTCTCCACATCTTGAGGTTCACTCTTACTTGCATGCAAAACTTGCTCCCTCTCAAGCATCAATTGCATGTCTTTCTCGCACTTCCCAACAATAGGAAGCTCTGTAGAAATCCCATCTACTTCAAGTCTGTAGAGATTCTTTTCTCAAATCCCAACCTTCTTGACTTGTCCTTCCTCATCCACACTAAATCCTACACTCCCAAGCTCATCCCTGCAGTGGAAAAACTTTGTCAAGTATACCGGAATAGTGTCATTCTTCTTCATTTTTATTTTCTTGAGTTTATCGTAAAACTCAACCGCTTCAATGCTTTGCAATTGCTCCAATGATCAATATCGCTCTGATACCATGTAGAAATTTGAATAACTGATATGTTATCCACCGATATTCTCCCGATCAAACACTATCTTATCTTCATGCACAATACAGAATCTCTTCTACCATTGATCATTACATGCGGAAATAAAATCAATTGCATGCACACATTAAAGCCATAAAAATTCACACATATGAAAACAGTATGTAATGGGAAAGCTTAAAGCTGAAAACCCCCAACTATATGTATATTATATATGTCATAGAGATCATGTAACAATAATTATACAAAGCTCCTCACAAGCTCTCAGTACAATCTCCAATTGCTACACACTAATCAGGCCCGATCTTGCAAATCCCATGCACTGCTCTTTGCCAGCCTTTAGCCTGCCTCTACTGCGCAATCCCTGCTGAAGAATGCCTCTTGATGAGTTCAAATTACCCCAGCCTTGCTCACGCAGTATTTATAGGCATCTCTACTGAGTGTTGGATGCAAACCATGCATCACTTATAGTCACAACTGATAGTCACAATTGCCCTTTCACCTATCTTTGCACTGGTCTCCACTGAAACTGTCCATGCACTGAAGTTAACTGATGTATTCTTTAGTTGATTAATGAGTTTATAATTAGTGAATTAATTAATAATTAATTCACACCACTCTCACTAATTTTATCAATTAGTTAAACTAGATACAAATAGCTCAACTATGTTTAGATTAGTTAAACTGAACACAACTCCATTAACTCCCTCAATCAACTCCACCAAACTTTGTCACATGAGTTCTAACTGAAGTATCCATGCAATAGCTCCACTTAACCCTTAGGAATAGCGTAATTCCTTCTGTCAGCTCCTGTGCCACATCTGTGCACTTAACTGAAGTGCTCCAAGATAATAAGATAATGTTTAGAGTCCAAATATTATTAAGAGCTAATAATATTCGACATATCTATTTTTAGACTGGCAATCTAAAAATAGATTCCGCCCAATATGTCTAAAAATAGAAATCCATCTATTTTTCAAACTTGACCAACCATCCACAAATAGCATCCCGCAACTCATAGAATATGATCCATATTTCTAAAAATAGACATAGTCTAAAAATAGACTTTGCGACAAAAATCACCTGTGTGGCCCCCACCTAGTTTTGGTGATCACTTTCCAACTAGGATCAGGAATGATGTTTCAAGATGCCTCCTTCCCTGTTTCTTGTTGCAATATTCAACATCCTCTGCTCTTCCTACATGAAAGCTTTGATACGTATCACAAGGACGAAATGAAAAAGGCTAAGGAAGAGAATAAGGATCATGTGGAGCAACTTACTGGCCCATACAAAGAAAATGAAGATGAAAATATTTCAGGTGCAATTATTTTCTCTGATACAATTTGTACTAGAGATGCATGGAAATATTTGTGGGAGAACATATATAAGTATTTTGAAGATGAAGGACCCTATATTACAGTTAATACCATGAAAGTGGATGATGAAACACCCACCTCTAAGGAAACCCCAAAAGATGCATCAAGTTCCTTCTTGCACAAAATTGCAGTGAGGCCATGTCTTATACCATATATGGATACAGTCAGATGGGTAATGGAGAATGTGAATATTACTAAGTGGGAGTTTCATACATAGAAAGGCACCATAATTGGATCATTCATGACGAAGGACCTTCAGGATGTGTACCATTTTCCAGAACCACAATGCACCTTCAACAAAAATTATGTGCAGGAATTTACCAAGAAGCACAAGGAACATGTGGATTCTATCAAATATTGTAGACAAGCCCTAAAAAAACACAAAACAGAGTAGGATGGTGAGTACTCTATAGATTCACTTGCTATTCAGATTTCCATTATGTTATGTATATTATACATATATCCAAGTTTCCTAATACTTCTGTCTCCCTAGTTGATGGGACTTCTAAGGGTTATATTTTTTACTAGGCTAACCTATTATCCAATAACCTAGCTAAGAATATTTTGGATTTCCACACTTGCTAGAGTGTTTATGAAAATAAAATCACTCATTTTTACATGTTTTCCTACATAATGGATTGTCTTTTCTTTACTTTAGATATTCCAGCCATGGGATGGAAATTGACTCCTTCTGATCCCCTTCTAATTCATATTTTTCACAATTTCCTTTGGGAGTCCAATTATTTTGATCATTTTTATGCAATTTTTCATCGGGTCATTATGCTTGTTTATGAAATCATATTTGAAACCAAGCCTCCCAAAATTTCTCTGGAAGCCATGGAAAACCTCAAGAAGATTGGGAATTGGTTTGGTGAGGAATTTTTTACATATATAAAAGTTTTGGGAAGCTACACGACACGCTGTGTCCTTCCCCTCTACATTCCCAACAAGCTTATATGCAGGGAAGTGGCTTACCATACAGTAGGCAATGGAAATACTAAAGCACTGAAAGTATACAATAAAAATATTTGGCCCTAGTTTCATTTATCTTTTGATATTTTCTCCCTATTCAATTATGGTCATGCAGAGAAATAGGTGTGAACTATTGAGGTGCTAAAATTGGCCACCATCCTAGTTAAGGCATATGACCCTAGCGAAGTATCAAAATAGGTTTCCTTGGCTTGTGGCATAAGAAGGTATCACCATGAGTGTTATGCAACTAGCTCACAAAATAGAAGAAAATACAAGTTTTTTATGATAAAAAATCCATATATACCATACAAACTAATTGGGTTCTAAATATAAAGTTGTAATGCGTACCTTTTGTGTGTGTTGCACATTATGGAGATAAACATATTGCTCCATCTGCAATATCCATGTTACCAGATCCTTGCCATAAAACTTCCTCATGTCGATATTTGGAATATGGTGGGTCTTAAACCCAACATCGAAGTCTCTAAAATCATGATTTGAAATCCTTTTTTTCTCATTATGAGTTTCATGGAATACCTTTTCACCATTAGGAAGCATTTCTTGTAGCAACTTTGACAAACCTTCTATGTATTCTTTTAAACCATTCATGTCACCTTTTAAACCACCCATGTTTCCTTTTAAACCATCCATGTCACCTTTTATTTCTACTTTTAAACCATCCATGTCCCCTTTTAGTTCATCTTTGGTTGCTCTTTGTGAGAGCGAAATTTGTTGCACCTCGTCCCGTAATTTTGATTTATCATACTGCAATTCTTCCTCTTCATGCGTCATATTAGAATATTATGAGGGATTAATGAGTTTGGAATTTATTTATTTTTGAGGCATATTATAACAAAATACTGATATCTATGCTTCAATATTCCCTTTGAATCACTTCAAACTAAGTTTTCAAACAAGACTTATGCAAAATTTTAAAAAAATACACACATTTTTCTTGCTTTATACGAGATTGATATTGAATCTATTATATCTATATAATTTTGGATCTCCAAGGTCTGTAATAGCATCTTTTGGTAGCCCTCTAAGTATTCTTTCCAACCCCATAGGTCAAACCAAGATTGAAGTATTCAACAAAGAGTTATGCTCGATCTCCCAAAATGATCAGATTATATACTAGTTTAGTAAAGCGAAATTGTGTGGAGTGCCATGTATCATTGTTTCTACCTTCACCCCTGAAATTACTGAATAAAAAACTTCAGTCTGTTCTATTTCAGCCACTTTTTATAGAATTCAAATTTTATTCCTAAAACGAAATTTATGACGTTTTTCCCTAGGTCACCTGTTTGAGACTAAATTTTGGATCTTGCAAAAACCCTAATGTCCCCAAATCATATCTCCGAAAATGTAGCGAAGCAAGATCTGAAATTTTTACACAAAGTTCACCAATATTTAGGCTCCATGTGGTCGAAATTTTAGCTTCTAAAGCCTCTTATAAAAAAATATAGCGAAAATTCCAAGATGACTTGTTTGAAGAAGCGAAATCATAGAATCCAAAGCTCTGATACCAAATGTTATGCAACCAGCTCAAAAAATAGAAGAAAAGAGAGATCAAAAACTTAAAAATTATCCACTTCAAGGGGGGAACCTCCTTTACATTAAATAAATGAACAATTCTTGGATGATTCAAATTACCAAACCTTGTTTCTATATATAGGAGTCTAAGGGGTCACAATATAATCAGAATTGACATAACAATAATAATGTAAGGGCACGATAACAATAGTGGGTGTCTATGGGGCACAATAATAAGAATACGGGGACTACACAGGCACAACAATATCAATAAGGGGGCTACACTAACAATAAAAATAAGGGGATACACTATTATTATAGGGACCTGGCATGCCCCTCTCCTTCAAAAAAGTGTTCTCGTAAATGCTTGAGTAGTTCTGGATGCTTCTGTATAAAATTTTCATCCTCCTATGTGGAATCTTCAGTGGGTAAGTTCTTCCACTTGATGAGATACTCTGAAATAGAATGATTTCTTAGTTTTAGAGTTCTTGTTTCCATGACTTCTTCAGGTTCCAATATGATTTTTCCTTCCTCGTCAACTTTTGGAAGTATTGTTTGAACTGGGAGCTTATCACCTATAACCTTCTTTAAGCATGAAACATGGAAAACTGGGTGCACTCAGGAAGATTAAGGAAGCTCCAATTTGTGTGCCATAGTAAAAATCTTTTGCAACACCTTGTAAGGACCATAATACTTTGGTGATAATTTATTATCCTTCTTTGCTTGCTTGAGGGGCATTTGTTTGTATGGTTGTATCCTTAAAAATACCTAGTCTCCTACATCAAAAATTATTTCGCTACAATGTTGATCTGCATGTTATTTCATTTGATCTTGTGCCAAAGTTAGGTTATCCTTTAAGAGTTTGAGAAATTTCTTCTGATGCTCGATGTGATATTCCACTGATTGAACCTTCAAATTTTATCTTAAAGATGATTTGATGGATGATGGATGACAAAAGTGCCATAAATGGGGTCATTTTTGTTGCAGTATGGAAGGAAGTGTTATACCTCCATTCAGCCAGAGGTAACTACTAGACCCATTGTGTCTATTTATTAGATACAAAGAAACGAATATATCCTTCCAACCATTTGTTCACTATCTCAGTTTTCCCATCAAATTGAGGATGATAAGATGAGATATGAGCTAATTGAGTACCCAGACAAGAAAATAATTTTTTCCAAAAATTTCCAGTGAAAATGTGATCTGTGTTGCTTCCAATAATATTTGGGTTTCCATGTAGCTTTTGAATTATTTCCATAAATGTAGTAGCAATTGTACTAGCTTTAAATGGATAAGATAATGCACAAAAGTGTGCATACTTGGTAAGTCTATGAACTACCACCATGATGACACTCTTTCCTTTGGACTTGGGTAAACTTGTGATAAAATCCATTGAAACCTCCTTCCAACGTTGACCCTGAATGGATAAAGGTTATAACAGACCTGAGGTCTTAATTTTCTCAACTTTATTTTGTTGGAAAACTAAACGTTCCACCAAAAACTTTTGAATATCAGATTTAAGGCCATCCCAAAAAAAATTCCTTCTTAACCCTGTGGTAATTTTTTAAAAATCCCAAGTGCCCTCCTAAGGGAGAGGTGTGAAATTCCAAAGGAATATTTTGTTTGACTCTAGAATTATTACAAATATATAAGTGATCTTTATACCATAATGAATCACTTTTCCAGCTAAATGTATCATGTGCACTGAGATCTTACTGCAAGTTTTGGATGAGTGCCCACACTTCTTCGTCATTATTCAATTCATCCCTTTCTTTAGTTATCCAATCTAGTTGGATAATATAAATGGCACAAAGCAATGCTTCCACATCCTCATCGTGTCTTGAGAGTGCATCTGCAACAACATTTTTCTTTCCTTTTTTGTAGATGATTTCAAAGTCATAAACCAATATCCTTGTGACCCATTTTTTCTGCTCTTCTTAAGATAATATTTGTTATAAAAATTATTTAAGACTATCATGATCTGTTTTTACCTTGAATTTTCTTCCCATTAGGTAAGTTTGTCATTTCTTAAGTGCATATATTTTTTCCAACATTTCCTTCTCATAAATAGGTTTGTGTAAATACTTTCCTTTTGATTGAATGACTTTCAAAATCAATGGGTCTTCATTCTTGTAGTAAAACAACACTAATTCCATTTCCTTAGGCATCAAATTCCACATTAAAGACTTTTGTGAAGTCTGGCGTAGCTAAGACCAGCTCTTGGCACATTACCTCTTTAAGATTTTCAAAGGCCTTTGTTCTTCTCAAGTCCAAGAAAATTCATCTTTCTTCAGTAATGTTGTTAGAGGTGCTTCTATTCTCCCATAATTCTTAACAAACTTGTGATAATACCCTATCAACTCGAGAAATCCTCACAAATTCTTTATGGTTGTGGGGATTTTCCATTACTTAATGGATTTAATTGTATGCCTTAACACCCTTATGAGATACAATATGACCCAGATATTCCACCTCATGTAATCCAAAGAAACATTTGGAGGTTTTTGCATATAATTTTTTCTCCTCCAACATGTTGAACATTATCCTTCCAATACTTGTTGTAGATTAGTATATTATCAAAAAATACTAACACAAATTTTCTAAGGGTTTGAAAATGGAATTCATCAAACCTTGAAATGTAGAAGGTGCATTGGTAAGGCCAAAAGGCATGACCAAAAATTCATAATGACCCTGATGAGTTCTAAATTTTGTTTTCGGAATGTCTTCAGTCTTCATTCTTATTTGATGATATCCTGAACAAAGATCCAACTTGGGGAAGTAAATTGCTCCATGTAATTCATCCAATAATTCATCAATGATAGGAATTGGAACTTTATTGTTAATAATGAGCTTGTCAAGATCCCTAAAATCTAGACACATGCACCATGATAGATCCTTTCTATGAACCAATACTACTGGAGCAGAGAAATAACTTTGACTACGCTGAATTATATCGGCCTCTAGCATTTCTGCAACCATATGTTCAATTTCACTCTTTTTGGAATAGGTATATCTATAAGGCCTAATGTTTGGAGGAATACTTCTTGGAATCAAAAGAGTAGCATGATCATGATCACGAATAGGTGCGAGGCCATTGGAAGTCCTAAATATCTTGGAATGTTTGTCCAATATTTTTTCAAGATCTGGAGAAATAGATTATTTGATTTTTGAACCTCTAGTGAGCATAATTATGCAATTACGTCATGTTGTTCTTTCTTCATAATGTTTATCATGCCATTATAGTTTATTATCTTTCATATTTTCCCTGCGATACCCCTTAATTAAACTTTCTTTCCTTCCCAAAGAACAATTCAAGAAAATTTCTTGAAAATTAAAAGCTATCATACCCAAAGATTGTAACCATTGGACTCCTAGTACAACATCAACACCACCCATTGGAATGGAAAGAATTGGACTATTCAAGACATATTCCCCCATGGTTAGTTTGATATTATGGAACTTTCTAGAGAAATTTATAGTTCCTCCATTTGCAACCATCACTTGACACTCTGGTGCAGGATATAGGAAGAAATTCAATTCCTTGACTATCTTACAATGAATAAAATTATGGCTACTGCCTGAATCAATCATAACTATGAACTTTTCTTCTTGATATGTACTTCTATATTAAGAGTTTGAGGAGTGGTGATTCCTTCCAATGCATTACAATATATGGTTAGATTCATTTCTTCTTTATCCAGGGTTGGTTCCTAGTGTGTATCCTCTTCTTTTGAAGTTTCTTGTTCCTTTTCTTCCTCCTCTACACAATATATGTAAAATAATTTATTCTTAGCACACTTATGACCTTTAGTGTATTTCTTATCACAAATGTAATAAATCCCTTTTTCTCTTTTTTATTCCAACTGTTGTGGTGTCAATCTTGTAGGTTGTGGGAGGCTAGGAGTAGTAACACTTCCATCTTTATAGTTGTGAGTAGTAGGCTTCCTTGTTGCCATAATTTTGCTTTCAATCTTTCTTGCCAACCTAAATGCATTTTCCAATGAATCAGGTTCCCAAAGGTGAACCTCATGTTGGATATAATCCTTTGAAGTCCCTATGAAGGCATTAATCCTATGCTCCTATGGAATCTCACTTACCCTTATATTCAATTTTTGGAAGTCCTCAACGTGCTCCACCATTGAACCCTTTGTTTGAGATTTATCAATAGGATAAATAAAGTGTTTCTCTGTGTATCCTCATAATGTTCTATCATTTCCTCTGTAAAAAATTACCAAGTGACAAGTGTTTTACAAGAAAAAAGCCATCAATACCATACAAACTGATTAGGTTCTAAATATAAATTTGCAATGCATACCTTTTGTGTGTGTTGCACATTATGGAGATCAAAATATCGCTCCATTTGTAGTATCCATGTTACCATATCTGTTGGAACGGGGTCTCCTAAAAAGCTGCGAAACTGGTCCATTTTGAATATTTTTTATTATATTTAATCTAGTGTGGGGGTTTTGGGGTGGGTCAAAGCCCTGAAAGCATTGTAATAGGTGAAAGGGTAAATTAGGGGTCCGAAAACCATGGGTTGTGGACCATAGGAAAGTCTAGGCTAGATTGTTATAAATAGAGATGCATTTTGTATTGTAAAAGATAAGAAATGATGAGCTATTGATGTGAATAGTAGTTTAAGATATCTGTTTGGGTTTTTGGGAAGGATTCATGCTGGCTGTGTGCACGGAGATCCAAGTCCAACTGTGTGCAGACCCTGCTACTGTGTGTGCAGGTTGGGAAGGGAATTGTAAGGAAGAACGGATGAATGAATGAATGTGAAAGATTGTTAGAAAACTGAATATATGAGTAATTTTGTGTGAATTACTGATAATTGTTGTCTCGTGCATTTTCTGTCTTTAAGCTGTGAAAGATCTATGTTCTACGTTCTTGGATCTAGATCTGTTAAGTTCTGTTTATGTAATGTTGTTTTGATGTTATAAAAAACATATAACTATAGATCTAGTGCACATGGATGTGAATAGAGACTTAATTAAATCTTCACGGAACAAAGTAATCTGGGAGTCACATGATCTAGCGTAGCTCTGCTTGCCTTACCCATCCTTTCTCAGGGTGCGGAAACCTGGTTCCAACACCCACCCATACTACTTCGGGTGAGACTTTGGCCTGCACAAGCAGGTCACTACTGATAGGGCCAGTAGTATAGGGGTTTGTTGGCAAATCTTGCACACCGAACCTGGGTCAGGACCCCTCAAGCCAATAGGATCAATGTCATCAAAATTCCTCATATCAATCTTTGGAATATGGCAAGTCTTAAAACCAACAATGGAGTCTCTAAAATCATGATTGAAATTTATTTTGTTCTCATCATGAGTTTCATGGAGTACCTTTTCACCATTAGGAATAATTTCTTGTATCAACTTTGTCAAACCTTCCTTCAAAACTTCTATGTATTCTTTTAAACCATTCATGTCACATTTTAAACAACCCATGTTGCCTTTTAAACCACCCATGTTTCCTTTTAAACCATCCATGTCACCTTTTATTTCTACTTTTAAACCATCTATGTCCCCTTTTAGTTCATCTTTGGTTGCTCCTGGTCACGTAATTTTGATATATCATGCTGCAATTATTCCTCTTCATGCGTCATAGTAGAGTTTTCTGAGGGTTTAATGGGTGTGGAATTATTTTTTTTGGGAGGAATATTAGAACCAAATAATGATATCTGTTCTCGAACATTCCCTTTGAATCACTTCAAACTAATTTTCCAAATAAAACTTGTGCAAAATTTTAAAAAATATGCACACCTTTTTCTCGCTTTGTGGGAGACCGACATTGAATCTATTGTATCTCTGTAATTTCGGATCTCCAAGGTCTAAAATTGTGTCCTATGCTATCAATATGATTCTTCTTTCCAACCCCATAGGTCAAACCAATATTGAATTCTTCAACAAACATCTATTCCCGATCTCCCACGATGGCCTGATTATATACTAGTTCAGTAGATCCAACTTGTACGGAGTGTCACATGTCACTTTTTCTACCTTCAGCCCTGAAATTATTAAAAGAAAAACCACAGTCCGTTTAATTTCAACCACTATTTACAAAATTCAAATATGATTTCTGAAATGAAAGTTATGATGATTTTCCCTAGGTCACCTATTTGAGACTGAATTTTGGAGCCTACAAAAATCCTAACTTCCCTAGATCATATCTCCTAAAATATAGCAAATCAAGATCTGAAATTTTTACACTGTGTTCACCAAATTTTTTATACGCGTGGTCAGAATTTCAACTTCTAAAGCCTCGTAGAAAAAATGTTGTAGCGAAAATTCCAATATGACGAGTTTGAAGAAGCGAAGCTGTAGAATCCAAAGCTATGATACCAAATGTTATGCAACCAACTCACGAAATAGAAGAAGATATAAATCAATGACTTAAAAATTATCCACTTCGAGGGGGAAACCTCCTTTACATTACATAAATGAACAATTATTGGATGATTCAAATGAAAAAACCTCATTTCTATATATAAGAGTCTAAGGGGTCACAACATAATTAGAGTCGGCATAAAAATAAGAATGTAAGGGCGCAACAATAATAATAGTGGGCTTCTATGGGGCACAATAATAACAATATGGGGACTACTTGGGCACAACAATAAAAATAGTGGGCTCTATGGGGCACAATAATAGAAATATGGGGACTACATGGGAACAACAATAACAATAAGGGGGCTACACCAACAATAACAATAATGTGATACGCTAGTATTATGGGGACCTAACAATGAGGAACATAATTTTGATGATTTGTTTGTTGAAGCCTCATAATATAGTACAGTTTTGAACAGTGTGTGATCCAGGTGGATATTGGTGGCCACCTGCTTATTCCACTTGCACCCACACCATTGTTTCTTTCAATCTTTTAGTTTCCTTAATCGCAGCAAAGTTTACTATTTTTGGTATTTTTTCGGGTCCTAAACTTCCAAAGCCATTTTGAGGGATGAAAAGACGTTTTTAGGGAAAATACAGAAACCAAAAAAGTCTCAACCCAAATCACCACTTTCTTTTTTCAGCCTCCACTTTGAGATCTTCAAAATGAGGTATTATGATAGCCAAATGAAGATCGTATGCCAAAGTTACGAACCTAGGAAGTTGACATTCCAACTTACCCCAACGGGGCCCACAACCTTTTGGCATTTCATCTCCTAGAGTTAGGCTTTTGGATGTTTAGGATTTCTCATTATTTATCAATGATAAAAATTCCATCGAGCCTAATTGTAACACAGTTCAGAGGCATGTAGCCACCACATCTCTTCTCAGAGATAAGCTACCATCACCCAAGCTAGTTTATTTCCATTGTGTATGTAAATATATTTCAGTTCTTTGATATTAATGAAATTAAGTGTTATTTTTGTTGCATCTCTATTTTAATGGTTATATTTGTATTATGTTGCATTCATGTCTAAGTTCATATTAGTGGTATCATAGCAGTCTACTCTTTCTCTATTTTTCTTTGCATGTCCCTAACGAGATTAGGGTATAATGAATTAGGGATCGAATTGTTTGAACCTTTGCAAGATCAACCTCGCAAACCCTGATTACCTCCCATGGAAGAAGAAAAGAAAGACAAGGGAGCAGGATATCCTTTCAAAATATTGCTAGAAGAATCCCTCGAGCAACAGAGGAACACAATGATGGAAAAATTTTCCCAAATTCTTCGACGAATGCCCATAGGAGATGCATCTTCATCCAATAGTCACTCTGGAGGTGCCACTCCCTTCAAGGTACAAGTCAAATTTGACATTACCCTATTTGAAGGCTAGATAGATACAAACATCATGGATAGATGGTTAGATATGTTGGAGGGATATTTTTCAGTTCATAATTTTTCCAATAGGAAAAATATTAATTTTGCACTCCTCAAAGTCGGCCCCCATGTCAAGGACTGGTGGGAAACCTACTACGAACAGAGGGATGAGAGAGAAAACTCATTTTTTTCAAAAGAACCCACTTGGAATTCTTTCTGAGATGCCATTAAGGAAAAATTTTACCCCATGGGGAGCTATGAGGACATGTACATACAATGGACTACCATTTGTGGTAGCAAAGGGATCAAGATGTGCATTAGCTGATGAATCTATTCCATATCTTACGTACAAATTTGGGTATCAAATATTCAAAGAAACATCTGGTGCTTAAGTACCGCAGTTGTTTTCACATATATATTCAAGAGTAAATGGAATTCCTTGACATCTCCTCACTTGGTACAACATACCGATATGCTGCTAATATCGAGCAAAAAGTTTAAGAGAAGAAGCGAGACTTTGGATCTGTGAATCTGAAGTAATGGAAAGGCGACCCCAAACTGTAGAAAAAAGGAAAAATCCAAGGCGGGGTAACCCAAGACAACCCGCTGAAGCCATAAGCAAAGAAAAACACCACGAAGAGCCCCATAAGTGAGTGTCAAGCCAATCAGTCACTAATGGTCGAGCTAAAGGATTCTAAATTAGATCCATGCTCCGACTCTTCGTCACACCTCGACAATGGGAATGAAAAATGGAAGCAGATTATTGATGTGGAGCCCGTGCCACCATTTCCACCACCAAGATCCAAAAGGATGAGCCCAAATATCCAGAGGAGGCGAAGTGCCTCTTCCACTCCCAGATGTGGGTGAAGGTTTCTCCACTGCAATTTATTGTCAACAGCGGAACCCAAAATATTATCATTTCAGAAATGTCTTGAAGTAGTTGGCCCTACTGACCACAACACATTCATAGTCATACACCCTCGTGTGGCTTCACCAAGGACGAGATCTCTACGTCAACCAATAGTGTTGCCTTCCCTATAGCATCAAACCCTTCATAGATGAGGTATTGTGTGATTTTTCTCCTATTGAATTTTGTGATGTATTATTAGTCCAACCATAAATGTGGAAGTGACTTTATATGTATGATTCTAGGCCTCACATTGTTATTATTATTTTGGTAAATAATTTTTACAAGATAATGGAGGTAGCACTACCTACTGCTATCTCTTTTATCACTACAAAGTGTTACCCAGATAATTCCCTCTTGCAGACAACAACAATCTCCCTAGTATTCTAACGAATAACTAGAAACAAACAAACATAAGAATATCTCTTTCCTTAAGCTATTAACATCTAGATTATCAAAACTAGAAAAGAGAGGATGATGCTCTTACCTTTCAACCAAAATTCATGTTGAATATTCCATGCTTCTTTTTTTTATGCAGCTCCTCAATGCTTAGAAGAAACCTGCAAACACAAACATACAAGAGATCAAAAGGACCTGCAACATAATAATAATCCAAAAACCAACTTAACCTAATGATCAAGGAGATTAGGAAATGAAATTGCTTTAATTAATTTATGAATTTTAACCATCACAATTCCAAGAACGCAATACACTGAGAAAAAGTATCCAAATGTATTATTTAGGAATAGAAGAGAAATATTACAACCAAGCCTTGATGTCATACAGGTTCCTCTCGCATGCCTCCAATATTCCTCCTTCGTTAAAAAGCTCTCCACTCTAAAATTACTAGCATAAGATTACTATATTTGAATCCCCTCAAACTTGAAGCTTCAGCTCAATTTATAGGAGAGACTGAGGAGGTTTCAGATCCACAAAATAGGAGTGAGATCCACAAGTGAGTGTTGGGAAAAATACCAAGAGGTGGGGTGAATCGGTATTTAAAAACTCACAAAATTTTATGTACTTTATTGATTTCTATATGCGACTTTACATTATTGATTTCTATATGCAACTTTACTTTAATCCAAATAGAGTATGTACGTAGATTTCTTTAAAGAAACTTGCATATGCCCAGTGAACTTATTATTCAGATAAATCTTAAGTTACTTTACTTAGACCAGTGCATCATTCATTCATCAAAAATTTAGTAAGCAGTAAGAAAAAAATAAATCATCACACATGAACACCGAGATTTAAGTTGGAAACCAAATTTGGGAGAAAACCACCGATGTTGTCATCTTTGTATTTTATATTTATTATATAGAAAACTACTTACAATATTGTATTGTCGCAGAATCTACCAGCACACAAGCACCCACCTGCAAAAGGCTGCAACCTTCTCTTGTTCTCGAGCTATTACTGGAAGGCTCCAACCCCCTGATCTCGTTTACCAGCCACCACTAGAAGGGAATTAAAATCCCTTGATCTGATCACCATCTCCTACTAGAAGGAAGCTTTGACTTCCACACTAAAGATTCCAACCCTTAGAACCACTATAGACGACATTTCATAAATTTTCACACTGGATCCAACAACTTTTAATTCGACACAACTTGTAGATCAACTGAAGAAAACATTTCAATCAGAACAGTGAGATCGTTGTAACCAGAACACAAAACTAAACCCAGACTTCTGCATCAACACACAAAATCAACTACAACCTTGATCATTCATAACAAAAATTTATACGTTGATTTCCTTATGACAACTCGCATGTATATGCGCTTTTCTGTGGAGCAACCTGTGTAGAGATATTAATATACTAAGTTTAGAATTCTGACTCAAACCAGAATAGATGAGAGATATTCAGACATATTTTGTCAGTTTAATAGAGCCCTCATATAGTTATTAGCATCAATCATTTTTCACTCAACCAATCACTGATCTTTAATCATAATCAACTAGTAGCATAATCAATACTCAAATAACCCAGATCTATATGAAGACATCATTGACAGACATAAAAAACACAACAAAATTTATCAGACATTTTCTTCAGCATTCTTTAGCGAAACCCTGGCTTATATATGTATCTTCCATAAGACATATATGTGATTGTATTCACTTATTACGAAACCAACTTTCTTATAGATCTCAATATTTTTATAGAATATATATGCACCCCTACAGAACTGAACCCATGCATATACGCACCTTCCTTGGGTCAAACCCATGTATAAATTTGTAAATAATCCAGGACTGCACAACACTTCAGAACTGCAAACTTACTCAGATCATACCCTTTACTACAACAACCATGCGCTAGACCACAAATATAAACAACTCATAAAAATATCATGCAAATACATATTTATTTCAGGTCTAGAGATCTTGATCCATCATTGTATTCATGAGTGCATCATAGTATCAGATCTATCTATTGATTATAGCCCATTCTATGCAGATATTATTCAGATTGAAGTATTCATTCAATTCACATACTCATGCACACTTATCATTATTATCTTCACCTCCTTATATAGTTTGCACCTTAGCCAATACCATGAGCCAAAACCACACAAGTGACAATGGTATTCTTAGACGGGATCAAATAACCGCTATTGTGCTCAATATTGTGTGCTAATACCATGGTAAAGACCCCTAGTATTATAAAATTAGTGCCCTAGCACATATGTGACTTTGCTTCTTCGTACCCACGAGTATACATGACTTGGAATTTACTAACTTGTGTATATTTCTTCAATTATGTACTTTATCCATCTTAGGATTCTGATCTACAAATATTTTCTCCCATCATTCTAACATTATGTTTCATCACTTTGTCACCTCTGAGCTTGTCCAGAAACTATATACTTGGTCTTTTACAAGTGGGTTTACATCAAGGAAAACACATGCATCATAATTCCAACAGTGAGGGGATGAGGACCCCATGACCAAGGGAATTAGTTCCATGATTGGAGGGATTTGGCTCGAACTAATATGACTCAGAGGCTTTTTAGTTGGATAATATGTGCCCAACTATGCCTCTAGATGTTACTTTTATATTTTAATTTTCTTGAACTAATATGGATAGGTTTTAATGGAAAACAAAATGAAAAGTTCTGCAAGGAACCTTTGTAATATCCACACATGCGCCGGAAGTGGCAACAAAAAGTGTGCAAGTCACTTTTAGTATTTTTTAAAGATTAATTTCCCAAAATTTAGAACCTAGTCAAGGAATATCAATGTTTGAATTGCCAGGAAGCATGAGTATGGATAGTGATAGATCCATATTTAACATTAAATGTCGTGGTGACAAAATAATGTGTAACAGATTTCCCCTAAAGAACAAAGTCTGAGAAATATTTTAAATGAGTGAAGTGATTTATCATTCCAAGGATTAAATCAAAGACATCATTCAGAAACCTGCAATGAACATTCAATGCAAATATATAATCATCACTCAGGTAGGAATTCCAATACTCAGAGTAAAACTATCTCTATGTGTTGGTATAGAAATGGTTTAGATTTATATTAATAATAGACACAGTATGGACGCATCCATATCTCATAAATTGGTCTACTCAAACATAAATTAATAGCTCCCTGCAACCTTGATAGATGAAAATATATCCAGGGTATTTATCTCTATCTCTCGAACTAATACGAATCTAGCCATGTGATTGAATGCGTCGAACTCGAACATGGTAGAAACCACTTGATTATTGTTCAATGAGGAAAACCATTAACAAGTGTGAGAGAAACCACAAATAATGACAATGGCTCTCAAAGTAATTCAATACAACCTATGAAGTGTGAATGTATGATCTGCAGTCGAACACTCATAGGGTCAATCAAATGAAGGCCAATGAAGAAAACCTGTCATCAAAGGTGAGAAACCTGCCATTAGGACATGCAAATTCTAAGGTACTCTTAAAATTTCTGGATCGACTTCCTAGATAATGAGCTGAAGTCGATAGGAAGTGATATTTCGTAAGAGGGATACGTTACAAAACTCTTTTTTCATGTTTGAAGAAATATTTTTCAAGGACTGACTCAGGGATGGTCAACCCAAATGGAGACAAATATTTGCAATGAAAAAATGAATTGAAGTTGAAATTTCTCTTGATCACATAACGACACTGTAAATGACTTGGCAACATTTGACTTAAAGATAATACCCAAAACCAACTGAATACTTTCTAAGAGGTTCTATTAACTGTAAGACAAAAGGATTACCCAACCCATACACTAGTGTGGCAAAGTGTCATGTTCAAGAGTGACATGCTGCTTCTAAAACAAGTATAAAATATGGATTATTTTTCTCAATTTTTCCCCCACAATTTCTGGAAAGTACCTCTATTTTTGTCAATCTTGAGGAGGATATCATTTGCTTATTGTATAATCTCATCCTTTAGATGAGTCCTCTGAAGTATTTTTAACGAGCCCTAGGAATGAGTGGTTTGGTCCCGTTGTAATTGACAGGTCTTGCACTGTTTAATTTTAACGAGTCTAGCATAGGATTACCTCATTGTTTTTCAATTTTAGGGAGTCATAAGAAAAACATAAGTAAACTCCATAATGTTATTTTTCATAAATTTAGACCCTCAAGCCTGAAAAAGGATAAAATAATGTAGGAAAAACTCTATTGACCATGCTTATTCAACGTATACCTTTTTCACAAATAGTCTAGCTTAGTCCGGAAAAGGGGTAAAGTTATATTGAATAGATGATTGTTCATTTATTTTTACGAGTTCGAATAGTCAAGTGCTTGGCAATATTTTCATATTTAGAGAGTTTGAAAAGGACTTAAAAGAGAACTTCGTGATTTCACTTTTTCATGTTTTTCGAGAGTCCGAAAAAGTGATAAAAGTTTACTCTGTTGTCAAAATGATCCATTTTTTTAAACATGACTTGTTCTCTGCACATGTAATGTTCCCAATCTGGGGATTTCACATAAATCTTGGAAAATAACGCACTTCTTGAAGGATTGATGTACATAAATGAGTTTACAACCCTTGGATCCATTAGATCAGTAGATATGGAGTCTAGATCCACAAGGGGAAAAAAACAAATCAAACTAGGTGTGGTAAACAGGTCTCCCACAACCTAGTCTAGCTGAAAAACACCCTACAAGAGGGGTTGCAGCTATGCACAACAAACTGCCTCAAGAATAACGCAGTCTTGGTCCATATGATTAGGAGGCCATCATATATGATTAATAAATGAAATTACAACATCAAATCAGAAGTAAAGTGAAGCTCTTTCAATATACAGTAGATTACATGAGATAAGAGAGAAAAATATCTTCAGAAAAGAGAGCTACAACTTGTATATATCAGCAGAAATGGCTCAATAGCATTATTTACAGGAGCTGTAGCAGCTGCATATTACAAATAAGATCTAGGATAGATCTGTGGACAAAACATCATATCTATTTCAGATATGGAAACTATATAGTTTTCTTTACAAGATCCCCTTGGGGTTTTGACCAAATCATGCATAAATAAGAGTAGATCTGAGAAACAAGTTGCAGATTTGTAAAATGCTGCAGTAAATTTCTAAATATAACATTTCATTAAAATGGATCAGATCTAAACATAACATGGATCAGCAAGCTAATCCATGGGTCACCAAGTGGAAGCCAAAGCCCAGCACTAGAGATCTCTAATCTAAACTATGATCAAAACACCATGAAGAGCCTCATACCAAAATAATGTAGTCCATCAATAGGAACAACGTTGTAGCTCAAGTGATATAGTTTTCCCACTGCAAAGTTACAGATCTAAAGCACAAAAAGAAGAGGCACTCTTCCAGGAGGTTAAAAGACACACTCCATGAGAAGAGGCTCCCAAAACACACTAGATCTCTGCAGATCTAGAACTCCACTTGCTACAGATTGAAAAAGAAAACAAACCCTCACTGGATCTACGCTGCTAATGAAAATAGAGCTTGGAATCAATCCTGATAGTGGATCAAATTAGCAGATACTCCTCCAAGAATCCTCAAAGGAAGAGGTGAAATCCCTGCATAAAAATTCCAAGCACAATCCTCCACTAAAAAATAGAGAATGGTATTTTTCTAAGCAGACAAATACTCAGAAATATGATCAATCAACAACCTTCTCTTGCTACCCTCCCTCTCCTTTTATAAGATGAAAAGCCTTTGCAAACCCTAAACCACCTTGATGAGTTAACCCATTTTCACATGAGAGAACTCCTTCTAGAACTGCTCTGTCCCTTTTGGAGATGCATTAAACCTAGAAATCATTGTAGATTTGGTCAAGGTTGACCTAGTATTTAGCTCAAACCTCTTTCACACCTGCAAGTAATTATTTACATGGCCCTGATTTATCTTTTTTCACATGGGCATTTATTTATTCAGCCTTTTTAGGAGTTTTGCATGTCCTCCTTTATTTATTTATTCATGCAACAGAAATTAAAACAAAAATGAATATTCCTCTTAGCAAGGGCTAAGTAGGAATATTACAGTCCTCCCCTCCAAAAATTTTCTTGTCCTTAAGCAACTGATAGGTTAAAAGATGTAGTTATTCTCCTTCTCCATTGATGGCACCATCAAGGATCAATTTTTCATCATGGGCCAAGTGCTCATCAAGCCAATACATCAAAAATTGCTCCTCCAAGGCTAACATAATAGGCGCATAGTCCACCCCTTCCAGAGTGTAAAACTCAACAGAAATAAACACAGGGGAAGCAATGCTACATCTAAAACATCTGTCATGAAGTACAAGTTGAATTCCCAAACCATGTGGTACATATACACAGCTCATCCTCTATCCATACAACCCCAAAAAAAAATACAACTAGATCATCTAAGTATGGAAGAAAAACTACATATATGGAAACTGAAATTTGCACTTGAGGAGGTGGGTCACAATCCCACATAAGAAGCCAGCACAGTGCACCTCTTGTCTTCATTAGATTCAAGTGTGGTAAGTGAAATTCCCACCACACTTTTTCTGCATGAGTCACCTTAACATGGCTGAAGGTGTTACACAAGTTTGGTGCCTTTGGGAAGCACCCATCATGAAAAGGAATCTCCCTTTGCACATCAAGGGAGTGGCCAAGTTCAGAATTTTCCTTGGCCCCCAACAATCCATGAGATCCACATGATCTCTCACTGACTTTAGGAGTCATATCCTGCAAAAAAATGGCAAAGGAATGTGATAGATCAGAGAATACAACTTTCTTGTCATGATCAAATCCTTTACCATCATAGTCCTTCAGACACATGGAGTTGTGCATGAACATTCCCCTCCTCTCAAGCAAAGGAACAACTGGTTGAGATGACTCTTTCAAAGAGTCCATTGGCTGCCCCAATCCTCCATAGCTATTGCACTCTTGAAAGTGCTGATGTAAGTCCTCCCTCATGCCTTCCCAATCAAAAAAATTCATGATCAGGGTGTAGATCCTCATCGAATACATATGGCTGAGGTACAATTCTTCATATGCTCCTTGTAGGATCTTCTGCTTGAGCTTGGAAGCTCTAGCCAAGAAGACCTTACCATGATAATAGATGACCCCCCCTTGGACTAAGTATCCCTCTTCTTGATGCATGTCATATAGTATCATACATGTGTGGAGATCTTTGGAATACTCTACAAGCAGTTGAGATTTCCAATAAAGATCCACACTACTCAAAAATGACATCGTTGTTGATGCATCCATGGGAATTCTTGTCTTGTTGCTAATTGCTTCTTTGACATTACACATGCCAAAATTATTTTTTGGAAGGCTAATCCTCCCCTTCTCCTCCTTCCATATCACTGTATCTTAATCTTCGATTGCTCCAATCCTTCCTGGATCTAGATTTGGAGTAGCACTTTGTGAGGCTTCCCCCACAAGATCTGAATCTGATGGAATTCTAGGTGGCTTGCCATGAGATAAGAATGTCCCTTGTAGCATCCTCATGAACACGAGAGAAGGAACTGTGAGATCCTTGCTTCCACTGCGCAAATCCATCTCTGTTGTTTATGTGGAAACATTAGGTGAAGGATAAGTGTGCATGCCTTGAATCATTTGTGGCTTCCCACTCTTCAATTCCACCCACTCCATCTGCAAAGCTTTCCAATCAGTGGTAACCTTCCCCAAGGTAATCAACCACTGGAGACCCAAGATGATATTGGTGTATGGTATGTCAACTAAAAAGAAGTGATCCACCAAAGTGTAGGATCCCATAGTGACAGAAAGGGATTGAAAATATTGCATGCATTGCATGGTCCTATCTCCTAGGACCAAAACAGAAAATCCCTCAAAAGTATCGGTGGGAATTCCTCTTCTTTGCACAAAGTGAGCATCAATAAAGTTGTGGGTTTCCCCACTGTTAATCAGGACAGATACTCTCTGATTCATGACTGAACCTTGTACTCTTAGGGTCAAGTACTTAGGTACTCCTCTCAAAGAGGCAAGAGTCCCACTTGTTGGAGCAAAGGCTCCCTCCCCATCTCTGGATGGTGTTTGATCTTCCTCATCATCATCATCAGCGTTGTGACCCCTCTGAGGTCCATAATTTTCATCTTCCTCCTCAAAATATGAGAAGACTTATATGTAGTGTGCCCTTCCAGCAGCACATCTATGTCGTGGTACCCATGACTCTTGGCAAGTGAAACACAGTTTTTTTTCCTCAATTCCCTCCCGAGATCAATATCAAAAGGTTTCTTTAGAGAGCTCTCTTTGGTAGGAGCAGCTTTTCCTTCCTTCCCCTTAGAGGAGTGAGGGGCCTTGCTTTGGAAAGTTTCCTTTGCTTTTGGCAAGGCATCTTGGAGATATCTAGCTCTCTCAATGGCATCATGCAAAGTGATGGGCTTGGTAGATTTAACCAACCCATGAAAAGGTTCCTCCAGACTATCAATGAACATGTAGACTCTCCTTGCTATAGATAGATCAGGAACCATGACTGATAATCTCAGAAACTCAGAGATATAAGTCTCTGCATCTCCTGACTGCTTCAGCTTTGCAAGGCTTATGAAGGGTGCTTCGAGATCCTTCCAAACCTCTCCACCAGTATTCTAGTGAACTCAACATAGGTAGTCACATTGCTGTGTCCCAATGTAGACAACCCATGGAACCACCAATTGTGTGCCTCAACTTCAAAGTGCAGCTCTGCAATCTTGATGGCTTCAACTTCAGGGACTTTGTTCAACTAGAAATAGATATCCAACTTTTCTACCCATGCCATGGTAGAACTGGAGGATGATCCATCAAACTTGGGCAAAAATAATCTGCCCATAGTGTGGTGTCTCCCATGAAAGAATCCACCATCTCTATACTGCTGCCCTGGTCTTCTTCTGTCCTTGAGGTGAAAAAAGTTCTGGAAACTCAAGTGGTCCTTTAATCTCTAACTCTGGGAGTAATACTCCATAAATTAACCCTCAAGAGAGGCTTTCTCTTTTGTTCCTTCATTCTCCACATCCAGGAAGGTAGGCATAGTGGAGCATTATGAGGTTTCTGGAGCTTGTGGCAGGTTCACTGGTTGACCAGTCCCATGATGAGACATGTCAGAGCTTTCTCCTTGATGAAATATTACAAGATATTCCCTCATTCTTTCCACCCTCATCTCCTTGATCTCTCTAGAAATATCTTGCATGGCCACAAACAGAGTTCTTGCAAACTCCTCACCTTCCTTGTCACTTGTAGTCTCAGGGGCTTTACCCTTGTCTTGATCTTCGGTAGTATAGTCATACTTCTTATGACTTCTATTTTGATACCTCTTCTCCCTCTCAATAATAGGTTCATCTTCTTCTGAATGCAACATGGCTGGTGCTCCAAGGCAAGCACAGGCTATGCCAAGAAAGGAGCTCTAATACCACTGTAAAGTTCCCAAAATGGGGATTGCACAAAAAGCTTGGAATAATTCACTTCCTGAAGGATTTATGTACAGAAATGAGTTTACAACCATTGGATCCCTTATATTAGCATATCTGGAGTCTATATCTACAAGGGGAGCAAAGAAAAATCAAACTAGGTGTGGTAAACAGGTCTCCCACAACCTAATTTAGCTGAAAAACACCCTACAAGAGGGGCTGCAGCTATGGACAACAAACTGCCTCAAGAATAACGCAGTCTTGGTCCATATGCATAGGAGGCCATTATATATTATTAATCAATTAAATTACAGTGGAAAATCAGAAGTAAAGTGAATCTCTTTCAATATACAGTAGATTACATGAGACAAGAGAGCAAGACATCTTCAGAAAAGAGAGCTACAACATGTATATATAAGCAGAAATGGCTCAACAATGTTATTTTCAGGAGTTGTAGCAGCTGCATATTACAACTTAGATCTAGGATAGATCTGTGGACAAAACATTAGATCTATTTTAGATCTGGAAACTAGGTAGTTTTCTTTACAAGATCCCCTTGGGGTTTTGACCAAATCATGCATAAATAAGAGTAGATCTGAGAAACAAGTTGCAGATCTATAAAATGCTGTAGTAAATTTCTGAATATAAAATTTCATTACAATGAATCAGATCTAAAAATAACATGTATCAACAAGCTAATCCATGGATCACCAAGTGGAAGGCAAAGCCTAGCACTAGAGATATCTGATCTAAACTATGATCAAAACACCATGAAGAACCTCATACCAAAATAACACAGTCCATCAATAGGAATAGCGTTGTAGCTCAAGTGATATAGTTTTCCCACTGCAAAGTTACAGATTTGAAGCACAAAAATAAGAGGCACTCTTCCAGGAGGTTAAAAGACACACTCCATGAGAAGAGGCTCCCAAAACACACTAGATCTCTGAAGATCTATAACTCCACTTGCTGCAGCTTGCAAAAATAGAAAAACCCTCACTGGATTTGTGCTGCTAATGAAAGTAGAGCTTGTCCTCAAGCCTGATAGTGGATCATTTTCAACCCTTAGTTAAACTGAGAGGGGGGGGGGGGTGAATCAGTTTAACACATTCATGGACTTTTAAAACTTTTCATTAAAAACTTATTTACACCTTCATTTCATGTTCAACTTAATATGCGAGTAATCTTAGAATGTGAGTAGCAAGTATTAATATAATGTAACAAAAAACTTAATATGAGAGCATCAAGTATTAAACAGATGAGATAAACCATATCAACACATAAACATCATGCACAGAGACACCAGATATAAGTGGAATCCCATAAAGGGAGAAAACCACATCTTATTATTGTTGTGATGCAAAGGCAAGCTCCAACTCCCTCTCACCACTGATTTTATGTAAGCACCAACCTATAGGAGGCTCCTACCTCAATTCTGCAAGCTATGACTTGCAAGGAAGCTCCAACTCCCATCAATTTTCTGCAGGCACCAACCTACAAGAGGCTCCAACCTCAGTCAACTACAACTGACATTTTATCAAGCTACAACTTGATGTGGAAGCACCAACTCCCATCTATTTTCTGCAGGCTACAACCTACAAGAGGCTCTTACCTCAGTCAGCTACAACTGAAATCTATCAAGCTACAACTTGATAGGGAAGCTCCATCTTCCTTACTCTTTCAAAAGAAAACACTTGCTGATTTACCTTGGATATCAGCTCTGTTCTGTACCATATTCTCTACTGTTCATCAGTTCTCATATCTGCTCTGCATCATCTCTTCATCTTCTCAGATTCTCTATCTACTCCTCTTTCTTCTCTGCCTCACTGCTTCATTTCTACATTCTCTACTTTTCTATCAGCTCCTCCTTATTATCTGCCTCACTGCATCATTTCAGCATTCTCTAACCTCTCTAACCTTTTTATGCATATCAATGTGATATCATACATAGAGTGTTGGGTATGTGCCGCTGTACATTGCGTCGACCACAGCAGTGGGGTCACGGGGGGGCGGCAGCCACCCCTGCGCTGCCCCGGAAAAAATTATTTTGGTGTGTGGACCCACTCATAGGCAGACCCACCCATGTCTTGTGCATGATTTTGCACATGGTTTTGGGGTATGATGGTTTTAGACCCCTGGTATTTTGTAGATCCAGTCAAGGGAACTAAGGTTATGTTCTAATCCACGGTTAATGGATTGGGGTTTATGTATGCTTCGGCATGTATATATATGTGTTGTAACACTAAAAGGAATATAACGAAAAAATCAAGTTGGTCGTCCCGATTTGGGATCTAGGGGAAAATCTTTGTGTTTATCTATTTTATGTTTTATGCTCTCGCTATTGTTTATTTTCTATTATAAGATTCATATGTAGATAATTTCTGTTCAGGGTTAAAACCTAAATTTGGTATTAGAGTTGTTTCGGCTTCAAGGGGATGCCTTTGCTGCTGAGGGTTTTTTTCTCGGGCCTGAGGTAGACCCTGTTCAGTGGGAGATCTGCGGGATCGATTCTTGCGGTGAAAGAAGATGGTGAGAAGTGAAAATATAGAGATCGAGAAATTTAATGGTCAGAGTTTTGAGTTGTGGAAGCTCAATATGGAGGATCTACTGGTGGATAAATATCAGTGGATCGCGGTAGATCCAAGTACTAAACCAATGGCAATGTCAGATGAAGACCGGAAGAAACTGGATCGGAAGGCTAAGAGCACAATACGGTTGTGTGTCTCAGATTTAGTATTGTTGAATGTATCTGGGGAAGCTACGACGAAGAATTTGTGGGAAAAACTTGGGAATTTGTACCAATCTAAGTCTCTGGTGAATAAGTTGTTCCTGCGGAAAAAGCTATATAACCTGAGGATGAAGGATGGAGACTCGGTGACAGAGCATCTGAACGCCTTCAACACTGTGGTAAGTCAGCTGTCATCTGTTGATATTAAAATCTCAGATGAAGATAAGTGCATCAGTTTGTTGTGTTCTCTACCAGACTCGTGGGAGAGTCTGGTTATTGCAATAGGTAGCAATACAACTACCTTGAATTTTGATGACATTGTCTGAGCCTTGCTGTCGGAGGAAATGAGACAGAGAAATATGGAGGGTCAAAATGGAGATGCCTTATCTGTATGAGGAAGGTCCCAAAACAGAAACAAGAATAAGGTTTCGAGTGGGAGATCCAAATCTAGAGGGTGATCTAAATCTCCTGGAAAGTTTGTAAAGGTATGCTGGAAATGCGGAAAGGAAGGACACTACAAAAAGGAATGCAGATCTAAAGCTCCTAAGAAAGGAAAGGGATTTGATGATGCTCCTTCTACAGAAGAAAAAACCACCTTGGATGAAGGTGGGGATGTGTATTTGGCTTCTTCTTCAAATACACATGTAGATCATGAGTCATGGTTGATTGACTCGGGTGCATCCTTTCACTTCACTCCCCATAGGGAGTGGTTCTGCGAGTATGACAAATATGATGGCGGCGATGTATTCCTAGGGGATGATAGGAAGGCCAGAATCGTCAGACGTGGAAAATTCAAGCTGAAGCTGAAAGGTGGAAGGATTATAACACTTTCTGGTGTTCTGCATATTCCTGCATTGGCCAGAAATCTGATTTCTGTAATCAATATGGATGATGCAGGTGTAAAAACAGTGTTCGAGAAATATGGCTGCAAGATGGTTCGGGGAGCATTGGTATTAATGCGGGGAGTTCGGACTGGAACTCTATACAAGCTACAAGGTAGCATTGTTATTGATGGGTGTAACAGTTTTGTGGTACTTGAAAGTGGAGCGGAAAGCCTAGCTGTCTTTGGAGAAAAGACCATGCCATGGCATCAAAGGCTTGGACATATTGGAGAGAAGGGCCTTTGGATACTGCATAGAAATGGTATGGTAGAAGGTATGTCGAATTGCTCTCTGGATTTCGATTTCTATGAACATTGTGTATATGGGAAGCAGAATCGGGTGAGTTTTCCTTCTGGTGCTAAGAGGGCGAACAAGATATTAGAACTTGTGCACAATGATGTGTTTGGACCTATGTCAGTTCCATCACTGGGAAAGTCTGTGTACTATGTTTCATTCATAGATGACTTCTCAAGGAATACATGGATATATTTCTTGAGGAAGAAATCTGAAGTCTTTGACAAATTTAAAGAATTTAAGGCTCTGGTGGGAAACCAGACAGAGAAGAAGATAAAGGCATTGAGGACAGATAATGGTGGGGAGTTCTGCAAGAAGGAATTTGAAGAGTTCTGTAAGAAGTGTGGTATAGCAAGGCAGAAGACTACTCCATACACACCTCAGCAAAATGGAGTTGCAGAAAGAATGAACAGAACACTGATGGAAAAGGCAAGAAGCATGCTCAGTGGTACCGGGTTAGGACAAGAATTCTGGGTAGAGGCAGTGGAGATTGCATGTTACTTAGTTAACAGATCACCTTCATCAGCGTTGGAGGATAAGACTCCACATGAGGTATGGACTGGTAAGAAACCCTCTCTTTCACATCTAAGGGTATTTGGATGTGATGCATATGCACATGTTCCAAAGGAGAAAAGGACCAAGTTGGATAATAAATCTGAAAGGTGCATCTTTATTGGGTATAAGGATGGTTTAAAGGGTTACAAGCTTTGGAACCCAGAAACAAGGAAGGCTGTGTACAGTCGAGATGTGGTTTTTAGAGAGGTGAAAGATTTTGTTACACATGAAGTCCTACCAAAGGAACATGAGAAGATAGAGTTTGAGCTAAAGGAGGATGAATCAGACTCTACAACAGAAGAAGACTCAAAAGAGGAAGAGCCACAAACTCCAGCTGTGAGAAGATCAGTTCAGGAAAGAAGGCAACTAGAAAGATATAGTCCATCTGCTTTCTGTTTAGATTTTTCCTTAACTATAACTGATGATGATCCCAGAACTGTTAGGGAGGCAGTAGATTCAGAGGATGGAAAAATCTGGAAGGAGGCCATGGTTGAGGAAATGGCATCCTTGCATAAAAATGAAGCATGGGATTTGGTGGAGTTGCCGGCTGGAAGGAAGCCCATCGGGAGCAAATGGGTGTTTAAGAAGAAGATGAATGTAAAAGGCAAGGTGGAGAAATACAAACCTCGGTTGGTAGCAAAAGGTTATTCCCAGGTGTCGGGAACTAATTTTGGTGATATTTTTTCTCCTGTTCCCAAAGTTACTTCTATTAGATTACTTTTATCTGTTGCTGCTGCATTTGATTTTGAGATAGAACAGATGGATGTGAAGACAACATTTCTTCACGGGGATCTAGAAGAGGAGATCTACATGAAGCAACCTAAAGGATTTATGGTGAAGGGTAAGAAATAACTGGTATGCAGGTTGAAGAAGTCTCTGTATGGGTTAAAACAGTCACCAAGGATGTGGTATCAGAAATTTGATACCTATATACAGGGACTTGGCTTCACCAGAAGCAAGGAGGATCACTGTGTTTATTTTAAATTAGTTGGTGACCATGTTATTTATTTGGTATTGTATGTGGATGATATGTTGTTGATTGGAAATGACAAAGAAATTATCCAAGATTTGAAGACCCAACTGTTCTCCAAATTCTACATGAAGGATCTTGGTGCTGCAAACTATATTTTGGGCATGGAAATTAAGAGAGATCGAGCAAAGAGGAAGCTCTGGTTAAACCAAAGGAAGTATGTCGAGACTATATTGCAGAGGTTCAAATGCAGGATAGTAAACCGATGAATGTTCCTATTCCTGTAGGTGTAAAGTTGTCTACTGAACAGTGTCCCAAGACACAAGAAGAAGAGGAGGATATGTCCCGTGTTCCATATGCAAGTGCAGTGGGTAGCTTGATGTGTGCAATGGTCTGTACTAGACCAAACATTGCACATGCAGTGGGAGTATTGAGCAGGTTTATGTCAAACCAGGGAAGGAGCATTGGACAACAGTGAAGCGGGCTTTCAGATATTTACGTGGCACTAGTGATTATGGTTTGTGCTACCAGGGAAGACCAGGATTGGAAAGAATGTTGGAAATTCATGGTTTTGTTGATGCAGACTGGGCTGGAGATCTAGACCAAAGAAGATCTACAAGTGGGTATGTGTTTAACCTATTTTGAGGCACAATCAGTTGGATGAGTAAAAGACAGTATATAGTGGCACTTTCAACTACAGAGGCAGAATACATAGCAGCCACTCATGCAAGCAAGGAATCATTTTGGTTGTAGAGATTGTGTTCAAGTATGGGGTTGGTACAACAAGCTATAATGATAGACTGTGATAGCAAAAGTGCAATTTTCTTGGCTAAGAACCCTGCTTATCATTCAAAGACAAAGCACATTGATGTTCAATATCACTTTGTTAGAGATATGGTTGAGGCTAAAAGGGTGTTGCTGGTAAAGGTGGACACCTTGAAGAATGTTGCAGATGCATTGACGAAGTCTGTGAGCACTCAGAAGTTCTCTTGGTGTAGAGAAACAATGGGTGTTGAAGAATTGGCCAAATAACTAAGCTCTCCTATGCCCCCCTGTGGAAAGAAAACAACAAGTGGGAGAATGTTGGGTATGTGTTATATTCTTTCCATGACTAGCCCCATGTGTTGTACGTTGCGCCGGGCACATCAAGGGGGTCACAAGGGGGGCGGTAACCCCCCTTGTCGGGGTCTGGGGCAGCACCCCAACAAAAATTATTTTGGTGTGTGGACCCACCCATGTTTTGTGCATGAGTTTGCATGGTTTTTGGGTACGATGGTTTTCGGCCCCTGGTATTTTGTAGATCCAGTCAAGGGAACTATGGTTATGTTCTAATCTAGGGTTAATGTATTGGGGTTTATGTATGCTTCGACATGTATATATATGTGTGTTGTAACACTAAAAGGAATATAACGAAAAATCAAGTTGGTCGTCCCGATTTGGGATCCAAGGAAAAATCTCTGTGTTTATCTGTTTTATGTTTTATGCTCTCGCTATTGTTTATTTTCTGTTATAAGATTCGTATGTAGATAATTTATGTTCAGGGTTAAAACCTACATAGAGTTCATCACATGACCATTTGTATTCCACAGGGTATTTGGAGTGAACAACCATGACTCTTTGGCTTCTGCCTTCTCATTCCTTTGTCCAACTCATTTAGAAAAAACATAAAAATATGTACAAATTTCAATATTACAGTGGGATTTTTGTTTTCCTCCGAGACTTTCCAATGCATCACAGACAATATAAAATCAATTAAAACATTTACATTCACGATTTCAATTACATATATCAATTTCACTCAACTATTTCTCTGGCCCTTGGCTTGCTGGTTTTTTCTTTTCTACTGTTGTCATATAACTGTTCTGCATACCTTTGTTGTTCATTGCCTTTTTCACTTTCTGTACACTCTCCTGATTTATGTGCTTGTACACCTGTCAAAACCACATTCTCATTCCTGTTCATATTCACCTGTTCACTTTCTGGAAATTTCTGTTCATTACGGAAGCTCATTTCATAAATCATTGCGGAAGTAGCTTCTTCATTTTATGCGCTCTGGTCAAAATCTACTTTATGATTTTGAAATTAATATTCCAAACTTTGGTTGCAAATCTTTTCATATATCTTTGATTTGGATGCACAATATTTTAATTTTTTGATTTAAAACTTTACACATGAATCAATCTTCATATATCAGAAGTTTTGTTCAGAACCTGTGGTTAAAACCATAGTCAAAACCCTCTTATTATGAGTCGAATTAATATTCGAGTATTCACCCATAACTCAGGTTTTATAATTTTAAAACCAATGGTTAATAAACCATATTTGAACTCTTCTTTACAAGTGCATCAATGAATATCTTCACTTTGTAATAAACATCAATGTATTCGGGCCCACAGTAACTATATAACGTACCTTTTACCCCCACCAACATAAATTAACCATTGCCAAATAGTAGGGCCTACCAACGATGAGCACTTCAACAACCCATCATATAATCGTATTTTATATTTGGGCCACATTTCACTTATGTGGAAAATTCTCAACTTAAACTTCAAACTTGGTTAATGTGACACCAAGGCATACAATTTTTGTGCATTTAACATCGAAAAATGAATCCTCACGGTATTATATTTAAGCACCAGCGCCAATTCTGAAATAACCTTGGAATAGTCTTACCATAGGCCCACTATTCAATTCTTAACTCAATACATTCAAAAGCCCTAAGGCTATAATGTTAACGCCAATGCATATGAATATCCGACAGACCTTGATAGAGGACCAACGCCGACCTATAATATTATTCGGCCCACACATTCCAATGTTCAAACATACGTAGCCCAGACTTAGGCTAAAACTCAACGCTGACATAAATTAACAACTGGGCCCACGACATATTAGCTTACCTCTAATGAATCTTTGACTTTGGTTTAAAAACATAACCCATCGCACTAATGTATATAGCAACAGTGAATTTTGGGCCCACAGCCTCATTCAACTCGTATCAACCATAATATATACATATATATATACTGACATATATATATACTCCCCAATTAAATATTTCAAACAATAGTAAGTCGTGGACTTATATTAAGACTTCAGCAAATATTTAACCAGAATACCTGTGCCAATAACACTCGGGCTATGGTTAAAATATCAACCACTGATATATTTTAAAGTCTAGGCCCACAGTTCAAGTTCAACGCATCATTCAACTCATATTAACTAATCCGACAGTCCATTATTTATCGCATTCCAATCCCTAATCTGACAACAGTCGTGCAATGTCGCACAAATTATATGCACAGGTGTTAATCGTTCCAAATCACGTGATGAATCAGTCCCACTCATTAACTTGTCCCTCGCATCCAACGGTCACTGTCTTATCGCATCAAATTTTGTGATCCGACGATGTATAATGAATTTCGCATTTTTTTATTGTCCGAACTTTAAAGCTCAAAAAAACGCGAAACTCGCGGTTTTGAAAAACCGCCTTCTGCCACGTGTCACTCAGTTTGTGATATTGCGTTATTTTTCATAAAATATGTTACCACTTATGTGGCCACACAATACCACTGGTTTCCAACCTCTATTTTTACTATTCACGCTCATAGTTCCATCCCTCCTTTATGGTTCCGCTTCTCTTCAGCGTCTCACCACAAATAAACTCCGTCTTCGGTATTCTTTCTTCGCACGACTGTGTAAATGTAACTCAGGCCCGACTTTCCTTTTAGGGCATCGATCCTCCCGTGGTCGATACAGTCACTGTATCTATTTTCACGTACGAGTGTCAAGTCTCGGATTTAATATAAACTCTATGACATAGCACCATTTCCCTCGATCATGTGCAGGATTACAAATTAAAACTTATACACAAAGATTCACATTGCACATTGCCCACACAACTAAGTAACGAAAACTCAAGCTCATTCATGTGGGATTCAAATTAATCAGTGCGCATTTAGCTCTATACCAGATTCTTCATACATTTCTATACGCAACCCTATTACATTTGATTCAACAACACTGATTCCTTTCGGTAGGTGTAGAGTATTATCTCACCCTATTTCAAGGTCTTTTCACATAGAATCAAGCATTCTCTCCAGAAACTAAATCCACCATACACATACATTCACAAACATTTTCCCTCATTCATATAGACAAATGGATTCACATACAAAACTTCTTGTCTTGGTCAGTCATATGTAGAATTTCGCTTTAAAAACCCCAATTACAGAACTCCACATACAATTACTCAATAAACAACATACATTCTACATACTCACCCTTAACACAGGATTTTCTTCGACAGAAATCAGTCAAGTGATGCACATATAGTTCCAAACTGGGTTCTTTCATTAAATGACATTACTTACAGGAATCTCTGCTTCTGGCCTTCTACTCTTACTCTGTCTCTTGAACAATTCTCTACCTCTATAGGTCTCTGTTTCAATTCACTGCTTGTATCTGCTTCAATTCACTGCTTCCTTTGCTCCTTGACTGATGCTGCTCCTTGCTTCTCTTTTTGCTGCCTCTTCTACCTCTCTGCTACCTTGTTTTTGTTTCAAGTGCTCCTCCTTTGCCATCAATGACAACATTTCCAACAATCTCCCCCTTTGGCATTGATGGCAACATATCCTCTACTCCTTATTTTGCTTGCTTTTCCTCCCCCTTTGACATCAATGGCAAAGGGTTGCAGATCTCCCACTGTGGATTCTATATTTGCATTTCCTCTCTCTAATTTGTGTTTAGGCCCTTCTTCTTTTGACTTTATACCTTGTTGCTCCAAACTTGGTGTACACGAGTTGTTGAGAGAACACTTTGAGGATTATTGAACTTGACTATACACTGTAAATTGATACAATCCAAAAGCACAGATTCCTTGCACTTGTGTAGAGTGTAAGTGATGATAGAACAACCATATATCATTAGCCTCATATTATCAGAGATGCTTCATTTGACCAAAGCTAACATGCTGAGAATGCTTCAAATACACTTTTGTCTCTAGCATGATCTTCATCAGAAATACATATCTGTTGAGGAATATCGTAGATGGAATATGTCTTCTTCTGCAATACACATCTGCAGTACACCACCTGTTCAATTATGCCAATATATATTTTATATTTTTGGTTCACCTTTCCTGCCTATTGGTGATGAAATGAGCTAGGATGCTGGTAATGATATTACCCTTAATAGTTGAAAGGTCCTTATTGCTGATGTGATCAATGAATTAAGCCTGAGTTCACAACTTATTGTGAGATTAGATGATATATTTCAATCTAAGAGACCAAATGACTTTACTGCTTGTAGAATGTACTTTCAAAACAAACCCTTGAGGCTAGATACATTCAATGTATTGGTCAGTCTCACTTATCAACCATGCAATTTATTTATGACATAAGGGTATGTATGTCAATGATCACTCTCTCTTTAAATGGTGAAATACCAACAATTCCTTTCTGTTGAAGTATGCTTGGATGAATTATTAAAATACTTTTGAGCTTCAATGGTAATCACAACTAGTCCTCCATTCTTCAGATACTTTAACTATTCTGTCATGATTATTTCCAACACAAACATCTTCAAATTGTTTAATTTATATCTCAACCAATAGAATTCACATAGTTTATGAAAAATATTCAGAAAGAGGCCTTGAAGATATATAACTGACTTCAGGAAGGCATGCAATTATATATAGAAAAAGATATTGCTTCAGTGCTCAATATACTACTTCAAGTGTAAACCAGATAATGTTCTTTTTGCACTGCTACTGACCTTTTCATGCTGAATGCAGATAACGCTAGGAATATTACCTTGATGTTCTTTTTCCATAATCCTTTGATCCTGAGGACCTATACCATACTTCTGCTCCACTAATAACACTTGATATTCAGTTGATAGGCATGCTGCTTATACCTAAATACCAATTGATACTACTTTCACTTCAGCTTGCTCATGAACCCAATGTTAAGAAAACTTTCATAGTTTCTATTATTTAGCTCTCCACTGTTCTCAACAACAATCATCAATATACTGAATCTGATCTTGGCATATTTAACCATTTTCTTATTCTGTCATTCTGTTCAAAGGAATTTCACTGCATTTTCCTATCTAAGACTGCTCCGAATCATTGTTGCTTTAAGTACATTTCAACTGTCTTAACATAATGATATTCGGGAGGAAATCTTTAATTTCTTTACTAGGAATATTCATGGGCAGATCACTCAAATATTAATCACTCACTTAACTGCATTCCTCCAAGGGGACTTTTCATAGATGAAATATGTAATTACATAATGATGATAGGCTCTTCTCTTACTCATCCTCCTTTAATTGATTCATTGTTAATTATAGCAGTACGATGCATTCTGCGATCATCCTTTAATGTCACTACTACATTTGGCGGAAATTCTGACACTTGGTTCTGATGCTTTTGACCAAATGTCGGAAATTTCCCCAAATTTTTTCCATCCTGCCCGAAACCGTCGCTATACCGACGTTTATAGAAAAGTGTCGCAATACCTACACTTAGAAAAGTGTCACAATTGTGACGTTTGGAGGAAGACATCGCAATTGCGACACTATGGCCCAAAGCGTCGCTATTGAGACGACTCCAATCGTCGCAAGTGCGACACAATGTATAGGTGTCGCCATTGCGACATTTAGGTACCCGTTGCAATAGCGACGCTTTTTCCGCTGTCGGTATAACGACACTTATATGCGCACCACATAAAAATACGAAAATTATATGCACACTACATAAAAATTCGAAACTTATATGCGCGCTACATAAAAATGATTTTATTGTTTCGTATGCATCGCAATAACTACATTAACGTCTGATATGATGCGCGCATTCGCCCTCTGCTCTTGTAGAACAACATTCGCCCTCAGCTCTTGCAGAACAACATTTTCCCTCAACATTCGTGCTCAGCTCTTGCAGAACATCATTTGCCCTCAGCATTCGGCCTCAGTGTTCGCCCTCAGCTCTTGCAGAATAGCGTTCGCCCTCAGCTCTTGCAAAATGGTAAGTTCTTACTGCAGGCCCTTCCTCCTATAGTAGGGTTGACTCTATTTGGTTTTTTTTGGTCAATTCCATTGGATTGTGTTAGGCTGTAGGGTTCTCTGTAGATGTCAAGAATCAAGATTCAATACCCTCTATTATCTTCATCACCCAATACAAGATTTAATTTTTTCCCAAAGAAACGCTTATTAATTTGGCAGCCATTATTTCTCCCTACTTTAAAAACCCTACATTTAAATGAAAACAAGCATTGCATTTCAACTAGAAAAATCTATTAGTGTTCAAATGTACATGTGTGCTACATTAACGTCTGATATCATGCGCGCATTTTCCCTCCACTCTTGCAGAACAGCATTCACCCTCAGCTATTGCAGAACAGCATTCGCCCTCAGCATTCACCCTAAGCTCTTGCAGAACAGCATTCGCCCTCAGCATTTGCCCTGAGCTCTTGCAGAACAGCATTCGCCCTGGATTCGCCCTCAGCTCTTGCAGAACAACATTCGCCCTCAGCGTTCGCCCTCAGCTCTTGCAGAACAACATTCGCCCTCAACTCTTGCAAAATGGTAAGTTCTTACTGCAGGCCCTTCCTCCTATAGTAGGGTTGACTCTATTTGGGTTTTTTGGTCAATTCCATTGGATTGTGTTAGGCTGTAGGGTTCTCTCTAGATGTCAAGAATCAAGATTCAATACCCTCTATTATCTTCATCACCCAATACAAGATTTAAATTTTCCCAAAGAAACGCTTATTAATTTGGCAGCCATTATTTCTCCCTGCTTTAAAAACCCTACATTTAAATGAAAACAAGCATTGCATTTCAACTACAAAAATCTATTAGTGTTCAAATGTACATGTGTGCATCACTTGTGTAGGGTATTCCTTTTCCACTTTCACATTATCCAAGAATGTGTGCATTATAGTTCATATTTTTTGTGATTTAGATTGTCTTGAAAAAGGAAAGGTAAATTATTTCCCATGGAAAAAGAAGGTTTTCCCTTTTTATAGGTTGTTTGGACTTACGTGGAAAAATTTATGGTATGCCTTTCATATTATGTAGTTTAAATTTGAATTAAGAGATTATTCTACATGAAAATATAATTACCTATGTGATGTCCTTCATCATTAATTAAAATTATAGGGTCTCAATTTCCTAGACTCTAACTCATCTGATGCTAAATTCTAGGTTCTCATTGGTGGATCACTCTTCCATTGATTTCCTTTCCCTCTGGATCTCGTCATACTTTAAAAGTCATCAATGATACATATATTATTTCAGGTATCCCAAAAGGCTTTATAGTAGAACATATTGTGAAGTTTTTTTGACACTTGAGGATTATTTTTAGAACTGCAACCCGGTCTATGCTATCGAGTTATATATCAAGCAACTTGTCCTTAATAACCACACTATGAGGTAGGTTCAACCAGTTTGAACTTGTTGGGACATAGCATATGAAGTTGTGTGATGAGTCCATATCACAGGTCTATTATGGTGAAAAAAGTGAAGACACGTAATGATAGTTATTATGTTAACATTACTAGAAACATTTTCGAAATTATCCATGCTATCAAGATGTCAAATTCCAGGCATTAGGTGTCAATACTTGTAGCTAATAGATAATAATAATAATATAAAAAAATCACAACTTTATTCTTGAAATATGATTGTTACACATTGGTAACCTAGTTCATGAGTTACTATCACTCAAAGATTGCAAAACAAACTTAAAATATAAATTAAACCAACATGAGAATCCAACTAAGGGTTTCTCGACAAAATCATGCCATAACCTGGCATTTTGAAACCCAAATTTGAATCCATCATAAGTAATACAATGCAAACTCAGATGGATTTTCAATGCATGTTTGCATGCTACACTTATTCTATGTCTAGATATCATTTTTTAAATGGAACCATTAGTCAAGCCCACAATCCTTTTTATGTGAAAAATTTCAGCTCTATTTGAGCTCTTTTTTGCTCCACCACCTCCATAAACCAGTGTTACACGGGTCTCGCCCCCCCACCTAGGGGTCTATATTCCTCACCCCCTCGCGCTCCGGGGTCTTGGGGACTTCTAGGGGACGTTTCCCTCACGCCCCCGCACACCCCCTTTCACGCCCCCTCACGCCCCCTCACACCCCCCTTCACGCCCCCTCACGTCCCCTCACCGCCCCTTTTAGTTTATGGTTTCGTGTTAAAAGTTGATGTGCCACTTAGCATATTTGAGAATCCAAGTGATTCTGATTCATATGGTGACATGGTTGATCTTGATATATTCGTGTAGAAGTTGGATGCAGAGACTAGTGGGGCATTAACTTGAGCATTTATGCTCATTTATCATTACGATGATATCATTTGATATTCATATGTTATGTTTTATGTTTTATGTTTCAGACATAACTTATTTGCGTTTAAGTTTTATGTTTCAGACTTGAGTTGTAAACTTCTGTTTAAACTCTATTTTGAATCTTGATATAATATGTCATATGATATCTTAAACTTTATTTTCATTGTACATTGTTAGTAGCTACATTAATGATTATATAGTTACAAACTTACAAACTTACATTCATGATTGTATGATGTATGTTTTAACTTTTAACTTTTAAATTTGTTTCAACTATATGATTCATCATTCATCAATTTGTAATTTATCATTTATGATTTATCTTTCATGATGCAAGTGTATGATGACTGTATATACATTCCTTGAAAAAATATAGTTACATTTTAAATATTAAATTTTATAATTTTTATGACCCCGACGTCCCCCCACGTTTCCTAAAAATTGGTAGGGAGATTTTGCATAGGCCACTCCCGCACTCCCTCGCCCCCTCGCTCCCACCTCCAGGGGACTTGGTGGAACATTTCCATAAACATATGTAAACATATATCATGATCTTGGAATTCCATTACATATTTATGTGCCAATGTTCCATAATCATGCCCCATCATCAATTTAAGAAATTTCCATTGAATATCAAATTATGGAGGGGGGGAACTTTTGGCTGCAACATTTGGCTCAAAATCAGGAACCATATCCATATGAGGTGAATGAGAACTATAGATATTTGAAGAAGTAGATTAGTGCCTTTTCCTCTGGCCATGGAGTCATATACAGTCATCCATCACAAAAATTTGTCTTTGTTCATTCTCACCTTGAAAGTTGCAAAAATTCATGCCCTAATCGAAAAAACACTAAATTTGAAAGATATAATAAAAATGCAAGCTAGAAGTGCCCTATTAATACAAAGGGAAAACCTTCCTACCTACCCTAACTGAGATAAATTTTGATTGAATAGGAAACATGATATTTCCTGTGGAGTTTATCCAACAACTTGTTAAATGTATGGGACTAAATCATGCATTTGATTTCCAGGGAAACATGCTCATGAAGAGAAAAAGTGCAGAATTAATGGAAAATCCATACATGCCACTTATAAAAACTACACCGAAAGGTCAAAAAATACTTAAGGCCTTAACTTAATTTGAATCCAAAAATGACAAAACAGGATTAGTGAAAACATGAGAGTGGTGTGGGTGAACAACATAACACTACTACATTTGGCAGAAATTCCGACACTTGGTTCTGACGCTTTTGACCAAATGTCGGAAATTTCCCCAAATTTTTTCCATCCCGCCCGAACCCGTCGCTATACCGACGTTTATAGAAAAGTGTCGCAATACTGACACTTAGAAAAGTGTCACAATTGTGACGTTTGGAGGAAGACGTCGCAATTGCGACACTATGGCCCAAAGCGTCACTATTGAGACGACTCCAGTCGTCGCAAGTGCGACACAATGTCTAGGTGTCGCCATTGTGACGTTTAGGTACCCGTCGCAATAGCGACGCTTTTTCCGCCATCGGTATAATGACACTTATATGCGCGCCACATAAAAATACGAAACTTATATGTGCGCTACATAAAAATTCGAAACTTATATGCGCGCTACATAAAAATGATTTTATTGTTTCGTATGCGTCGCAATAGCTACATTAACGTCTGATATGACGCGCGCATTCGCCCTAAACTCTAACTCTGTCTTACTGTGTCTTATTAGAAATTATTTCAGTTTTCATTTTGTGTTTTCAAGTTAGATATTGTTTTCAAGTTTTTACATTTATAATTTTATTGCAATGTGGCAGACTGATCAGAGCAGTGCAGGAACAACCCCGAGACAGGATGATCGCTGAAAGAGGCCAGCGGAAGAACATGTAAAGTGCCAGCATTGCTCTATCTTTAGGTATTTTAGTTATTTACATAATTGAAATAATATTAATTTTGTTCAAATATGCAGACACCTAGCCATGGTACGTCTGATGATTCCCTCTTTGAGGAAGAGCTTTTTTCATCCCTATCTCCAGTGTTGTTGTTGCAAAAAAAGGCACGAGATGCAACGTCGGAATTTAATGCTTTGATAGATGCGCCTCAAACACCTGAAACAGAAGAGAGGATACAACATCTTATGAGGTAGCTAAATAGATATCAGGTAATAATAAAAAGTCAAAAGGATATCTTTTTTGTTCTGCATGAGATGAATTGTGATAGTTTGATTTTTAATTTTTACATTGACTAAACTAACAAAAAGTTCTTTTGTATGTAGCGTTTTTTGTCATTTGCTAAACCCGGTGTTGGTGGTAGTGGGACACAAGGGCAAGAGATTGCCCAAAAACCCTCTCGTACACCTTCTACTCCTTTAGGTGCTAGCCAAGAAACACACCCTGCCCAAGCAGACACCCAGCCAACCGCTGAACGTGTTGGCAATGATGAGGCTGATATGGCCAACTACATTATTGCGTTTCCTGGAGCTACACGTGTCAGCTCCACAGGGACCATTAATGGCACGTTTTTGGGGAACGATGAGGGTGTTCCTATAAAGCATGTACAACTCCCAGGTAAATTTTAATATTTTAACTATTTCATGTACTTTATCTAAAACATATTTATCATGATTTTTATTTTTAAATTAATGATAATATCTTCTTCTTTTTTTGGTTTTATTCTATGTAGGAAACAATGAGTTCTACAGGATTCTGGAGATCCATGCGTTGGTAATTTTTGGCCCAACCATACGTACAGGGTGGAATTCCCAGAATTCCAACCTGAAAAAAGAACTTCTAGATTATCTAGAAGCCCTTTTTGGGGTCGGCACATTTGACAGAAAAGCAGTGGCTCAGGTAGCCGGCAAATATTTGAAATATACCAGGGATACCTATAGGACGCAATTGCAATTTAACCCTAGATATGAGCGTCCTCTCGTAGTTTCAGAGAGTGAGTGGAGAGCACTCATCCATGACGGAAAAGAGAAAAGGGCAAAGAAAGAAGGAAAAATGCCAACTGGACCCGCAAGGTAAATTACAACTTTAATTCAATAGTTTTAATTTTCTTTATGTCTAAAATAAAAGTGTGCTACGTCATATCTGACTTCAATATTTTGATGCTAGGTTGCCTAACACCTCAAAGGCAACCAAAGCTAGGATTGAAAAAAAGGGCCATCACAAGCTAGGCCAGGGCGGCTACTTGAAATTAGCCACAAGAATTGTAATTAAGTAGCTAAACATCTTATAATTAATTGTATCGCCTTCCAAAGTTTTTGTAATCCTATCAAATATGATTAAAAATACACAATCATATGTAATGTAGGGTGATGACTTCGGAATAGAAACTACAGAGGAAGATAAAAATATCGCTTTCCATTTTGGCTATCAAGCTGTAGTTGAACGTCGCAGAAGCTTGGGGCAGGTCCCAAGATCTAGAATGCCTGATAAGGTAAAACATTAACCTTTCAATATTTTTGTTTTCGTCCATAAATTTAATGTCTAAAAACTTTTTTTAAATCAGGGGAGCAGCACTACCGACGAGGCAAATAACCCAGTTTTAGAGCCAGATGTAGATGATCCTCTCGTGCAACCTGATCATTATAGTGGGGACCAGGCCGACAATGCTGCTATCAGTGAGGGCCGTGACAGTAATTAATTTCCACTTATATTTTTTTCTAATTATACCTTGATGGTTGTCCTTATAACGTTTTTTGTTTAAATGACAGAGAATGTTTCCCTTGAGGATCTTACCACTAGAGAGGAAGACAGGGCAACAGTCCCAACGGCGACAACTGGTGCACCAGGTAAATAATCTCATTGCAATTTTTTTTATTAATATTACCGAACTAGTTCAATGATATTTAAAAACCGATAATTAAAATTTAATATTATCTGTTTTTGGAGGCGATGCCCCGTCACTGGATGAGACCAGACATCGTGACAATGCAACTAGGTCAGCGGCGACAACTGGTGCACCAGGTAAATAATCTCATTGCAAATTTTTTTATTAATATTACCGAACTAGTTCAATGATATTTAAAAACTGACAATTAAAATTTAATATTATCTATTTTTGTAGGCGATGCCCCCTCACTGGATGAGACCAGACATCGTGACAACGCAACTAGGTCAGCGGCGACAACTGGTGCACCAGGTAAATAATCTCATTGCAATTTTTTTTATTAATATTACTGAACTAGTTCAATGATATTTAAAAACTGACAACTAAAATTTAATATTATCTGTTTTTGTAGGCGATGCCCCGTCACTGGATGAGCCCAGACATCGTGAATACGCAACTAGGTCAGCAGTGCGGGTCGAAAGGCACGAAACAGGAGTAGAGCACGATGATATTGATGATGTAATTAGGAGCTTTAAAAATAGGAAGAAGAAAAAGAAAATTTGACAATGTAAAATATTGTATTGTTATAAGACAAACGTTACCATACTTGGAACGTTTTTTGCGTTATATAAAAAACTCATTTATCATACTATTTTTATGTCAAGCATTAATTGCAATGTTTCCTTGTGTAATTTTTGTTGAATTGTTTTTTTATTAGTTATTGAATATTTTTTTTTATGCTCATGAAAGTAAAAAATGAAATATAGATTGGGTATTGGGGAATTGAGAGTGATGTGAGGGGGGGGGGAAGGGCCATAAGAGCTTCCACCTTCACGTGGTTGGCCCTGTTTAGTAGAGAATAATTTATTGAAGCGATTTAATCTTGGAGCAAACCTCCCTTGATCCAGCGTAGCAACAAAAAAGTCACTGTTGACTTAGTTGCTACTCTTTCAGATCGTGGGAGGCTTGTTCCAAGTTCATGCGACTCCAATAAATTTTTCTTGAAACGAAGAGGAGCTTATTCATGTATGTTTTGACATTTTCAACATATGTTCTAACATTATCATAAGAATGCATCTTAGAGTAAAAAATACTACATCAATTACTTGTATTTATTGTATAGATAATGATGGATTTTGATTGACTTGGCAGTGCAGGTACAAATCCTCTTGCATCATGAGCAATAAAACTTGTCAACCAGGGTCATGACCAGGATATTTTTTCTTGTGCGCTTGACCAGGTTCGTAATGTCACATTTTGTAAGTTCCTTTACAATTCATAATTCAATATTAAGCTTGTTCATGATTATTATCTAGGTTTTTTGTATGTGTTTTTTCATCTATTTGATTGTAAGCAACTCTGCATGTTTCCTGTTGTTCACTAGGATTTCTCCCATTACCACTCCCAGGATGAATCCGACTTTATTGTTACATAGGTTACTTTATTGTTACTATGATTTATCCATTTACGATTTCATAGGTTACATCATGTAAAGTTGTCAATCTCAGGTTGGTGATGAGCTTTAGTTCTCCAGATTTGGGGCTTTTCTAATATTTTCTCCCTCATGTCATTCCTGCATCACCTCGTTGTTTGAGCACGCCAATTTTCTACGACTTGTACCAATTGGCACATGTCAATCTCTGAGTGGTGCCACATTTCACCTATTTTCAGTGAGAGTTTAGGGTTTCTCTAACATAGCTTCAGAAATCCGATTCAGTGCCTGCTTGAATATCGTCACATAATACTCATGGTTTGGATTGATGAGCATGCTCCGAATGGTTGTTTGATTCATAAGAACCACCCATATAGTCATCTTGAGATATTTCGGAAGTTTTCTCGGGTTTCATTTTTCACCGTTTCTAGTGGGTGGGATGGTGTGGGGTGATCCATCAATACTGGTGCTCTTGTAGTAGGGAATTTTTTTTTGGGGATATAAAGGAGCATTTGATGTAGATATCCCATTGGATGCATTCATAGATGGGCACAAGAGGTCAAGAATTTAAATTAAAAATATGCAACCTCTAGCATGGCAACCTGAAGGCCGCGAGAGACACTGGTTAAAGATTGTTTTGTGCTGGCCTTAATATAGTCATTATTTCTTTCTATTATCTTAATGCAATTATATAGTCCGGTCTCATTAAAATGAGGATTGTGGTTGTATTTCTCTTTGGTTGTTTCTCTCTTAATGCTCCAAAAGTTGCCAAAAGTTGCGATAGTTGTTTAGTTTGCCTGTTACAACTTAAAAGTGGTTTTTAGCAATGGGAGTCATGTTTTTTAAGGTTCATAATAATATGAAGATCTTGTAATTCTATATTCAAGATAAGAGAAGATGGCCTCTGCTTTGGGCAGTATGACAAAAATTGCCACATCTACCTCATTGGGTAACAATGGAAAGGGGAAGAAGTTGGGTGCAATGTTTGATAATTATGGCAGACAATTGTCTTCTCTTTCAGTTTTTTCACCCATTTCCTTTAATCACTCAAGCAGAAGAGTGACTCTGAGATTACGCGACAGAGAGAAGATAGTTAATACAAGAGCTATGGAAAATGAGTTGTACTTCAACAAGGATGGCTCAGTGACAAAAAAATTGCAGGTCAGAGAAAAAATTATGTTTAAAGGAAGGTCACCTGCACGTGAAACTTCACTGCGGTGGATCTTTCCTTGTCCACTTATATTCGATTTTAATGTGTTATTTTAATTTTTCATGGAGGGTTGTTTTGGCATATGTTCTGGCATTCAATTTCACACTTACTGAAAGCATTGTCAATTTGTCTTGCAGGCGGTGTGAACAAACTTGCTGATCTTGTTGGAGTCACCCTTGGGGCGAAGGGAAAATGTTGTCTTGGAGAGCAAGCATGGTTCTCCGAAAATAGTTAATGATGGTGTGACAGTAGCTAAGGAGGTAATTTGTAGATGTGTGCTCTGGTTTTCTTTTTTAACGTTGTATTAGTTCCCCCTCTTAAATGTCTTAGATTTGGTAGGCATAATTTGAAAACTCAAAGGTGAAAGGAAACATATTTGTTACCTAGTGGTCTACTTGGCCTATGGACTAGCCACATTAGAGTAATTCATAAAGCTTTTCACAACAATAAAAGGAAAGGGTTATGGCTGAGTCAAATTTTATTGTTATTGACAGTGTAATGAAATGTATCTCAATGCTATGGTTTTGGACTTTTTATTGGTTGAATTAGAGGACCCAGTTGAAAATATTGGGGCCAAGTTGGTAAGGCAAGCTGCGGCAAAGACAAATGATTTAGCTGGGGATGGAACCACAACATCCGTTGTTCTTGCACATGTTGGAATATTGAAAAATTCCAGAACAATGAATGGAGAATAAATCTCCCTTCCTCTAACACAGAGAAAATAAAAATTTCTTTGACAGGAGACAGAGTTTCAATACTTTGAAAACAAACTTCTATTCCCTTCAATAACTCAAAAAAAAACTATTACACTTCTTCCTCACTGAGAAGGATTACAAAATTATGACTGCTACAAAACGCAGTGCATAAAACCAACTCACTGTCTGTTCAAAACAAACATACTCTGTCTCTAAAACACTCTGCTGTGTTTTTCACTTTCGCACTGCTGTGCATACACACTTAAAAAGTTACACTCAGTCTTTCACTTTTTACACACTGCTGTGTGATAAAAAATTTACGTACTATATATAAAAAAAACTACCATGCTTTTTTGTCCTTTTTATTTTTATATGCCGTAACATATAAAACATATTATAATAAACCCTCTTTTAAAAAAAATAAAATTAAAACTAAATTTTATGGCCCACCTTTCATTTCGCATATGATATATATATATAACATATGTATATATTAAACTATCAAAACATTAAAGAACCCTTTCCGTCGGACTTCAAAAGTCTAAATAGATTGAATTTCAAACCAAATTCGCGTTCCAAAATGGGATGCTGACGTCTACCTAATTTTAACTCGAATTCTCAATCCAATGTGCCCTATAAAAAATTTGGGTCTGGTTTTTAGGTTTTCAGATTCCCTTCAATTTCATGCGATCCAATATTAATGCTCCACGTGTCCTCCTTTTGAATTTACAAAACTGTCGGGTAAATTTCTGTTTGTTTAATTTCTGGTTGGTGAGTTGCGTTAATGCTGGTTGTTGTGTTTAATTACAATCCTGTACAGAAATATGGCTGTGGCCGTCTACAAAAAAAACTTGCAGGAATTTTAAATGCTGAATTAAATTTCTGGATGGCATGCAAGCAACCTCCAAAAAAAAATGTTGCTGCTGCATCCGTCCTTCTGCTGCAGCAGTTGAAGTTAAAATTCAACAGCACAGGGTTTAATAAGTGAGGGTGTAAAGGTAACTTTTTTTCGATGGTACTGGATTAAGATCATCTATTCATTTTTGTAGGGTCTTATGGTGTTTGGTTTTTTAGTTTTGGGTTGGGTTTATTGAGTCTAAGATAGTTTTTGAGTGAAAAAATTGCTATCAGGTATTAAAAAATTTTGGTTCTTTTGTCAAAATTTATGAGCTTGTTAGGAAATACAAAACCGACAATGGTTGTATCTTAAATTTGTGGAAAATAATTTGAAATGAAACCTTTTTGTTTAGGTTGTTGCAGCAGGTGCAAACCCCATTCAAATTACTAGGGCATTGACAAGACAATAAAGGCCCTTGTTTCGGAACTCAAAATTTTGTCAAAGGAGGTAAACGCTTGCCTTTTGAGTAGGCTGGTTTTCCTTTTTGCCGATGGTTTGGTGTATCTAATTGAATTAGTTGCCTAAGGTATTTTTGGTTGCAAACTCCTTTCATTTTTCATACAGTATTGGCCTTGTGGAATACATTTGATTGTGTGGTCTTGTTAGATCTACAACATTTGTAGTTGTTTAGTCTTATGGCCGAGGTGCACTTTTTTTATGGAAATAGTTGATGCAATATTGTCATTTAATCCTTACTGCAGGGTAGCATGTTGAGAAGTTTTTTGTGAAACATTTGGTATTCAAAATGACACTGGATCCTATACAGCATCATGCACTTGACTTCAAAATTTATATTCAAAGTGTGCCAGACAATTCTTGCAAAATTTCAAATATTTAGGTTGTTTTAAACCATTATCTTTTTCATGTATTGGATGCTGAAAATGTGAAAAAGACTTTGGTATGAAACCAATTGGTGAATAATTTCCAGCAAAACAACCACTTCCAAGACATGATTTAGAATTAGAACATATGTACTTATGAAGCATAGAAAGATATCCTTGATGCATTGTCAATGTTTGGCTAGGGTTATTTTTGGAGAAAATAACTCCTTATTCCTAGAATAGTGATCTTCAATACAAGTAAATGCCAAAGAAGAGAGATCATCGTGTGACGCAACAAAATTGAAATTGGACCCCCAAGGAGAGCTAGTGTGTCTACAATCTCTCTGTCAACATTTTCCCTTGGTTTACCCCGTTCTTTTCCTCCAGCCTGAGTCTTAATTGACTTATTCTTTCTTCGGGTTTATTTATCAAATTCGTAGAATTTGATAAATAAATACTATCCACAATGGTTGGACTTTAATTTATATTCCCGACTTTATATTATCTCCAATCCTTATAACCAATGTTTAACTTTCAACAACTTGTATTTATACTCCACGTTTCCTTTTAAATAAATAAATTGTAATGAACTTTCGACTATATATTTCACCACCCAGCCTTACAACAATCACACTCCAGACTTATGCTAATTATCCTCCAATCGTTTAATTAAACAATTTCATTATACTCCGGCCCCACCTATATATATCAATAACCAATCAAACACTCGTATCGTACCTGGCTATCCTCCGCACACCTTAGTTAACCTCCGGGCAAGTTCAACGTGTGACCACTGTCCGATGGCCCTTCTCCAAATCAACGACTCTTGGCAATTTCGCTCAGCTTCCAACGTCGGGCTTTAACATGCGATGGCGCGGGTTAAATGGTGGTTTTCCGGGGGTCACTTCGCCACGTGTCGCATTCCCTATGGAATTGCTCGCGAATAGGAAATATCACCTACTCCGCAAAAGCAGTGTGATATGGGCAACTCGCTTTTGTGATTTCGCTCGTGGTTTTGGTAGAGGGCTTGACCATGGGTGCAAGTCTAGTTCCGCTATCATTTTGTTTGTTAACTCATGTCCAATCCTTGGGTCAGGTTCTGAAAGCACAACAATTTTGTCTCTTTATTAAGTGAGATTTTTATATTTGAACAGTTTTCACGACTCCGGTTCTCTACACAGACCTCGCCTTGGATATTTTTACATAAAAATGATTGTTCTCAATAATTATTTATATAACTTTTCCACATGTTTAGTGTGGTATTCCCATTATTTATTATAAATATGTGTATTATCAAAGAAAACCAACACAAATTTTATAAGATGGGATCAAACAAAATTGTTCTTAAGTCGAGCCCGCCGAACTTCAAACGGCGATAAACCATAATTCAAACCAAATTCGCGTTCCAAAATAGCTTGCTAATGTTGGCCAATTTTGTGACGCGAAAACCAAATGAATTCCGCCCTAATATTTTTTGGGTCCGAAGTTGGGCTGGCGTATGGAGGGAAGTTGTGACACGAATTTCTTATCAAATTCGCCCTAATATTTTTCGGGTCCGGATTTCCACTGCGCGAGCGGCCCAAATAAAGATCCGCTCCAATCAATTTCTGCCACGTGTCCTCAATAAAAACTTGCCCTGCTCCCGGCTGCGGGTGCATTCGATTGCATTTAAGGCGATGGGACATGGATATGGCGATTTCATATCAATCGCATTAACATTTAACGTTGTTCAATTAAGTTTTCACATCAAATCCGCATTAATTAATTTTTAACACTGTTCAAGATCGGACCTCCACTCCTCTTAACGATTCCGCACGCTCCAATATGATCCGGCCTTCGGCTCTCATTATTAATGATCAGAGATTAATTATGACGGGCGTCCTTTGATTGCATTGCAGTCGGGTCGACAAAATGGCGTTTAGCCATGGTTTTTCAGACAAGCCGGTTGCTGGATTACACTGCCTGCTAACTGTAATGATAAGGAGAAGTGGCCAGCTGAACTGCTGCCTAGACCTTGCTGCATATTTTCATTTCTCTCGGTTCTGTCTCTGTTTGTCTTCCTCTGTTAATTGGAATTCTGCTTCTCCGTCTCCTCTTGTGCCCACTGCGCCTGAGATTGCACCCATGCCTTGCGTGTGTCATAAAATGCGTTGCCGCAGGGGGAGCACTAGAGGTCAACCCCTGTGCGCTCCCTCCAGCCCCTCAACAGAGTCGACTTCCGGCTAGTCCAGTGATTATTACGCAGGTCGATATCGAAATACTAGGAGTGGGCGGGGTCGGCTTGTAGGATCTGGCCACCGTATGAATTCCCCTGCTTCTGGCTTCCCCACCGCTAGTTCACCTTCTCCCATGATGCGCACTGCGCAATTTTCCTTTAATTTCTCTCTCAACCGCCCGCGAATCACAGCTTTAGTCAATGTGGTCTTCCGCGAGGAGGCCCAAACGGAGGAAGAATGCACTCGTCCGGCGGGTCTAAGCTCGGAAAAATCTGGCCAGCATTCGGGCCTTCAGGAGGGGAGCCGTGGCATGCATGTGGAGGTAGCACCTAGTGATCCTGGACCTTTCGAAGGATGGTGCCGAATCGTGGAGGAACCGCCGGAGGAGTAGTTTGGTTAATTTGTTTTTCTTGCTTAGCAGGCCCACTTAATTGGGCTGCTTTTAGTTTATTTTACTGTGCTGGACCTTTGTAATATTTTTGAATTCTGTAAATTAAACGTTCAAGACTAGTTTCCCCGTATGAGGGCAATCTTCTTAATTTTTTGATTTTTTGATGACAAATTTGCCATGAGTATGGCCAGGCAATGTTTTTGACTTCGGTGTAATTTTATTCGCAATGTTAATAGATTAACTTTACTTAGAATTCTCACATTATTAGCGTTTTTCTTGATCTGTTCAAGGATTTTGGGTACTTTAATTTGTATTTAGAACAATGGACGTCGGTACTCTATCTGTTGCTTTATTGTTCTACATACTACTATTTCACTTTCTTATAGATGCCTCGGGCATATTTGAATGCTTTCTCAGATTGTCGATAATCTCCATGTGGACCGTTACTGGATTTTATATCATGTCCCCGTATGTGACATGGGGTATTTTTCTATCATTGTCTGGGGTGGGACTTCCACTTTTCTGGATGGATATTTGGGTTCCAATCTTCAGATGTGAAAATGTAATGACTTCATGGACTGTTTTACTTCATATAATATATTCAAAACAACGTTTTTTCTCTTGTGAAAAAAAAATGATTAATGTTCATCACTCTGCCTTCAAAACTAGCGATGTTGGTCTATGTTGTTGGTTTATTGATATGGTCTGATGGTCTTTTTATATTTTGGACATATCACACTCCTCACATGATTAGCGTTTTTCTCTGTTCAAGGATTTTGGGTACTTTAATTTGTATTTGGAACAATGGACGTCGATACGTACTCTATCTATTGCTTTACTATTCTACATACTGCTATTTCACTTTCTTATAGATGCCTTGGGCATATTTGGATGCTTTCTCAGATTGTCGATAATCTCCATGTGGACCATTACTGGGTTTTATATCAAGTCGCTATATGTGACATGGGGTATTTTTCTATCATTGTCTGGGGTGGGACTTCCACTTTTCTGGATGGATATTTGGGTTCCAATCTTCAGATGTGAAAATGTAATGACTTCATGGACTGTTTTACTTCATATAATATATTCAAAACAACATTTTTTCTCTTGTGAAAAAAATGATTAATGTTTATCACCCTGCCTTCAAAACTAGCGATGCTGGTTTATTGATATGGTCTGATGGTATTTTTATATTTTGGACATATCACACTCCTCACATGATTAGCGTTTTTCTCTGTTCAAGGATTTTGGGTACTTTAATTTGTATTTGGAACAATGGACGTCGGTACTCTATCTGTTGCTTTACTATTCTACATACTGCCATTTCACTTTCTTATAGATGCCTCGGGCATATTTGGATGCTTTCTCAGATTGTCGATAATCTCCATGTGGACCGTTACTGGGTTTTATATCAAGTCCCTGTATGTGACATGGGGTATTTTTCTATCACCGTCTGGGGTGGGACTTCCACTTTTCTGGATGGATATTTGGGTTCCAATCTTCAGATGTGAAAATGTAATGACTTCATGGACTGTTTTAGTTCATATAATATATTCAAAACAAATTTTTTTTCTCTTGTGAAAAAAAAAATGATTAATGTTTATCACTCTGCCTTCAAAACTAGCAATGCTGGTCTATGTTGCTGGTTTATTGATATGGTCTGATGGTCTTTTTATATTTTGGACATATCACACTCCTCACATGATTAGCGTTTTTCTCTGTTGTAGGATTTTGGGTACTTTAATTTGCATTTGGAACAATGAACGTCGGTACTTGTTACACAGTAATTTGTCACCGTCCCTACCATTCCCCGTCCCGCACATTGGAGGGCCCATTTTGTGACCTGTGAACCTTGTCATGCCTTGAAACCATTATCATTGCATTCCTCTAAACATGAGCTTCAATTGCCCTGAAGACATCTCCTTGCGAAAAACCATAAAAACATCCCTTTTTGCATTGGCGCAAGTAGCCAGTTCATCACTCGCGCCAATGAGGAAAATCCTACAAAGAGGCCGCGCCAACTGGCGCTCTGTCCCAGAGTCGCAGTCGCGCCAGCCAATTTAAGGAGTGTTTTTTAAATAAGAATGGCGGAAGTTTCGTTTCAACAGACTCAGAAACTGTTACCTATCTTGAGTTGGGAGGTTTGGCTCCGGGAGTTCCATGAAAGGGAAGTGGTTTTCCACCTCTCATGGAAGCTTCCTTGAAGATAGGGCCAATCCCACAATTATAGGGATCCCAACTCTCCTTCCTCCATCTATAAAAGCTAGCTCATTGCCATTGCAAGCTAGTCTTGAAGTGCCTAAGCCTTGAATCTCCAAGTTCTCAAATTCCCAAGAGCCTTCATGATGCAAGAGCCCTCATTTTTCCCTTAAGGCCAAACTCGAGCAAGGAGACTATCGTCGAGAGACTCTAAGAGAGGCTTGTCCCATCCCTGGCAGGCTTTGCGAGACGTGTACGACTGGAGACCCCTCCGAAGGAGACCTCGGCGTCAGAACATTGGTTGTACTCTCTTTCGATTGCTTATTAATGAATGACTACTGGTTATGGTTCCACTCTGTTTTTCACTTATGATAATGATGAGTTATATCCTTTCTGACTGATATATAGTTGCGTATTCTGGATTTTATGCTTGTATTCGTGTTGTTTCTTGCATGTGCAGGTGTCCATTCACGGAGATCATGGGGATCGTGATCTGCCGAGGCTGAGGAACGGGAACGCTGTCTCTTCTACGAATCATAGCACTGGACTCCAGGTAGGCCTCCATCGTTGGTCTGTTTATTCGCAATTAGGAACTTGCGCTGTAGCATTTGATGATTGTTGCTAGACCCGTGCTGGGCTAGTAGGGATCGCCTCTGTCCGCAGAGGGGATTTACCTCCTCAAAAATTTGGCGACTCCGCTGGGGATCGTCTAGTTTTGATTGTCTCGTTTTGATTGTTTCGTGGTTTTCCTTGCTTGGTTAGCCTTCTGGGCTGGGTTCTTTTGTTGTTTTTGCTTCTTGGTTTGCTTGGATATCATTGATCTGCTTCTGGAGTAGTTCTTTTTTATTTTTGGCTGAGGAACTCGGCTGGCGCGCTTTTTAGCTCGACAGTCGCGCCAATTGGCGCATGTTGCTTTTGTATAGCCCGCGCCAATTGCTTTCTGGCGCCAGTTACAACCTCACAGTCGCGCCACTCCTGTGAGGCATTAGGGTTTGCTCAATTTTGAGCTCTCTGGGTCTAGTCAGTGTTTTTCTTTTTGGTTTTTCGGCTACCTGAGTGTGTTGGAGTCCTGTTTGACTGGGAGTTTGCCTTCGTCCTTTGGTTGTTTGCTTTTCTCCATCGATTTCATGTTTTAAGCCCTAGGGCATCTAGTGGCTTTGCGTATCGAGCCCTCCTTAGGAGTTTTGGTGTTTTGTTAGTCCAGTCAATTCTCTGATTGCTTTTCCGCATTCTCTTAGTAGTTGTTCACCGTTTCATTGCGATTTTTGGGTGATTGTTCTCCTCTTCATTCAAATTTCGTTTGGTCTTGCTTTGGACCTAGATCACACAGTCCATTGGAGCCTTTGAGACTTTTTCTTGGTTTTGAGAGACTTTGGTCGATTTGAGATCTGATTGTTTGTGCCATTGAGTGAAACTTGTCTGTTTTTCTCTCTCAATATCGTTTCTCAAATTGCTTCTCTTTTGTTTTCGGTTTGTTTAGTGCATCTAGCTATCAAACATTGAAAATTGAAAAAAAAAAAATCTCTTTTACTTTTGGTTGATTAGTGCAAATTGAAATCTTTTCGATTTTACTAGTAATTAGTGATTTGAATGAAAAGTTTTCGGTTTCATTAGTTGCATTAGAGATATCATTGATTGTCTTCCGATCATTTTGTTTGTGTAAAAACTCTCAACTCTTCTGTAGCTAGTTTTCATCAAACGAAATGATGTACTGTGGCATGTAACTTTGCATTTAGGAGATTTTTTGAAACAACACATTCGTTAGGGCCTGAAAACTGAAACGTAATTGAAGATCAACTTTAAAATCTACTCAATTTACACTAAGGCGGCATTGAAATCTAACGAAACACATTTAGAGGTCTAGGCTAGAGACGTGTTCCGGCGTCTTTAAACCTAGTAGCTGTCGTTCGCCTTTTGGATTTAGACAACGCTAGTACGGACTTGTGCTCCCCGTACCATCGCATATATAAAGGGAGACCCCTCTAGGTTTCAATCCTTTATCCATAGGAAGCCGAGTCTGCCGCCCTATACCCTTGATACACCAGACACAGCATTCGGGGAGATTTCCTGCACGTACTGAAAGTCCTTGGTTGATTTCTTTTTCATTATTAAAACCAAGGTGTATATTGCAGTTCACGATTATTTGGTACGCCCTTTTTGCCTAGTATTCCCGAGCAGTGATTTGGTCTTTTCTGACTCCCTAAATTTGAAAAGATCGCCAAGCGCTTGTCCTTTCACGCTTGTGTCAAATCTGAAAGAGATAGAGTCACCTTTTTATCGTTTCTCGACTCTTAAAACATGAAACGGTGAAGTTTCTTATTTTTCAATGTGGAAAAAAATTAATCACCTACGATCACACGCCCTGTTAGAATTTGCTTGTTGGCCGTTTGATTGTGTGCCTTGGTTTTTAGCCCATGTGCGGTTTTGAGTTTTTGATGGCAACTTTTTCGGAGTTCACCAACCAAGGAATCCCCTCCGATGGGAATCCTAGTCATTTTCCTCCTTTTGGGAATGTTGGTGCTCCTCATATGGCTTACTTGTTCCTTCTTGCTAACTGCTAACGCTCGCTTGGTTGTTCTCAACCTCTCGAGTCCCTAATGTCTCCGCTAACGTCAAATCCGGCTTCCTCCACCACAAATATCATGTTGATTCCGGTGACCTTCCTTCGACTATTTCTCATATTCTCATCTTCTACTACCGGTGAGTCCTGGATTCAAGCAACGTGGCTAAGAAGCAAGGTACAATTAAGCAAAGGAGAAGAAGTCCGGCTGCTTAGAAGCTAAATGTACAGGCCATCGCTCTCGAGAAATCTCTTCATAGGCCCTCCAACCCTCCACGAAAGTCAAGTTCCTTGCATGTTGTGCACGAGAGACCATCTCGCCCGGCACCGCCGGCATTCCTGCACTTGGCGATGGTCCAACCATCGTCCGCTGTTTTTGACGTCCGAGAGTTAGGGTTGGGGCACATATCTTCAATCGGTGCTAGTAAGGGCTCCTAAGAAGTTGGTGGTAAGATCATTAATCTCGTGTGTTGTGTGAAGGGCACCATGCCATTCACTTTTGTCTATACATGGATGGTCAAATGAGTTTTGGACAACTCACCATTTACGCTAGGGTGAAATATATGAATCCTTTGTCAAGTGTACCTAAAAAGGACCACTTTAGCCACGATAACTAATAGCCCCAACAAAGTGAAGCAAGCAACACCTTCAAGATTCACCTGTTATTGAATAAGAAAAGACAAAAAACCAGATCTATGCATGGAAAGACATTAAGCAGTAGAAACAAGTGCTTCCACATACCAACAGACAAGACAAGCAAAACAATTTCTTGAAAAGAATTTTTTGTATTAATAGGGGCACCCTGGGAGGAAAAACAAGAAGGTATACTCCACCTCTCTCATGATGGTTCAAGTCCTCAAAGATTCAGACTAAGATTTTCTCTCTTGTTGGTGTAGAAAACCCAATGCACAGTAATAGAGATTAATGGGAGCCACACAACAAATGAGATGGAAAATGGGACTAAGTGTATAGATCCAGTGATCTAATATAACAAAAGGAAGAATGATGGAAAACTCTTCCTATTTATAACAAAATATTGGGTCATTTCTAGATCTTGGTGCATGATTGCAAATAATTTGAACCAAATCTAGATCTAATTTTTTATGGAATATTTTATTATATTTGTTGAGGGAAAAGGTATTCGACTTTGGGTCAAATCGATTAGTCAAAAATAAATAAATAAATGATTTATTTATTTTTATGAAGTGAAGGAAGATAATCAAATAAATAATGATTTATTTAATCATTTGGTTAAAGTGGTTATGACATCAAAATAAATAATGATTTATTTAATTATTTTAGGTGATTTGGTCATATTTAACCAAGGAATATATCTAAATAAGATTTAAATAATTATTCGTAGGTAACACAGATAAATAAAGGTTTATCTAATTAATTTCTTTGTTTTTAAGTTAAAGAAGACTCGGAATAATAATTAAATTATGGTTTAATTAATTATTCCATGAGGAAATCAAACAAATATAGGTTTTTTTAATATTTCTTTGGGGTTTCCTGCTTTGGACCATAAACAACCTAATAAATGTGGTTTATTAAGTTGTTTAACATAGTGAAGTAATTTTACTTAGGTAAAATTGTTCTTACATGGTGTATGTGGGTCCATCTAATGATAATAGGTTAGATGACCAAAAAATGGTGTAACAACATTGCTCTGAACGTGCATGAAATAGAAAGGTCGTGAGAAATCAGATGCATCAAGTACGCTGTAAGAACTCACCAAAGATACAAAGAAAGAAGCTTAGAGAAGAAATGCAAGGTAGATAGTGTGTTGAAGAACTAGACCCTGAGGAGATGAGACTCGCAGGTGCAACAAGTCTCTTTTTATGAGAGGGTACCTGTGCTGAAGGCGGCGGGGGAGGCATACCTATGCTCGCCGAGACAAAGTACAAAAGAATAGTGTGTCTAGTAAACAAGGGACCGAACCATAAAGTACAGCTGGCATAATCATGAGCCAGATAAAAATACAATGAGGAATCCCATATACATGTTGTGCCTGGGATAACAGCCAGGACTTGTACAATAATATCTGAGTACATGAGATACAAATACAACCCAAATGCCCCCCGTAAATGGGGAAGGGCTCACAAAATCTGACTGATACATGCAAATCAAAGAGGCGCTGCAAGTGGCTAAGGCCAACATCATCAAATATCTGGAGCTGCATCGAAGGCTGCAAGGAAGAGGTCATCCGAGCATGTGGGGGGCTACCTGCAGGGCCACCCCCTCATGAGGGTTGAGACATCTCACACACACCTAGGAATCATCAAGAGCTACTGCTGTATCACTGAACCATCAAGTATACGGATCTTGTTCATGCTGAAAGGAGCTGGAGAAAAAATCAAGTCAAAAGGAAATGAGAGATCCCTTTGCCTGATCCGAGGCACCGAACAAGAGTGGAAGCTGGAACCAAGGTACACCGCCCTCTAGACCTGGCTTCTGGAATGAATGAGCGGATGTCGACAAAAGGAGTTCCACCACAGGTGAGGCAATGAGAAATCCTCAACTAAGGCGCGAGAGAAAATAGTAGAGCGACGAACAGACTGACACTAATGATGATAGGGAAATGGAAAGGACTGAGTAGCGAATGGAAGACTTCCCTTGTTAGAGCATAAAGGGAATGAATGACATGGCAGCTACTGACACAATATCATAAGGGATAGGGGACAGTGGGACTGAAGGTCATAATGTGTGACACAAGAGAGAGACCAAGCAATGAAGGATGGAGGGCTATGGCGGGGTACAAAGGGACTCGGTATAGACTCCATGAATGTGATGATGACTCAACTTGGATGCGCTAAACAAGGGCGACTCGATGGTGCTGCCACACAGTAAAGGCCCAATGGGGGACCATGAAAACATGAGTACAAGGTGGGAACTCATGACGAAAATCGACACGAACATGGACAAGTATGGAGGCGAAATGGTGCCCCAAGTACAAGTGTCGTAAGTGAGGAAATTCGATTTAAAGTGGAGGTGAAGTGGCCCTTCTTGGAAAAAATAGGTCCTGGCAAAGGATGAAAGTACAAAAAATATGTTGGCTATCTAACAGAAAATAAAACACGCATCTTAGAAGGGAAATGCTAAGGGTAATATTTCTTAAGATAGAGTGCATTGCGAGGATTAGGAAGAGGATTGCCTTCGAAGTCCTCTAAAAAGTATGCCCCCTTACCAAGATCCTTACTGATGATGTAAGGGCCTAGCCATAATGAGTCGAACTTCCCGTGACCAAGGACATCATGGGCCTGGTCATATACTAGAACAAGGTCGCCTTCGTGAAAAGGACGAGGTTGGACTTTTCGGTCATATTGAGCTTTGGTGCATTTCTTGGCCGCTTCTATGGTTTGCAATGCAACACGGCGGTCTTCAAAGGCACGCTCAAGCAGGATAAGTCGATCTCAAGCAGGATAAGTCGTTGTTCTAGAGGTTGGGTGTCAGGGAGAAGTTCAACAGCCAGATGAAGGGAAGGGATTTCACACTCGATCGGTAAGACAACCTCCTCTCCAAAAACGAGGTGAGGAGGGTTATGGTTGAGGGGTATGGGTGCCCCCGAGCATGGTGTGGTCATGCCAAAATGTATTTAGAAAAAGGGGAATCTAAACACATTTTAATGATGTGGTGCACCATTTGTTCTTGTTATGGTTATGCAGTTTGAGAAAGGAAATGGAGGATTACCAATATCTTTTGGTACTGCATATAGGGATCAAATGGACTTTAAGTTTCCGAGTTGGCATACCTGGTGTCACTATCCCAAAAAGAGGATTTGGAGATAATGAACTGATGCTCTCATAGAAAATCTATAGGTTGGTCAACAATAATGTCTAAGAGACTGGGTTGTTGATGTAAGATGAGGGAACGATAAGGGGTATCATCCCTAGAGTGAGCTGAAGTGATATGGGACTCTAGAGGTTCTTCTAAATGTGGAAGAATACTGGGACTAAAGTCAACACGACCAGATACACTAGGAGAGTGCTGGAGAATTGCTTCTCTTGGTCTCTCAAATGTGGGTGCCCCCTTACCCAAACATTGGGTTTCAATGTAATGGCCACAAGGTGGATGTGGTGTGAACGTCAGGGGTGGGGATTTTTTCCATAATGTCGTCATTGTGATAGAAGATGGGGTGACTGGTGGAAGAAAGACCACCTGACGTGGTGAAGTGACCTGAATCATCATCATGAGAAGAGAGGTTCACATGCGCATCGTCACAAGGGGTGACCGAAGAGTAAGTAGATAGAGGATCTACCGATGTTGAGCCCAAGATGATCACTGAAGGAAGGTCAAGCGAAACAACAGGGGAGGATTCAGATGGAATGTTCCCCGAGGGTCTCATGGATGATGATAGGTAAAAAATGCTGGACGAAGGCTCCGTCATCTCGACATCAGGAGGGGGAATGTCAATGGGAGCAGTCATATCTGGTAGTTCTGCTGAAGCAGAATGCGCAAATAGGGGAGAGGTGGACTCATTGCGCTTGGCCTCGAATTGGTGGACCGCGGCGATAGAGGTGCGAAAGTCCTCGAGGCGGGGACAAAGATGGGTGTAATGGCCATGGAGATCACACAAAGCACAGGGGTGGTTGGTGTGAATAGTCTTGGGGTTCTTGGCCACGGTCGCGGAAGGAACAGAGGCTTCTAGGACCGCGGTCTCAGGGAATGTGACATTAACCATGGGCTTGAGATGAAGTAATTCAGGACAGGTATGGGAGGCGTGACCAACAACATCACACAAAGCACACTGGATGGTATGCTTTGGAGGCTGAGGAGGAGCAGGGTTTGTCGGGGCAGCCTTGTCCTTTGATGCCCCCTTGTGAGCTTTTCCCTTCTTACCCGAAGCAATCGCAATAGGAGGTGGTTCCTGTTGAGGTGACTGAGGCACTGATGCAGCGGGAGAAGTCATGGGGACCGGTTGAACCGGGGTCAAAGCAATATAAGGTTTGGGTTGACCAGGAAAGGTGGGGGCTGGAGGATCAAGGTACCAAAAGGGAATCCCAAGGGTCAAGTTAGGAAGAGAGAGGGTGGCCATGACCGGTACCATATACACTCCTGGTGGGGGAGCTAGGAATGGTATCTGACCAGAGGGGTAATGGCCAGGTGGGACGGCTCCTAAATGGCTAAGGCCTAGAGGAACCATTCCAGGAGGATAAAGCGGCTCATGACTACCAACTGCAGGTGAAGGGCTAGGATCAGGTTGCGGAGGGCAAGGTTGCTGACTAGCCGAAGCAAGTTGCTTGAGAGCAGCCCGAGAGGATTGCATCATGCAAACATTCGATGAGCTGGGGTCAGAGATAGGAGGAGGAGGAAGACCAGGGAAAGTTCCGAGCAAAGAGGAGTCTTTGTAGACGCCAGGAGAGACACTGGTCAAGGAATCGACGGTTTTCTTGTTGGCTACAGAAGAGATGGTCGTCTCAGGTGAGGTCTGAGATTTTGGCTCATGATATGTCAATTGGTCAATGGTGACTATCTTTCCATTATGAGGGAAAGACATCTTGCGGAAAACCGCAGATGGGACATCAGACATAGCATAGGTGTAGCTTCGCCCCAATAGAATGTTGTAGTCTAGTGGGGCATCGATGACTTCGACGTCAACGCAAACAGTCTTACCGGCAAGTGTGATAGGACAATTACGGAAGAGGCCAATGGGCTAGGAGGCGTGGTCGTCCCACGCTCGAAGGGTGATCGTGGAAGGGGCCAGCTCAGGGGATCCGAGTTGCTTCCAAACCGAAGCAGACATCACGCAGGTGGATGCCCCCTCATCAATTATACACCGAGAAACGTTGGCGTTCCGGATTTTGACTGGGATTTGGAAGGCGAAGGAAGGAGGAAGAGGAGGATGGTCCGATTGAGTGGTGTCGAAAACAATCATTTCGTCATCATCAGGATCTACAGCGCCCACGGCAGATAGTAGAGCCTTCTTTTGGGAAGGGCACGACTGGAGGAGTTCCAGTGTGGAAATGGCAACAGGAGATTGCGCCAAATCATCTACTATGCTATATGAATGAGAAGCTCGACCGAAAGCAGCGTTTCGACGTAATGGTCCCTTAGGAATCTTGGTATGAACCTCAACTTTGGGTTGAGGGATATTTAAGGGGCCACTGGATGTCAAAAGAGGCTCTATAGAACCTGAAGAAGGAGGCTCGGGGGCAGACTGAGCAGGAAGCTTGGGGTACTGGCGAGACCGAGTTTGAAGGTGAAGGTCGACGGTTGGGAATGGATCAGAGTTCATCATGAGGATCTGGTAATCGGAAGAACCAGAAATGGAAGGTGGGGTGGAGACCCACCCGTCAGGTGGTTGGGTAGCCACGAATCCTTGCTGAGGGAAAGGATCAGTAAACACAGCTGGTTGAGTAGAGGCCACATTAGGGGGAGCATGAGGGGAGGCATGTTGTCCTCGCAATGTGGCTTGAGACTCCCACATCTGCCACATTTGTGGTAAAAGGGGACAATCGTGGGTGTAATGACCGTAAACACCACAACACGAACAAGGCTTGTTAGTACGAAGAGGCCTGTCCGGCTTGGGCTGAGTGCCCTGTTGCTGGTTAGCAGTGTTAGGGTCAAAACCTTGAGGATTGGGTCCACGAGTACCAGGGGCAGATTGATTTGGATTGCCTCTCCGCCTTCTTTGAGAAGAAGGGGGATTAGTCGCACCCTGCTGTGCAAATACTTGCCCTGAAGGGGGCTGTAGGTGCTGCTGCTGGGGTTGAGGAGGCAAGGGAGGTGGAAGTGCATATGCTGGAGGAGCTGGCACACCAGGCTGCAGATAAGGGTAATGGTTAGGTTGGGCAACATTGAGGTAAGCAGGAGGTTGGGAAAAAGGAGGAGGCATGCCGTATCCTGGGTACATGCTACCGGGAGGGGGAAGAGTGCTAGAGGTGCTGGCCCCTCCGTGAGGGAGACCGTAGCCCATAGGAGGTTGAGCATACGGATGGGAAAGGGCTCCAATGATACCGTCGGTGGAATGAGATGCCCCCGGGGCGTTAGCGCCACCGGGCCTGGGGAGGTCAGGAAGGACGGTATAAACATAACCAGACTGGGCGTAGATCAGGTCATATTTCAAGGCTATTTGGAGGGCGGCTTCTTCGGTTTGAGGGAAATGGGAGGCGACATATTTGCCAATGGGAGCTAAGAGAGAGCGAAGGAACTAGTCCATATAGATCTGATCTTCGAAGGGGGGAACTCAACATAAGCTGCATCTTCGTCGCCATTCCTAAACATGGGTAGAAAGGCGGGTTGAAGATGTTTTCTTGAAGGAAGTCAAGAGCTCCGTACCGGTATCGTATCGGAGAGGGAGCTGGAAGTAAGATAAAAAGGCTTGGGCAATGGTCGCAAAGGTGGTATGGGAAGAGGTGGCTTGTTCTACATACCATTTAGAAGCTTCGCTGGTAGCGTGCGCTGGAAAAAACGAAGACGAATGGAGTCATTGGTAATGGAATTGGAGGAACACCACATGTGTAAAGATCGGACATGATTGGTTCGATCTTCTCTAGCAAGGCCTTCGAACTTAGGGATGTCGGAGGGGAGCTTGGTTGGCATAGCAGGCCAACCAACATCGTGGCGGATAGGGTCGTTGATCAACTGATTGAAATCGGGGAGGCTGAGGCCTGCAATGTACGACAGCAAGGGTATGGCCGAGGTAGTTCCTGTGGCGGTTCCGCTAGTAGTAGTTCCGGCGTTAGGGCCTGGAGCACCGCTAGCGTTAGGCCCTGGACTCGTGCACATAGTGAAGGTGACTGTGGGAGAAACTGCACGAGAAGGAGAACTCCAAGGACTGGAATTAGGAGAGGAGCTCTGAGGCGGACTCTGAGGAGGACCGGTTCGACGACGGGCAGGCTTAGAGCAGCCGATCGACCGGAAACCGAGGGTGAAGGCCAAGAAGTCTCTCGAGAAAGGTGCTCTCGGGGCACACGATGACGGAAGAAGAAACCGACAAGCGCAGAAAGGGAAAGAATCAAGGAGGTCAAGGGCGTAAAAGGTGCAAAGGACAATTGATTTAGTCTACCTCAAAAGCGGTGTTAATTCAGGGCGCTTCGCTAGGGTCACGTGTGGCGTGCGTTAATTTTAATTTTTAACCCTTTCCGTTTTGAGAGCAAGAAAAAAGTGTGTTGCGTAACTGAAAATAAATCTGCAGAGAACAGTATATAATGCTGAAATAACAGAAAATTAACAGCTACTTGTGCATCTATCTAACCCAAGAAGGCGGGTCTCTAAAAACCTAAAAAAGGGGAAAAATCTAGGCAAAACACACGGAAAAGAGGCCAATAGATCTAAGGTCAAAAGGGACAGGGATCTAAAGGATAAAGATGCTGAGAAGAGGTGCAGATCACAGCCAAGAGACAGAGGCAAGGTGGCTGGAAAAAGGGAGGAAATCAGCAAAAAGCAGAAAGGACAGGGGGGAGGTCCTAAAGGGAGGTCCAAACAAAATGACAAGAGGTGATTTGAAAGGAAGAAAGGCTGATTTAAAGGGATCTGAAGAGGAGGTTTCAGATCTGAAAAAAGGGAAGGCTGAAACTCTGAAAAACAGATGGTTGAAACAGCTAAAACTCTTCCACAAAAAGTGGAGGGTACTGAAGCCCTAGGGGGCTAGGTTCCCACTTAGATGAGTAAAAACAGATCAGAACTAGGTCAAAGTTGCACAGACAGAGGTTGGAAAAACCCCTACGTGGATTTCAAAACCTTAAAAATCATAAAAATCATCGAAAATTGGGCATGTTTGGTAAGCCTCCACCTATTTCTCGGGCAGCAAGGTGTCGAAAAGAGGCTGAAAAGCACTGGAGGTCCGGTGTCGCACTTTTGGGCCGGAAGTGCGACCTGCTCCGCCTGTCTCTGGATGCGATTTTCGGAAAAGTTGTCGTCTCAGTTGCGGCTGATGTCACTTACCTGCAAAATAGGGCCAGAAACACATGGAAGTTACAAATTTTAATGTTTTAGGGTTTTATGTGAGAAAAACAACATAAAGATAGGAAAAATAAACAGCTGAAAAGAAACCCTAGGGTCTGAAGTAGCTGGATATGCAGGAATATGAAAAACGACAGCGGTCGTAATTTAAAACTCGTGTGGAGTCGCCATTTGTTAGTATGAATCCTTTGTCGAAGTGTACGAAAAAGGACCACTTTAGCTACGCATAACTAATAGCCCTAACAACAAAAGTGGCTACCAATATCTTCAGATCTGTGGTTAGTTGAACAAGAAAAGAGCTGCAAAAACCAGATCTATGCATGAAAAGACATTAAGCAGTAAAAACAAGGGTTTGCTCCATATACCAATAGACAAGACAAGAACAATTTTTAAAAGAATTTTTGTATTAATAGGGCACCTGGGAGGAAAACAAGAAGGCGTATCCAATTCTCCTCAGTGGGATGGGTTCTTGGAAGTCCTCAGCACTTCAGATCTAAGATTTCTCTCTCTTGTTGGTGTATAAAACCCAATGCAAAGAATAGAGCTCAAAGGGAGCTCACACAGCAAATAATGGAAAAATATGACCAAGTGTATAGATCCAGAGTGATCTAATAGGCAACAAAAGGTGAAGAATGATAGGAAAAACCCTCCTATTTATAACAAAATATTGGGCCATTCTAGATCTTGGTGCATGATTAAAATAATGTTAACCAAATCTAGATCCACCTTTTATGGAATATTTTATTATATTTGTTGGAGGGAAAAGGTATTTGACTTGGGTCAAATCCCTTGATTAGTCAAAAATAAATAAATAAATGATTTATTTATCTTTTTAAGGAAGTGGCTGGAAGATAATCAAATAAATAATGATTTATTTAATTATTTAAGGAAGTGGTTGAAAGATAATCAAATAAATAATGATTCATTTAATTATTTGTGGGTGATTTGGTCATATTTAACAAGGAATATTATCTAAATAAGATTTAAATAATTATTCCTAGAAAATAATAAGATAAATAAAGGTTTATCTAATTAATTTCTTTGTTTTTGGGTTAAACATGACTGCGAATAATAATTAAATTATAATAAATGTGGTTTATTAAGTTGTTTAACATAGTGAAGGCAATTTTACTTAGGGTAAAATTGGTCTTACATGGTGTACTTGGGTCCATCTAATGATAATAGGTTAGATGACCAAAAAATGGTGTAACACCGGGCCTCCCGGATGGTTATAAATGGCTTTCTTTGAGTCCTCCACCAGCTGATCCTATGATTGGTCAAGAGTCATCCTTGGTCGATTCCGCTCCCTCGAAAATTCAAATTCAGGAATCCATTCCTGACCAACCATTGGTTGTGGGATCGATTGAGCTAGCCCCATCTATGGTGCACCAGGTCTTTTCTGTGGAGAGTGGATCTCATAATCCTCATGTGCTTCTGGTTTCTTCAGATTCTTCGGATTTGGAGAAATATTCTCATGTCTCTTCACCTTCAGAAGTTGCTCCTCCGCCTCCCATGGTGGAGGTCCCAGAGGATATCCATCCCACCTTCGAGATGGAGGTCACAGAGGGTGCTTCTTCTTCCATAACATCAGGGGAAGACCATCGCATTTTGATGGTAGCCCCTCTGAGTAGTTTGGTCGCTTCCTTTGATTGGAGTCGATTTGCAGGATTTCGCCTTCCGTCTTATGTGCCTTTCGAGATCACAGTACAGGGTCTTGGTCTGGTCGTACCCAGCACCATTATAGACGAAGGTGCCTCTGTTAGTATTCTATCCTGAACTACCTGGAAAGCTTTCAGTTCGCCGCCGCTTGCGCCCGTTACACAGAATCTGTTGACATTCAATAGAAGAACGAGTCAACCATTGGGGATCCTTCCAAGGTTACCTGTTACTTTGGGAGGTAAAACTGTCCATATGTACGTAATGGTTGTTCCAGGCCCCTTGGATTTCAATCTACTTTTGGGGCACAATTACACCTATGCCATGGGAGCACTTGTCTCATCCCTTTTTCGTGTGGCTTGTTTTCCGCATGAAGGAAGGATCGTGACCATTGATCATCTTTCGTTCTTTGGTCCTAATGTGGCATCTAGTCCGCCATCAATCCCTCCTAGTTTTCATCCACCCGTTGTATCTGCCCCACCGCAGGTCAAATATGTGGCTACCTACCCCGTGCCTGTACTTAGTGAAGATGCTGTCGTGCATAGTGTGCTGGGGGCATTGGGTCTTGATTTCCAAGATGTTGTTCTCCCATTTGGTGCGGAACTCTTGGAAGCCATGACTTCCTGTTCATCGTGACAAGTAGTTTCTCGGAGCAGAGTTCCTTGTCTTGTGTCAAGCTCCTTAAAAAATGAAATAGGGTTGTCGGAGCAGAGTTCCTTGTCTTGTGTCAAGCTCCTTAAAAAATGAAACAGGTTTGTCGGAGCAGAGTTCATTTTCTTATGTCAAGCTCCTTAAAAAATGAAACAAGTTGGTTGGAGCATAGTTCCTTGTCTTGTGTCAAGCTCCTTAAAAAATGAAACAAGGGTGTCTGAGGATAGTTCTTTTAATGTGTCAACCTCGTTAAAATAATGAAACACGTTCCCGTTCAATTCGAGTCTTTGTTTAGATCTCGTAAAATCCCAGTCGAGACTTTCTATTGATCTCGTCATTTGAACCTTCACTCCATCTTCCTTTCATATGGATTGAAGCTTGGGGGGCATGTACCTCAAATTGAGTCACCATGCTGGGGGCATGCTTACTGTTTCAAGCATAGTTTGTTTCCATTTCAAGCTTGTGTAAAAATGAAACCGGTTTCAAGCATAGTTTATCTTTGTTTCAAGCTTGTGTAAAAATGAAACCAGCTTGAAGCAAAGTTTCCTGATTTCAAGCTTGTGTAAAAATGAAACCTTTCCCAATTTTACCTCTTGTGATTGCTATTTTATCAGCCTGTTTTTGCCAGATGAGCCTTGGTTTTCTCACTCCATCATCACTATCTGCTTGGCCGATCATATGCCTTCACTTGGTTTTTTTACCCATTCCTGAGGAACCACTGCGATGAGTAATCTTGTTAGCCATCCTCTTAACCTTTACTTGTTCTGAGAAGTTCCACCATTACCGGAACCAGTTGCTACCCTTTATACCACTCGTCCCTCCAGGAGGAGTCATCTTTCAGCTCTTTTCTAACTCTCTAAGAATGAAAAGATTGTCGAGGCCCTTGTCGTTTCGATCTCGTTAAAGTGGCTGCAAATCAACATCTACCCAGTATACGTTTACCCCTTTTTCAAGCTGGGATGGATTATGTACGAAAAAGGAATACCCTAGCCTATCGCGACTAGGAGGTTTTCTCGGATATTGTTTTCTACCTTTTCGGATCTGAGGAACTATTTACGAAAACGGACCTTTGGAGTTTACTTTTCTGCTGTCTTTTCAAACTCTCTAAACATGAAAAGATGTCGAGTTTTTCCTTTGTGAGACTCGTAAAACTCTGATTACATTGGATTCAGTCGAAATGACGTTCTCCGAGTCGCTCCTTCCTAGGGCTCGTTAAATGCACTAGGACGGACTTATATTACAAGCATATGCTATCCCCTTCAAGCTTGTTATCAAAAATAATTGGGGTACTCGCCAGAAATGGTGGGGGAAAAAATGGAACCATCATCATTGTCGCGTCGGTAGTATGTCGCTCTTGAACATGGCACTTGTCTGCATTCGTGTCGGGTTGGGGACATATCATCTCGTTTTTTCACTTGCCTCCATGGGTTTGGATAATCCTTTTTGACCTCTCCTCTGCTCATTGCCTCGTCACCATGACCTCTGATTCGTTGATGTCAAATACTGCCAAAACCACTATTTGTGCCGTTATATGTTCAAGAGAAGTTGACCTCTGCAGATATCAACCTTCCTCTGATTCTCATATGATCCTGATTCACAACAAAAAAAACATCATATTCCTCTGTCTCGTGTCGATGATGTGGGAAACATTATGGCCCACCTTCGATCAAGGTCACTTCCTGTCAACTTCAGCTCATTATCCGGGAAGCTGATCTAGAGACTCCCTTATGGTACCTTGGAGCCTGCATGCCTCAATGGCAGGTTCATCGCATTCGACGAGAGGTTCTCATCATTGGCCTCCGATCAAGTGATTCTACGGGTGTTTGACGCCAGCTCATTGATTCACATGCCGTAGATTGTACCTGTAGTACCTTGAGGGCCATCGTCATTATTGATGGTTCCTCTCGCGTCTGTTAACAACTTTCATCATTAGCTGGTAATCAGACTATGTTCTTGCATGTTTGACTTCAGCTCACATATTTGCATGCTTGAACTTGTACTTTTTTTGGGTCAAGATGGAGCGCAAGACCTTGGATTGTGTCTGTTGTAATCCAGGCTGCGATATTGTGGATTATTATGATTATTTACATGACTTATTCAATGGATGGCTGCGACCATACCTGAGTCTATTTATTGATCCTCACTAGATGGTTGCGTCCATACCCTAGATCTGGATTTTAGTATACTCTGTTTCGGATGGCTGCGCCCATACCGCATATACATCATGTACTTGAGATATCAGTTGTATTTCTCTACGCATGTTTTCCGACGGCGGAGTTTCAGTTGGACACGTTCTCGTAAAGCATTTCACCCCTCTCACTCTCCGACCTCATGCTTTAGGGGGCATCTGTTACACAGTAATTTGTCACCGTCCCTACCATTCCCTGTCCCGCACATTAGAGGGCCCATTTTGTGACCTGTGAACAATGTCATGCCTTGAAACCATTATCATTGCATTCCTCTAAACATGAGCTTCAATTGCCTTGAAGACATCTCCTTGCAGAAAACCATAAAAACATCCCTTTTTGCATTGGCGCGGGTAGACAGTTCATCACTCGCGCCAATGAGGAAAATCCTACAAAGAGGCCGCGCCAACTGGCGCTCTGTCCTAAATTCGCAGTCGTGCCAGCCAATTTAAGGAGTGTTTTTTAAATAAGAATGGCGGAAGTTTCGTTTCAACAGACTCAGAAACTGTTACCTATCTTGAGTTGGGAGGTTTGGCTCCGAGAGTTCCATGAAAGGGAAGTGGTTTGCCACCTCTCATGGAAGCTTCCTTGATGATAGGGCCAATCCCACAATTATAGGGATCCCAACTCCTCTTCCTCCATCTATAAAAGCTTGCTCATTGCCATTGCAAGCTAGTCTTGAAGTGCCTAAGCTTTGAATCTCCAAATTCCCAAGAGCCTTCATGCTACAAGAGCCCTCATTCTTCCCTTAAGGCCGACTCAAGAAAGGAGACTATCGTCGAGAGACTCTAAGAGAGGCTTGTCCCATCCCTGGCAGGCTTTGCGAGACGTGTATGACTGGAGACCCTTCCGAAGGAGACCTCAGCGTCAGAACATTGGTTGTACTCTCTTTCGATTGCTTATTAATGAATGACTACTAGTTATGGTTCCACTCTGTTTTTCACTTATGATAATGATGAGTTATATCCTTTCTGACTAATATATAGTTGCGTATTCTGGATTTTATGCTTGCATTTGTGTTGTTTCTTGCATGTGCAGGTGTCCATTCACGGAGATCGTGGGGATCGTGATTTGCCGAGGCTGAGGAACGGGAACGCCGTCTCTTCTACAGATCATAGCGTTGGACTCCACATAGGCTTCCATCGTTGGTATGTTTATTCGCAATTAGGAACTTGCGCTGTAGCATTTGATGATTGTTGCTAGACCCGTGTTGGGCTAGTAGGGATCGCCTCTGTCCGCAGAGGGGATTTACCTCCTCAAAAGTACTCTATCTGTTGCTTTACTATTCTACATACTGCTATTTCACTTTCTTATAGATGCCTCGGGCATATTTGGATGCTTTCTCAGATTGTCGATAATCTCCACGTGGACCGTTACTGGGTTTTATATCAAGTCCCTGTATGTGACATGGGGTATTTTTCTATCACTGTCTGGGGTGGGACTTCCACTTTTCTGGATGGATATTTGGGTTCCAATCTTCCGATGTGAAAATGTAATAACTTCATGGACTGTTTTACTTCATATAATATATTCAAAACAACGTTTTTTCTCTTGTGAAAAAAAAATGATTAATGTTTATCACTCTGCCTTCAAAACTAGCGATGCTGGTCTATGTTGCTGGTTTATTGATATGGTCTCATTGTCTTTTTATATTTTGGACATATCACACTCCTCACATGATTAGCGTTTTTCTCTGTTTAAGGATTTTGGGTACTTTAATTTGTATTTGGAACAATCTGGACGCGCATTCTTATATGTTTTTTACTATTCTATGATATCACATTTCATTTTCTTATGTCTCTTATATTTGGATGCTTTCTCACATTTGTCGATATCTCCATGTGGACCGCTACTAGGTTTTATATCAAGTCCCTGTATGTGACATGGGGTATTTTTATATCACTGTCTGGGGTGGGACTTCCACTTTTCTGGATGGATATTTGGGTTCAAATCTTCAGATGTGAGAATGTAATGACTTCATGGACTGTTTTACTTCATATAATATATTCAAAACAACGTTTTTTCTCTTGTGAAAAAAAATGATTAATGTTTATCACTCGCCTTCAAAACTAGCGATTCTAGCTGATGGCTTCGGGTCTCATGTGTCAAGCTCTTATTGATATGGTCTGATGGTCTTTTTATATTTTGGACATATCACACTCCTCATATGATTAGCTTTTTTCTCTGTTCAAGGATTTTGGGTACTTTAATTTGTATTTGGAACAATGGACGTTGGTACTCTATCTGTTGTTTTACTATTCTACATACTGCTATTTCACTTTCTTATAGATGCCTCGGGCATATTTGGATGCTTTCTTAGATTTGTAGATAATCTCCATGTGGACTGTTACTAGGTTTTATATCATGTCCCTGTATGTGACATGGAGTATTTTTCTATCATTGTCTGGGGTGGGACTTCCACTTTTCTGGATGGATATTTGGTCTTCAGATGTGAAAATGTAATGACTTCATGGACTGTTTTACTTCATATAATATATTCAAAACAACGTTTCTCGTCTTTTAAAGTTTCATTTTTTTTTTTAAATTGAACCCTCCTTCGGTCTACCGACGCCTTGTAGACATCGGAACTGTGACAACCTAGAAACGTCGGAAGAGAGACAGTATAAAAACGTCGGACCACATTTTGTCGGAATTGCGACAGATTACAAACGTCAGAAGAGCGACGTTCCAAACGTCGGACCACATATCATCGGCATTGTGACATCTTACAGACGTTGGAAGAGCGACATCCAAAATGTCGGACCACGTTGGGTCGGCATTGCGACCGTTTACAAGCGTCGGAAGAGCGACTTTCCAAACGTCGGACCACATTTCATCAAAAGTGCTACAGTTTACAAACGTCGGAGGCACGACGGTTTGTGAGACGTCGGAAGAGTGACGCTTGTTCGGAAGCAACGGAAGAAGTGTCGATAGTGCGACACTTTTTACGTGCGTCGGAACTGCGACGACATGACAAACCACAGTTTTTCCGCCCTCGAACTGTCGCTCTTGCGACGACTATGTGTCGGAATAGCGACGAATTGGCCGTCGGAATTTCCGCCAAATTTTCTAGTGTGTGTTGATATCTTCTTAGCTTACATGTTCATTGCTGATGTTACCTCTATCATCATGGCTGCTTGCTACTTTTTCTCCTTCCATAAGCCTTCTGACTATTCTGTGTTTCAGGTGATCTTCTTCCTCTGTAGTTCTTTGTTAGAGAAATTTCCTTTCCCTTCCTAATCTCATAGTTGCTCTCATTTATGGAGCTCTTCTTAGACTACTTTTGAGGGGACTATTTATGAACTTCTCTCCCCCTGGGATGTTGCTTCACTAGTTCAATAATTGCTTTGCTTCCTAGAGCAGCTCCCCCTGAGACTATGATGGATTCATTATGTTATTGAGATAGTAGGCTCTCCCTTTCTCTTTTCCTTCCATACTTTAGTGGGGTTCTTCATAATGTCTGCACTCCTATTTGATTCATAGATTTGTTTGATTTGATTATATTCCATCCTCTGTCTAGATTTCTTTAATGTATATGGCAGATTACAGTCCTTTGCTTTGTGACCAAGCTTGAGGCATACATAACATCTTATTTGACTAATGTACATTTGAACTGATGTGTAATATTTTGTTCCCCTTTTTTAATAGAATTTACATTCAACAAATTTATGTCCAAAATTATTGCATGCATAATAGTAGCCATGGAAATAATTTGTGTTCCTGGTGAAGGATTATCTTTTCCATTTGCTTGCTTGAGAGGTTCTTCTCTTTTGCTGCATCCTTTGCTGGTTGGATTGGGTTTGCTTTGTCTTACAATATGCTGCAGTATGTCCTTGTTTGTGACAGGAAAAACAAGTGATGCTTCCCCTAGGAGGAAAGAACCTTCTTTGACATCTTCCAAGTTTATTCAATTCATCCTTAGGAGCATGTGAGCCTTTAGCAGCTGATTGTTTCATCCTCTCATTTTCTGTCCTTTCATGTTACTGCTTGTTTCTGTTTGTTTCTCTGCAACTCATGTTCTTGCTAGCTTCTACTTATGTAGGAATCTTCTGAGTTGTTTCACTGTCCTTTACAGCTTTGACAAAGATGATCTTCCTGTGATCTTCTACCTTGGACTTACTGGTTTCTCCTTCATAGCCTACCCTAGTCTTTATGAGAGGAGATCTTTGAACATTTAGAATTTGGTCCAGTTTTCCAGAGCTTTTCATTTGAGGTGTATTCATTGATAATTCTCTTTGGGCTTTTTCTAATTTCTTTCTTAGGCTCACTATTTCTTCTTCCAATCTTTCACCTTCCAGATTTTTCTCTCTCATTTGTTGTAGCAGAGTGTCTTCTACTTTCTTTGCTTCTTCAAGCTGAGTCTTCAGGACAAAAATTTCTTTCTTATCTTCATACTCTTTCTCATCAAAAATTTGCACCAATGTCTTCAGGTCTTTGTTTTCATTCTTCAGTATTTCTATTTCAGTCAAGGCTGTGTCAAGTTCGGCCTTTTCTTCAGCTGCAATTTCTTCATGGTTCTTACTGCCATTCACACTAGCAGGTACCTCATTTGATTGAACATTTTCCTTTTGACATGAAGTTTTCTTCTTCTTAATTCTCTTCTCCTTCTTGATAATGCAATCCTCGGTTTCTACTCCATGCATGAAATGCAATTTGACCCAGATTTCTTTTGCAGAGGTTAGATCCATTATTAACTCAACATCCTTGTTATGAAGATTATTATATATCACACATTTTTCCTTGGCATTCCTCTGTTGTTCTTTCACCATGGGAGAGTATGTGTAGTAACCATCACATACAAGCTTCCATACCTCAGGTTCATAAGCCAATAATCCTTTTTTAACTTTATCTCTCCGTTCAGGAAAGTTTGTTGTATTTAACACAGGTACATTTTGATAGTCCATGACTCAACCAGATCTCCTTCAAGCTATTAAGCTTACACCAAAGGAACTGACTCTGATACCAATTGTTGAACCCTTAGTTAAACTAAGAGGGGGGGAGGGGGGTGAATCAGTTTAACACATTCATGGACTTTAAAAAATTTTCATTAAAAACTTATTTACACCTTCATTTCATGTTCAACTTAATATGTGAGTAATCTTAGAATGTGAGCAGAAAGTATTAATATAATGTAACAGTAGACTTAATATGAGAGCAACAAGTATTAAGCAGATGAGATAAACCATATCAAAACATAAGCATCATGCACAGAGACACCAGATATAAATGGAAACCCATAAAGGGAGAAAACCACATCTTATTATTGTTGTGATGCAAAGGCAAGCTCCAACTCCCTCTCACCACTGATTTTTTGTAGGCACCAACCTACAGGAGGCTCCTACCTCAATTCTGCAAGCTATGACTTGCAAGGAAGCTCCAACTCCCATCAATTTTCTGCAGGCACCAACCTACAGGAGGCTCCAACCTCAATCAGCTACAACTGACATTTTATCAAGCTACAACTTGATATGGAAGCACCAACTCCCATATATTTTCTATAGGCTACAACCTACAGGAAGCTCCTACCTCAGTCAGCTACAACTGACATCTATCAAGCTACAACTTGATAGGGAGGCTCCAACTTCCTTACTCTTTCAAAAGAAAACACTTGCTGATTTACCTTGGATATCAACTCTGCTCTGTACTATCTTCTCTGTTTTGTCATTAGTTCTCATATCTGCTCTGCATCATCTCTGCATCTTCTCAGATTCTCTATGTGCTCCTCTTTCTTCTTTGCCTCACTACTTCATTTCTGCATTCTCTACTTTTCTATCAGTTCCTCCTTCTTCTCTGCCTCACTGCATCATTTCTGCATTCTCTAACCTCTCTAACCTTTTTATGCATATCAATGTGATATCATATATAGATTTCATCACATGACTGTTTGTATTCCACAGGGAATTTGGAGTGAACAACCATGAATCTTTGGCTTCTGCCTTCTCATTCCTTTGTCCAACTCATTTAGAAAAAATATAACAATATGTACAAATTTCAATATTACAATGGGATTTTTGTTTTCCTCTGGAGACTTTCCAATTCATCACAGACAATATAAAATCAATTAAAACATTTACATTCACGATTTCAGTTACATATATAAATTTCACTCAACCATTTCTCTGGCCCTTGGCTTGCTGCTTTTGTCTTTTCTATTGCTGTCATATAATTGTTCTGCATACCTCTGCTTTTCACTGCCTTTTTCAGTTTTTGTACACTCTCCTGTTTTCTGTGCTTGTACACCTGTGAAACCCACATTCTCATTCCTGTGCATATTCACCTGTTCAATTTCTGGAAATTTTTGTTCATTACAGAAGCTCATTTCATAAATCATTGCGGAAGTAGCTTCTTCATTTTATGCGCTCTGGTCAAAATCTAATTTATGAATTTGAAATTAATATTCCAAACTTTGGTTGCAAATATTTTCATATACCTTTGATTTGGATGCGCAATATTTTAATTTTTTGATTTAAAACTTTACACATGAATCAATCTTCATATATCAGAATTTTTGTTCAGAACCTGTGGTTAAAACCATAGTCAAACCCTTCTTATTATGAGTCAAATTAATATTCGAGTATTCACCCATAACTCAGGTTTTATAATTTTAAAACCAATGGTTAATAAACCATATTTTAACTCCACTTTACAAGTGCATCAATGAATATCTTCACTTTGTAATAAACCTCAATGTATTCTGGCCCACAGTAACTATATAACGTACCTTTTACCCCAACCAACATAAATTAACCATTGCCAAATAGTAGGGCCTACCAACGATGAGCACTTCAACAACCCATCATATAATCATATTTTATATTCGGGCCACATTTCACTTATGTGGAAAATTATCAACTTAAACTTTGAACTTGGTTAATGTAACACCAAGGCATACAGCTGTTGTGCATTTAACATCGAAAAATGAATCCTCACAGTATTATATTAAAGCACCAGCACCAATTCTGAAATAACCTTGGAATAGTCTTACCAAAGACCCACTATTCAATTCTTAACTCAATACATTCAAAAGCCCTAAGGCTATAATGTTAATGCCAATGCATATGAATATCCGACAGACCTTGATAGAGGACCAACGCCGGCCTATAATATTATTCAGCCCACACATTCCAATGTTCAAACATATGTAGCCCAGACTTAGGCTAAAACTCAATGCTGACATAAATTAACAACTGGGCCCATAGCATATTACCTTACCTCTAATAAATCTTCGACTTTGGTTTAAAAACGTAACCCATCGCACTAATGTATATAGCAGCAGTGACTTTTGGGCCCACAACCTCATTCAACTCGTATCAACCATAATATATATATATATATATATATATATATATATATATATACCAACATATATATATATATATATACTCCCCAATTAAATATTTCAAACAATAGTAAGTCGTGGACTTATATTAAGACTTCAACAAATATTTAACTAGAATACCTGTGCCAATAACACTTGGGCTATGGTTAAAATATCAACCACTGATATATTTTAAAGTCTGGGCCCACAGTTCAAGTTCAATGCATCATTCAACTCATATTAAATAATCCGACGGTCCATTATTTATCGCATTCCAATCCCAAATCCGATGATAGTCGCGCCATGTCGCACAAATTAGATGCACAAGTGTTAATCGTTCCAAATCACACGATGAACTTGTCCCACTCATTAACTTGCCCCTCGAATCCAACGGTCGCTGTCTTATTGCATCAAATTTTATGATCCGACGAAATATAATGAATTTCTCATTTTTTTATTGTCCGAAATTTAAAGCTCAAAAAAACGCGAAACTCGCGGTTTTGAAAAACCGTCTTCTGCCACATGTCACTCAGTTTGTGATATCGCGTTATTTTTCATAAAATAGGTTACCACTTATGTGGCCGCGCGATACCGCTGGTTTCCAACCTCTGGTTTTACTATTCACACTCACGGTTATGTCCCTCCTTTATGGTTCTACTTGACTTCAGTGTCTCACCACAAATAAACTCCATCTTTGGTATTCTTTCTTTGCACGGCTGTGTAAATGTAACTGAGGCCAGACTTTCCTTTTAGGGTATCGATCCTCCTGTGGCCGATACATTCACTGTATCTATTTTCACGTACGGGTGTGGGGTCTCGGATTTAATATAAACTTTATGACATAGCACCATTTCCATCGATCATGTGCAGGATTAAAAATTAAAACTTATACACAGAGATTCACACTGCACATTTCCCACACAACTAAGTAACATAAACTTAAGCCCATTCACACAGGGTTCAAATTAATCAGTGCGCATTTAGCTCTGTACCAGATTCTTTATACATTTCTATACACAACCCTATTACATTCGATTCAACAACACTGATTCCTTTCGGTAGCTGCAGAGTATTATTACACCCTACTTCAGGGGCTTTTCACATAGAATCAAGCATTCTCTCCAGAAACTAAATCCACCAAACACATACATTCATGAACATTTTCCCTCATTCATATAGACAAATGGATTCACATAAAAAACTGCTTGTCTTGGTCAGTCATATGTATAATTTCGCTTTAAAAACCCCAATTACAGAACTCCACATACAATTACTCAATAAACAACATACATTCTACATAATCACCCTTAACATAGGATTTTCTTCGAAAAAAATCAGTCAAGCGATGCACATATAGTTCCAAACTGGGTTCTTTCATTAAATGACATTACTTACAGGAATCTCTGCTTTTGGCCTTCTACTCTTACTCTGTCTCTTGAATAGTTCTCTACCTCTACAGGTCTTTGCTTCAATTCACTGCTTCCTTTTCTCCTTGACTGATGCTGCTCCTCACTTCTCTTTTTTCTGCCTTTGCTACCTCTCTTTTGCCTTGTTTCTGTTTCAGGTGATCCTCCTTTGCCATCAATGACAACATTTCCAATAGATCAAATTATCAAATACTCATCCAAGAATCCTCAAAGGAAGAGGTGAAATCCCTTCATAGGAATTCCAAGCACAATCCTCCACTAAATAGCAGAGAATGGTATTTGTCTAAGCAGAAAAATACTTAGAAATATGATTAATCAACAACATTCTCTTGCTGCCCTACCTCTCCTTTTATAAGATGAAAAGCCTTTGCAAACCTTAAACCACCTTGATGATTTAGCCCCTTTTCACATGAGAGGCCTCCTTCTAGAACTGCGTTGTCCCTTTTGGAGATGTATTGAACCTAGACAGCGCTGTAGATTTGGTCAAGGTTGACCCAGTCTTCAGCTCAAACCTCTTTCACACCTGCAAGTGATTATTTAAATGGCCCTGATTTATCTTTGTTCACATGGGCATTGATTTATTCATCCTTTTTAGGAGTTTTACATGTCCTCCTTTATTTATTTATTCATGCAACAAAAATTAAAACAAAAATGAATATTCCTCCTAGCAAGGGCTATGTAGGAATATTACAGCACATAAAACAAAAAATTACAATAATTTTTTCTCAATGTGGTAAAAAATATTGAAAATTTGAACTTCTAAAAGGTCAAAGGAATAAAATAATAATATTTTATTGATAAAAGCTTATAAAAGTTGAAAAAGACAAATCATTTTTACCATTTGATTTCCATAGCATTAAAACAGGGTTTTTACCATAGAACTTCTCAGGCTAATATCGGGTGAACCGATGGACCATTTTACGAATCGTCTTTTCCAGGTAACCAAACACTCCATTATCTTGTATTTCATCCGTTTACTTTTGTGTTTTAGGTTTAGGATTTATTTTTTAGGGGAGAATGTGTTTTTAGAAATCACAGTCGGGTGTGTGCGGGTTTTCCATATCAAGCCCACGCACCCTGACAATTTTCTATATAGAAAATTATCGTGGCTGCATAGTTTTTCTGTACATACACTGCGCAAAAATGCATTGTGTGTAAAGAAAATTGTGCATGCATAGTGAGGTTTTTCAAAATTTATTTTTCTACCACAAAAAATGATCTAAGTTTCTCCAAAAGGATTCTAATGCTCTTTAATGATTTTTTACAGGAAAATTGTGTAGAAAATCTCTAAAACATCTATAATACCATGTAGAAATTATATCATTAGACTCAATCCAATCATGCAATGTACTAAAGCAAGATACTGAATCCTTATATAATATTTGCGGAATATAAAACACGATCACTCAACCACATGCAAGTAAGAGAAATGAAATTATCAATAATACAACACAAGATGTATCTGGGGAAAGCACCTTCTCAAAACCCCTCTATCATATATTGTACAAAGCCAAATAATCATGAAACAATACAATGATTTCTCACATTGAGAAAATCCTTACTGTCTCACTCTGATCCTACTCAAAACTGACTAGCAATTCTTAGGTAAAATTGACCAACACTTAGCCAATTCTCAGCCCTTTCTTAGCCCAGCCTTTCTCACGCAATCCCTAGGAAATTAATCCCTATTAAATAGGATAATTAGCCTTCCTTGACTGTGCAATCCCTATGGATCCTTCCTATGACTTTATAAGTGCACCTGGGTATTTCGCCAAAAATATTACTGATAGTTTACTTGCCTTGAACCTTTGTCTCAATTGGGTCTCCATCATAATTGACATGCATGCAGCTATTAATAGTGAATCGTCAGTTACTTGGTAGATCACTACTTGTGAATTAGATCTATTTTAATTCACTTGATCTTCCATTGGCTCATTAATCAGTTAGAACTAGTTAAATTGATTTTAACTCAATTAGTGTGAGTTAATTGATTCCAATCACACCACACCAATGCTACAACTACAACTGGACCCTGAAAATAATAGTATCACTCTACATGACTATCCTTTGACCCTCAAATCGAAATTCTTAAGCTAACTAAGTATATCACACCTAGTTAACTATTACAGGTTGTTATGAGATAATATTACAATTTTCTTTTAATTTAATTAAGGATAATTAAATCAAAAGCCTCACATGGTAACCATTTATGGGTTCCATTTTCTAGATTTTTTTTTTGGATGCCAATTTCCCTGTTTCTTGTTGCAAATTTTAACACTCTCTCTCAACAATAAAGGAATCAATCTGTCCCAATACGGTACCTTTGAAATGTTCTTACATGCAACACTTCCTAGTGTTATTCGCACATGCAACTCTCCTAAAACTGAATAGCCTCCAAACAACTGAATCAGTATAATGCATCTTTCATCAGAGTCTTCTGACTGCTACTAGTTATTGCACATGTCTACTAGACCCTCTGTGTTTCTACTGACATCTGCATCCATGCACTTTGCACTACTGCCAACTCTGATATGCGCTTCTGTATCTAACACCTGTCACTCTAATTTATGTCCTCCTAACATATGATTGCATCAATCTAACTGATCCTTCCTGCTACTGTTGTATTGTGGGCTCCTCATAGCCAGGTTCGATCCATGAGACACACCATCTCAATGGACCCTACCCAAATTTCTTCTTAGAATAATATCTACACATCGCCCCACCTCACACCTGAAGGTATAGCTTCATGTACTCCCTCTGCCTATCTAGCTCAAAATTTCCCCCTGTTGGAGGTATCTTCTTGAGTGGACTCTTCCACTTGATCTCCTCTTTGCTTCTCCAATTGTGGCTACTCCAAAAAATTCTAAGACTGCTTCTGAGGCTGCATGTTGAGAGATAATTGCTCCCTCTCAATCACCAAGTCATTAACCACTATTTTTCTCCTCAAAGCCTTGCATGCATCCTCAAACTCAAGAGCATACAAGTTCTTGACTCTTGAACCGTTCTGCTTCACTTGTCCCGTGGCTATGTGTCTAAGGAACACTTTTCCTTTTCTAAACATTGTTGAATCTTTAATTAAACTGAGAGGGGGGGTGAATCAGTTTAATACATACATAAGACTTTTAAAATTTTCACCAAAATTATTTACAGCTTAATATGTGAACAGTCTCATTTGCAACCAATATTAATTTATTGTGACACCATACATATGTTGAAAGCAGCAGGCAAATTTAAGCAAATTGAGATAATCACATCAACACATAAGAAGCACACATAGAAACAACAGATGTAAGTGGAAACCCATAACGGGAGAAAACCACATCTTATTATTGTTTTGATGCAAAGGCAAGCTCCAACTCCCTCTCACCACTATTTTCTGCAGGCACCAACCTACAGGAGGCTCTATCCTCAATTCTGCAAGCTACAATTTGCAAGGAAGCACCAACTCCCTTCAATTTTCTGCAGGCACCAACCTACAGGAGGCTCCAACCTCAGTCAGCTACAACTAACAGCTATCAAGCTGCAACTTGATAGGGAAGCTCCAACTTCCTCAATTTATCAAATTGAATGTTTGTTGGTTTACCTCAGATATCAGCTCTGTTTTGTAGCTTCTCTTTCTATTCTTCTTTTCTTAATCTTCTCTTCCTCACTCTTCTTTACTCTGCCTTCTCTATATTTACACTCTCTAACCTCCTCTAACCACTATTGTGCATATCAATGTGATATTATATATATAGAGTTCATCACATGACTCTTTACATTCCTCAGGGAATTTGAAGTGAGTAGTCCTGACTTTTTTCCTTCTACCTCCTCATATCTTTTAACCAACTCATTTTAAATTATAGTAATATGTACAAATTTTCATGCTACAGTGGGATTTTGTCTTTTCCTTAGGATACTTTCCTTTGCATCACAAACAATAAAAAATAATTACATCATTTACATTCACATTCTTAATTACATATTTCAATATCACTCAGCTCCTCTTCTGAACTTTGGCTTTACTGGATTTTGTCTATTTCTACTACTGTTAAGACACTGTTCTGCATATTCTTTGTTCTCTGTGTTTATTCACCTGTTCAACTCATTCCTGTATATTTCTTCAACTCTGCAATCTTTGATTTCCTCTGTCAGGCCTCATACTTCTCTTTCTGTGTGCATATATAATGAATACAACAAATTTGTACTCAATCCAACTGTTGATCTGGGAAAATTTGAATTAATGTGGAAACTTCATTTTCATGGTTATAAACCCATACATATGAATTCATTCATATTTCAGTCATTACAATATTCCCAATCTGGGTAATCTTGTCACATTCCTTTATTCTATGCTGGCACATTTAAGTAAACAAATCTGAGTATTTTTAATGTCCCAATTCACCAGATTTGGACCCCAAGGAGAAGTTGAGCTCATTGTAGTGTGGCTCTGTAAGTGTTTCCCTTAGTTTACTTCCACGTGACTCTTTTATTTTCTTTGCGAATTTTATTTATCAGATTTGGAGAACATTGATAAATAAATACATTCAGTGGCTTTTATAATTCCCGGCTTATATATATTTTTACCTCCGAACCTTTATAATCAAAGTTTATAATCCGTCGAAACTTTATATTACACCCGACGCTTTTTAAATAAACAACTTCACGTACTTGACGTTATACGTAATGTATCAATGCGTATAATATATGAAAGTCTTCGCGTATTCAAATATTTCACGCACAATATAATATCTCGATGTATATAATATGCGTCCACATGAATAAATCAACCTCCGTAAGGATTGAATGCCAATTATATTAACCTTGGTTAACTCTTTTACATATTCCATCAACCCTTATATTAAGGCTATAATACATCGAAACATAAATAAATCAATTCATTATACATATAACTCCGCCGGGCCCCACAGTTCAATCAAACGACTAATCAAATACACGTATAATACTTGGCTATCCTCCGGGCACCTCTATTAAACTTCTGGCAGGTCCGACACGTGATCGTCGTCCGATGTCGAGCCTTCAAATCAATGGTCTACACCCATCTCGCTCGACATCTTTGTACGATATATAACGGGCGATGGCGCACGTTAGACGACGGTATTTGAACAGTGGCCTAGCCATGTGTCACATGGTCTATGGAAATGCTACAAAATTTTCAATACCACTTCTCTGTATAACGGTGGTGCGATGAATACCACCAAACCACTGTTACTGTTCCTTACTCCATGTTCCACTTATATCACGCAGGGTTCTGTCAACCACAGTTCCATTCTGTCTCCACCTCTTTTGCTCTGTTCTGCCAGGGTTAACATAGGTTCAATTATTCGCTTGACTATAACATTCTCATGCCACTGCTCGACGATGCACAATCCATTGTCGCGGTATTTTAACACAGGGATTGCCACACATTCTTCTTATTGATCGCATAGACATATTCTTAAATAACCCACGGGGTCTTAACTATCACAGGTTTTGATTATTATCCATTCAATTATATATATATATATATATATATATATATATATATGTTGTCAACTATGGTTCCGTCTTCTTCATACTGCGCATTTCAACACAGTCCTGCCATATATATAATGCATAGTTCTCTATTCTTGGAATAACAGCAGTGATAACACCTCTGTCTTCATATTTTCTTCCTCTGACTTTGCCTCTGCTCCTGTCTCTACATCTGTTCCTGTCTCTGCATCTACTCCTGTCTCTGCATCGGCTACCTCCTTTGCCATCAATGACAATATTTCCAACAGTCTCCTCCTTTGGCATTGATGGCAACAATCCACTTTCTCTGTTTGCTTTCTTTTATTCTTGTTGCTTGCTCTTCCTATTTGCCTGTTCGTCCTCCTGCTTGTTCTTCCTCCCCCTTTGACATCAATGGAAAAGGGTTGCCTTTTGTATTTCATCTGTGCTAGATTGATTTTTGTATTTTATATGTTTTATAACTGTGTTTCATTTGTACTAGATTGCAGACAGGGATAATTCATTTGACAATCGAAAGGTCCTTGTTGCTTTCTCATGCTGAATGCTGATAATACTGAGAATATTTTCTTATAGCTCTTTGATCCTGTGAACCTGTTTTATGCTTTCCATGCTGGCTGCTCTCCCTGGAATAACATTTTCGTTTTGTTCTCCCCCTGACATTGTGCTTTCTCTTTATATTAGAGAGTAGCATCTGTAGATACTACCCCTAGTTTATTTCTCAAGTATTGAAATGGTTCTCTAGCAAGGGGTTTGGTAAATATATCAGCTGTCTGTTCTTTCGTTGGTACATATTCCAGCTTTACTATTTTCTGAGCCACTTGTTCTCGGAGGAAATGATACTTAATTGGAATATGTTTAGTTTTTGAGTGAAGTACAGGATTTTTAGATATACTTATAGCACTTGTATTATCACATTTGATTGAAATAGGTTCATCAATGCTTACCTTCATGTCTTGAAGAGTTTGCTTCATCCACATGACTTGTGTACAACATACTGCTGCTGCTATATATTCTGCTTTAGCTGTAGATAGGGAGATAGATGTTTGTTTCTTGCTTAACCATGCCACTAGATTTTCTCCTAGATAGAATGCACCTCCACTTGTACTCTTTCTGTCATCCACACAGTTGGCCCAATCTGCATCTGTGTATGCTGATAAAGTGAAGTTTTTGGTTTTAGGATACCAAAGTCCATATTGTGTTGTTCCTTGTAGATATCTGAGTATTCTTTTTACTGCCAGAAGATGGTTTTGTTTAGGTGCTGCTTGATATCTAGCCACTAGTCCTACTGCTAGCATGATGTCTGGTCTTGATGCAGTATGATACAATAGACTTCCAATCATGGATCTGTAGAGTTTTTGATCTATATCAGCATACCTATCATCAGCACATAGCTTGCAACCTGTAGTCATGGGAGTTGACACAGGTTTACATTCCTCCATTTTGAACTTTTTCAGCATTTCCTTTAAGTATTTTTCTTGTGAGATGAATGTACATGTGCTCCTTTGTTGAATTTGAAGTCCTAAATAGAAACTGAGCTCTCCAATCATGGACATTTCAAACTCTGATTTCATCTCTTCTGCAAATCCTTTTGCTAGCTCATCTTTGTTGCTTCCAAACATAATGTCATCAACATATACAACAACAATCAGGAGTTCATTTTCATGGGCTTTTATGTATAGATTGATGTCTACTCCACTTCTTTTAAAACCCTGTTTTTGCAAATGTTTATCCAGTTTTGAGTACCAAGCACGAGGAGCCTGTTTCAGTCCATATAGGGCCTTCTTCAGTCTGCATACATAGTCCTCTTTGTCTATCAATGAGAAGCCTTCTGGTTTTTCCATGTATACTTCTCCTTCTAGATCTCCATTAAGAAAAGCAGACTTTACATCCATTTGATATACCTTGAAGTCTTGGTAGCATGCAAATGCCAGGAACATTCTGATAGCTTCCATTCTAGCTAAAGGGGCAAATGTTTCATCATAATCAAGTCCTTCTATTTGTGAGTATCCTTTGCAGACCAGCCTAGCTTTATTCTTGATTACTTGTCCTTGCTCATTCATTTTGTTTTTGAATACCCATTTTGAGCCTATGAAATTTTTCTCACAGGTCTAGGAACTAGTTCCCAGGTATTGTTTTTCTCAATTTGGTCCAATTCTTCATTCATTGCATTTACCCAAGACTTGTCCTTGCTGGCTTCTTCAAATTTCTTTGGTTCTATTTGTGACAAAATGGCTATGTATACTTCTTATGTCTGTTCAGTTAGCTGCCTTCTTGTTTGCACTCCTACATTCTTGTCTCCTATGATTTGATCTTCTGGATGGTTCTTTTGAGTATATCTTGAGGGGGTTTTTGAGTTCAGTCTAGCATCTTCTGATGTTTTGCTTGTTTCATCATCATTTTGATTTTCTTCTTCATTGTTGTCTGATGTATTGCAAAAGTCTGTATCTCTAGTATTATTTGGAAGTTCTTCATCAAATCTCACATCAATACTTTCAACTATCTTTCTAAGGGTCTTGTTGTAGCACCTGTACCCTTTTCTTTTGGAAGCATATCCTAGAAATATCCCTTCATCTTCTCTTGCATCAAATTTGCCAAGATTTTCATCATTATTCTTTATGTAACACTTGCTTCCAAATATTCTGAAATGTTTGATTGAAGCTGGCTTTCCATGCCATAGTTCATAGGGAGTCTTGTCACTGCTTGGCCTTAAGTGAGCTTTATTAAGAATATGTACTGCTGTGTGCACTGCTTCTGCCCAGAAGGTTTGAGCAACATTATTCTCTTGCATCATGGCTCTGGAAATTTGTTGAACAGATCTGTTTTATCTCTCTACTACTCCATTCTGCTGAGGTGTCCCTGCAATAGTAAATTGTTGTTTTATGCCATGTTCATTGCATAGGTCTGCAAAGTCATAATCAGTGAATTCACCTCCTCTGTCTGATCTGATGCATTTCAGCTTGCATCTTGTCTGATTTTCTGCTAATGCTTTAAATGTTTTGAATTTGTCCAGAGCTTCCGATTTATTCTTGAGAAAAGCAACCCATGTCATTCTGGAGAAATCATCTATTATCAACATAAAGTAGGACTCTCCACTTGGTGTTTTAGTTCTTGCAGGTCCACACAGATCCATGTGCACAAGTTGCAGTGGTCTTCTTGTTGATAACTCTTCTTTAGATTTAAAGGATGTGTGAGTTTGTTTTCCCAACTGACAAGATTTGCATATTGTGTTTGAGGGCCTTTTTATTTCTGGCATATCTCTGACAGCTTTCTTCTTGCTCAGTCTAATGATATGGTCAAAGCTTAGATGTCCCAATCTCCTATGCCATAACCATGACTCCTCGAGTTTTCTAAGATGGCAGGCTTCATCCTCCTCTTTCACTATGTACACATTACTCTCTATTCGAACTCCTTTGAGTAGAGTCTTTCCTGTTGTGCTTGATCTGACTTCACAATCTTGTGCTCTAAAAAGAACTTCGCAGCCTTTGTCACACATCTGACTGACACTCAGTAAATTTTCTTTCAGCCCATCTACAAATAGTACATCCTGGGCCTTTCCTCTGCCATTATCTATGTTGACTGAGCCTTTTCCCTTGATCTTTCCTGTTTTATCATTGCCAAAAGTAACATTGCTAGATTTTTTTTCATCAAGAGTTATAAACTTGCTTTTGTCTCCTGTCATGTGTTTGGAGCAGCCACTGTCCAAATACCATTGACTCTTCAAATCTTGAGCAGTTAAAGCCAAGTCACATTTGTTCACCTTCTTTATCCACTGGAGGCCTCCTTTTGTTTGGTATCTTTTGTGAGGTGATGAATTATATCTTCTTAGAGAACACTTGGAAGGCATATGTCCAACTTGATTTCATATACAACATTTGATCATAATTTTTGCAGAATTATGAGTATGAACAAAATTTCTTTGATTCATAAACCTCCTTGAGGTGTTAAACATTAGCCTTTGTCCATACTTTCTACATTCAATGATTTTATGACCAAATTCCTTAAAATAAAAGCAGTAACCATAGAAGCTATTTGCATACCTGATGTAAGGTTGTTTCTTCCATTTGTTTGTGTGAGGCAGTCTCTTCAATACTTGCATCTTTTGCTGGTTTGAATTACTCCTCCTTGCATGACAATATGCAGCAATGTGTCCCAGCTTATGGCAAACATAGCAAGTGGCATTCTTCATTGAAGGGAAGGATCTCCTTTGATGGTTTCCATATTCAAGGGTCTGAGTATTTATTACATTCTTTGCTACTAGTAATTTCTTCTGATTTATTTCTTCCTTGTTGCAGATTTCTTCTGTTGTAGGAGTTGTTTGAGCTGCTTCATCTTCCTTCTTTGCTTTTATAAAGATAATCTCTCTGTCAACCTTTTCTTTTCCTTTACTTGATTTCTCTTCATAGCCTATTCCAGTCTTTATCATAGGGGATCTTTGAGCAACCAGGATTTCATTCAACTTACTAGAGCTTGTTGTTTGAGACGAGTTTATAGCCACATTTCTTTGAGCATTTTCTAGTTTCTTCCTGAGGCATACTACTTCTTCTTCCAGCTTCTCTTGTTCTCGGGTTTTGTCTTTGATTTGCTGAAGTAACATGTCTTCTATCTTTTTGGCTTCTTCAAGCTTTACCTTCAGCTGCATGAGGAATTCTGAATTTTTTTCTTCTTTCACACATTTTAGGAGAATCTCCTTTTGTTTTCTACATTTTAGTTTAAGTCTGTCAATCTCCTCCAAAGCACTTCTTAGCTCCCCCTGAAGGTCAACTTCCCCTTCTTCTTCTTCTTCTAGCAAGAGTCCTTCAAGATCTTCTATGGCCATCAGTAAAAATTCAGAGGTTCCCTCTTCTCCTGAGGATTCATCTGAGTCTTTAGATGCATTGCTGTCTTGCTGAGCATAGAAGGATTTTCTGCTGAATTTCTTTCATTTCTACCAGTTCTTTGATGTGTCTTTCTCTGATTCTTGAGCTTGATTTCTTACTTTCTTGTGAGGACATTTAGCAGCATAATGTCCAACTCTTCCACAGTTAAAGCATTTGAAGGGAAGTTTACCTTTGTATCTACCTAAGCCTCTATCCAATTTCTTGACAAATTTAGCCTCTTCTTCATCAGAGCAGGAGCATATGTCTTCCTTTCCTTCTTTCTTCTTTTCTGTTTTGAATGCTGCCTCCCTTGTTCTTGGCTTCTTCTGTGGGAGCCTCATCTCATATGCTGTAAGATTTCCTAGTAGCTGGTTCATGGTCAAGGTCTTCCAATCAGCTGTTTCTTCTATTGTAGACACCTTGGGATTGAATCTGGATGGAAGAGATCTTAGAATCTTTTGTACAATTATACCTTCTGGTATTGTTTCTCCAAGAGCTTTCATACTGTTAACAATTTCTGCAACTTTTAAGAAGAAGTTGCCAACATCTTCATCATCATTCATTTTTAAATTTTCAAACTGGGCTCTATATACTTGAAGTTTGGCAGTCTTAACCTTTTTATTTCCCTCATGGATATTCTCTAGAGTGTCCCACATTTCTTTGGCAGTCTTACTGTGCATTATTTTGATAAACTCAGCTTCACATAGTCCATTTAGGATTGCATTCATTGCTTTTTCATTAGCTACAAAGCTTTGTTTAGCTTCTTTCTCTGTATCAGTTGACTTTGTGACATATCCAATTTCCACAGCATCCCAAACTTCTAATCCTAAGGACATTATATAAGCTTTCATTCTTATTTTCCAAAAGGCATAATTTGCACCTGTAAAGAAAGGGGCTTTATTGGTTGAGCTTCCTTCTTGACTTGCCATCTTGAGAGCCTAGGATCTCCTTTCAGTTGTTAGACTGATATACAAGGAACCTACTCCGATACCAATTGTTGAATCTTTGATTAAACTGAGAGGGGGGGGGTGAATCAGTTTAATACATATATTAGCCTTTTAAATTTTCACCAAAGTTATTTACAGCTTAATATGTGAACAATCTTATTTGCAGCCAATATTAATTTATTGTGACACCATACTTATGTTGAAAGCAGCAAGCAATTAAGCAGATTGAAATAATCACATCAACACATAAGAAGCACACATAGAGACAATAGATGTAAGTGGAAACCCATAAAGGGAGAAAACCACGTCTTATTATTGTTGTGATGCAAAGGCAAGCTCCAACTCCCTCTCACCACTGTTTTCTGCAGGCACCAACCTACAGGAGGCTCTATCCTCAATTCTGCAAGCTACAATTTGCAAGGAAGCACCAACTCCCTTCAATTTTCTGCAGGCACCAACCTATAGGAGGCTCCAACCTCAGTCAGCTACAACTGACAACTATCAAGCTGCAACTTGATAGGGAAGCTCCAACTTCCTCAATTTATCAAATTGAATGTTTGTTGGTTTACCTCAGATATCAGCTCTGTTTTTTATCCAGGTGGATATTGGTGGTCACCCGCCTATTCCACTTGGGGCCCCACCATTGTCTATTTCAGTTTTTTAGTTTCAGCACAGTTTACTATTTTTAGCAGTTTTTCGGGTCCTAAACTTCCGGAGCCGTTTTGAGGCCCTAAACGACGTTTTTTGGGAAAACGGAGAGCAACATGGGTCCATGTTGCTCGTTCCAAATTTTTAGTCCTCGGATAGATCTTTCTAACGAGGCATGGTACGCGTCAAACGGAGATCGTATGCCAAAGTTACGCCCCTGGGAAGTTGAAACACCAATTTACCCAAACGGGGCCCATAGTTTTGGCGCTTCATCTCCTAGGGTTAGGGTTTTGGCCGTTTAGGATTTCCCATTGTTTCTAAATGATAAATAGGCCCTCGAGCCTCATTGTAACACAGTTCAGAGGCCTGTAGCCGCCACATCTCTTCTCAGAGATAGCTACCAGCGCCCTAGCTAGTTTTATTTCCATTCTGTCTGTAAGCAAAATTAAGTTCGTTGATATTAATGAAATGAAGTGTTATTTCCGCTGCATCTCTGTATTTATGTTTATATGTTTATTCTGTTGCGTTCCCGCATAAATCCGGATCAGTGGTATCAGAGCGGTCTGCTTTTTCTCGATCCTTCTTTGCATGTCCCCAACGAGGTCGGGGTATAAGGAGCTAGGGCTCGATCTGGTGGAACCTTTGCAAGATCAGCCTCGCAAACCTCGACGGACACCCATGGGGGATGAAAAGAAAGATGAGGGAGCAGGAGATCCTATCAAAATATTGCTCGAGGAGGCCCTCGAAAGACAAAGGAACGTGATGATGGATAACTTTGCTCAGATCCTTCAACGGCTACCCACCGGCTGCGCATCTGCATCCAGCAGCCACTCTGGAGGCGCGACTCCTTTTAAGGTACAAGTAAATTTTGACATTCCCATATTTGAGGGTCAAATAGACGCAGATGTCGTAGATAGATGGTTGAATTTGTTAGAAGGATATTTCTCGGTTCATGACTTTTCAGACCGGGAGAAGATTATTTTTGCACTCCTCAAAGCTACCCCCCATGTTAAGGACTGGTAGGAAACCTACTGTGAGAACAAGGACCAGACAGAACCCTCTCTGTTCTCGGCCGTACCAACTTGGAATTCTTTCCGAGACGCCATCAAGGAACAGTACTATCCCGTGGGGAGCTATGAGGACAAGTACATACAATGGACCACGCCGCGACAACAAAGGGATCAAGATGTGCATGAGCTGACGAATCTGTTCCATACCCTGCGCACAAAGTTGGGTATCAAAGATTCAGAGAAACATTTGGTGCTAAAGTATCGCAGCTTTCTGCACAGATACATTCAGGAGGAAATGGAGTTCCTCGACATCTCCTCGCTTGGTACGGCATACCGGTATGCTGCCAAGATTGAGCAGAAATTCAAGCAGAAGAAGCGAGACTTTGGATCTGCGAATCAAAAGCAAGGGAAAGGTGCTTCCAAACTGCAGAACAAAGGACAGAGCCAAGGCATGGTAGCTAAAGACAACTCATCGAAGCCACAAGAAAAGAATAGCACCGCAAAGCCAAAGAAGGACATGGGAAAGTGGTGTGAGTTCCATAAGAGCTCCACTCACAACACAAGTGAGTGTCGGGCCAAGCAATCGCTAGTGGCCGAGATGAGGGCTTCTAAGTCAGATGCATGCTCTGACTCCGAATCAGAACCTGAAAAGGCGAATGAAAAAGGGAAACAGATTATTGATGCGGAGCCCAACGCCACTGTTGCCACTACAAAGATCAAAAAGGAGGAACCAGAAGATCCAGAGGAGGAGGAACGTCTCTTCCACTCCCAGATGTGGGTAAAGGGCTCCCCGGTACAGTTCATTGTCGACAATGGGAGCCAAAAGAACCTCATTTCAGCAGACGCCGTGAAGCGGTTGGGCTTGCCGACCACAGCCCACCCACATCCATACACCATCGGGTGGCTTCACCAAGGACGAGATCTCCGCGTCAGCCAGCAGTGTCGCCTTCCCTATAGCATCAAGCCCTTCACGGATGAGGTATTATGTGATGTTGCTCCTATTGATGTTTCTGATGTATTATTAGGACAACCATACTTGTAGAAGCGTCATGCTGTGTATGAGTCTCGACCTCGTGCTGTTATTGTTACTTTGGGAAATAAGTTGTACAGGCTACCAGAGGTACCACCTCCTGCCGCTATCTCTTTGGTTACTGCAAAACAATGCAGTAAGCTCATTTCCCAAACCAGGAAATTCGTTTTCCTGATGATCCGCCCCCAGGGCAAGAAGAAGACTGTGGCCACGACCTCCAGACAGGGCTCCTCCGCACAACAACAACAAATGGATAAGGTTGTGGAGGAGTACGGGGACATATTCACCTCACCCACAGGGGTTCCTCTGCACTGTCAGGTCAAGCACCCGATTGATCTGACCCCCGGTGCACCGCTACCTAATGGACCGATCTATCGGCGCTCTGTTCTGGAGAATGATGAAATCAAGAGGCAGATTCAGGAGCTGTTGCAGAAAGGTCACATCAGACCAAGTTCATCGCCCCGTGGGAGCCCGATCGTGTTGGTACAGAAGAAGGATGGGACGTGGAGACTCTGTATTGACTATCGGGCGCTGAACAAGATCACCGTCCGGAATAGGTACCCAATCCCACGGATTGATGACCTTCTGGACCAACTCAAAGGTGAAAAATATTTCAGCAAGATCGACCTGAAGTCTGGGTATCACCAGGTACTAATTGAACCCTCCGATGTGTGGAAGACTGCCTTCAAAGCCAAGGAAGGCCTTTTCGAATGGCTGGTCATGCCTTTCGGGTTGACGAATGCTCCCACCACCTTCATGAGGATGATGGATGACATCTTGTGGCCATTCACCAACTCATTTGTAGTGGTGTACTTGGATGATATTCTGATCTTCAGCCAGACTTGGGAAGAGCACCTTCACCACATCCGACAAGTCCTCCAAACACCGCGGCAACACAAGTTGTGTGCCAATTTGGAGAAGTGCACTTTTGGCATGACCCAGGTTCAATATCTGGGATACATTATTGATGAAAGGGGGGTGCATGTGGATCCAGCCAAGATCCAAGTCATTCTGGATTGGCCAGCCCCAACCACTATAACAGAGCTTCGCAGCTTTCTGGGTCTTGCTAATTTCTATCGGAGGTTCGTGTTGGGATTCTCTCATATCACTTGGCCCTTGAGTCAAGTCACCAAGGGAGGAGCGAGAGAAAAAAAATTTTGGTCGGAACCTCAACAGAAGGCGTTCACAGAATTGAAAAATCGCCTCTGTTCTGCCCCAGTGCTCACTTTACCAGACTTGCAACAGCCATTTGAGATCGAGACAGATGCCTCTGACTATACTATTGGGGCAGTTCTTACTCAACAGGGACATCCAGTGGCATTCCACAGTGAGACATTTTCTGACACAGTTCGCAAGTATCCCACTTATGACAAAGAAATGTACTCCATTGTGCAAGCTTGTCGATAATGGAAGCATTACATTTTGGGGAAGGAAACAATTATCCACACAGACCACCGGCCCCTGCAGTTCATACAGACACAAGGGAAGTTGCAGAATGATCGCCATCAGAAGTGGTCCACATATCTGCAACAGTTTCATTTGAACATCAAGTACAAGAAGGGTAGCACCAATAATGTTGCAAACTGCCTCAACCGACCACCGATCGTGGTGCTCACCACCGTGCTCAACTCTTGTGGGCACGAGACTTCTGATTGGCCGCTTATCTATGAGAGTGACCCAGAATTCGGCCACACTTACAAGGCACTCTTGGGGGGTACGCAAGTTCCAAATTTTTACCTCCAAGATGCACTTTTATGTCACATGGGACACCTTTGTGTTCCTTCAAGCGAGCGTGCCAAGATGATATGGGAAGCACACTACAGTCGAGTCGCTGGGCATTTCGGGGTCGAGAAAACAGTAGCAATCCTGCAGAAGTATTTCTATTGGCCGAACCTTCGGAAGGATGTCGAGAAGCACATCAGATCCTGCACTGCTTGTGCCATTGCCAAACCGACCATCAAGAAGCAAGGCCTATATACTCCTCTACCTACCCCTAGTCGACCTTGGGAATCCATCTCCATGGATTACATGTCGGGCCTGCCTTCTACTAAGCAGGGAAATGACTGTGTTTTTGTGGTCGTCGACAGATTCTCGAAGATGGCTATTATGGCGGCCTGCAAGAAGAATATCACAGCAGAAGCCACTGCTAAACTCTTCTTTGAACGAGTGTGGGTGCACTTTGGGATCCCACAGTCTATCATATCAGATCGGGATAGAAGGTTCCTCAGCACATTTTGGTCCAGCCTCTGGTCGATGTTGGATACCAAGCTCACCAAGTCCACAGCTTTCCATCCCCAAACAGATAGCCAGACAGAGGTCGTCAACAGAATGATTGTACACATTCTGCGCATGTACAATTCAAAGCATCCACGCACATGGGACGAGAGCCTCCCCTATGTACAACATAGTTATAATCGGGCTCTCCACAGTTCAATCGGCCATAGCCCCTTTCAGGTGGGCTTGGGGTTCTAGCCACTATGTCCCATTGACGTAGCCATGCCATTTGCAGCTGCTCAAGCCAATTCAGCTCATGTCCAGTCTGAAGTTGACAAAGCGAGTAGCTTCATCGAGCGCATTCAACACATCCGCCAACAGGTTCATGATATATTGGACAGAGCCAATGCCAAGTACAAGCAACGCCATGATAAACACCGGGTGCCACACAACTTCCAGGTGGGCGACAAAGTATGGCTACATTTGCAGAAGGAGTGCCTCACTAGACCCCACCGCAAGCTTCTCCCACTCCGATACGGGCCGTTCACCATCACCAAGGCTGTAGGGAACAATGCCTTCGAGCTCAGTATTCCACCATTCCTTGGTCTGCACCTAGTCTTCAATGTGGATCGCCTTCGTCCTTACTTCCCACCTCTACTGGACACCTTGGACATTGCAGAACAACTCACACCAACAGAGTTAAATCTAGACTGCATGGAACAGGCCACCACAGATTGTATCATGGACATGCAAATCAAGAACACTCACCAGCAGAAGATCTAACTATATCAGGTTGTCAAAGCTGGCCAACTCCTGCACGAAGGAAAGTGGTTCACTAGGGACCAAGTTCAGCAGAAATTTCCTCATCTCATGGAGGAACTTAACGCAATGGGGACCATTGCTTCCTAAGGGAGGAGGAATGATCCAGGTGGATATTGGTGGTCACCCGCCTATTCCACTTGGGGCTCCACCATTGTCTATTTCAGTTTTTCAGTTTCGGCACAGTTTACTATTTTTAGCAGTTTTTCGGGTCCTAAACTTCCGGAGCCGTTTTGAGGCCCTAAACGACGTTTTTTGGGAAAACGGAGGGCAACATGGGTTCATGGACCAATGTTTCCCGTTCCAAATTTGTAGTCCTCGGATAGATCTTTCTAACGAGGTATGGTACGCGTCAAACGGAGATCGTATGCCAAAGTTACGCCCCTGGGAAGTTGAAACACCAATTTACCCAAACAGGGCCCATAGTTTGGCGCTTCATCTCCTAGGGTTAGGGTTTTGGCTGTTTAGGATTTCCCATTGTTTCTAAATGATAAATAGGCCCTCGAGCCTCATTATAACTCAGTTCAAAGGCCTGTAGCCACCACATCTCTTCTCAGAGATAGCTACCAGCGCCCTAGCTAGTTTTATTTCCATTCTGTCTATAAGCAAATTTCAGTTCTTTGATATTAATGAAATGAAGTGTTATTTCCGCTGCATCCCTGTATTCATGGTTATATGTTTATTCTGTTGCATTCCTGCATAAATCCGAATCAGTTTTGTAGCTTCTCTTTCTGTTCTTCTTTTCTTAATCTTCTCTTCCTCACTCTTCTGTACTCTGCCTTCTCTATATTTACACTCTCTAACCTCCTCTAACCACTCTTGTGCATATCAATGTGATATTATATATATAGAATTCATCACATGACTCTTTACATTCCTCAGGGAATTTGAAGTGAGTAGTCCTGACTTTTTGCCTTCTACCTCCTCATATCTTTTAACCAACTCATTTTAAATTATAGTAATATGTACAAATTTTCATGCTACAGTGGGATTTTTGTCTTTTCCTTAGGATACTTGCCTTTGCATCACAAACAATAAAAAATAATTACATCATTTACATTCACATTCTTAATTACATATTTCAATATCACTCAACTCCTCTTCTGAACTTTGGCTTTACTAGATTTTGTCTATTTCTACTGTTGTTAAGACATTGTTCTGCATATTATTTGTTCTATGTGTTTATTCACCTGTTCAACTCATTCCTGTATATTTCTTCAACTCTGCAATCTTTGATTTCCTCTGTCGGGCCTCATACTTCCTCTTTCTGTGTGCATATATAATGAATACAACAAATTTGTACTCAATCCAACTGTTGATCTGGGAAAATTTGAATTAATGTGGAAACTTCATTTTCATGGTTATAAACCCATACATATGAATTCATTCATATTTCATTCATTACAATATTCCCAATCTGGGTAATCTTGTCACATTCCTTTATTCTATGCTGGCACATTTAAGTAAACAAATCTAAGTATTTTTATTGTCCCAATTCACTGGATTTGGACCCCAACGAGAAGTTGAGCTCACTGTAGTGTGGCTCTGTAAGTGTTTCCCTTAGTTTACTTCCGCGTGACTCTTTTATTTTCTTTGCGAATTTTATTTATCAGTTTTGGAGAACATTGATAAATAAATACATTCAGTGGCTTTTATAATTCCCAGCTTATATATATTTTTACCTCCGAACCTTTATAATCAAAGTTTATAATCCGTCGAAACTTTATATTACACCTGGCGCTTTTTAAATAAACAACTTCACGTACTTGACGTTATACGTAATGTATCAATGTGTATAATATATGCAAGTCTTCGCATATTCAAATATTTCACGCACAATATAATATCTCGATGTACATAATATGCGTCCACATGAATAAATCAACCTCCGTAAGGATTGACCGCCAATTATATTAACCTTGGTTAACTCTTTTAACATATTCCATCAACCCTTATATTAAGGCTATAATACATCGAAACATAAATAAATCAATTCATTAGACATATAACTCCGTTGGGCCCCACAGTTCAATCAAACGACCAATCGAATACACGTATAATACTTGGCCATCCTCCGTGCACCTCTATTAAACTTCTGGCAGGTCCGACACGTGATCGTCGTCCGATGTCGAGCCTTCAAATCAACAGTCTACACCCATTTCGCTCGGCATCTTCGTACGATATATAACGCGCGATGGCGCACGTTAGACGATGGTATTTGAACAGTGGCCTAGCCACGTTTCACATGGTCTATGGAATCGCTACAAAATTTTCAATACTACTTCTCCGTATAACGATGGTGCGATGAATACCACCAAACCACTGTTACTGTTCCTTACTCCATGTTCCACTTATATCACGCAGGGTTCCGTCAACCACAGTTCCATTTCGTCTCCACCCCTTTTGCTTGGTTCTACCAGGGTTAACATAGGTTCAATTATTCGCTTGACTATAACATTCTCGTGCCACTGCTCGACGATGCACAGTCCATTGTCGCGGTATTTTAACACAATGATTGCCACACATTCTCCTTATTGATCGCATAGACAGATTCTTAAATAACCCACGGGGTCTTAACTATCACAAGTTTCGATTATTCTCCATTAAATTATATATATATATATATATATATATATATATATATATATATATATATATATATATATATATATATATATATATATATATTATGGAAACTATGGTTCTGTTATTTATATATCTATATATATATATATATATATATATATGTTGTCAACTATGGTTCCGTCTTCTTCATACTGCGCATTTCAACACAGTTCTACCATATATATAACGCATAGTTCTCTATTCTTGGAATAACAACATTGATAACGCCTCTGTCTTCGTATTTGCTTCCTTTGCATCTGCCTCTGCTCCTGTCTCTGCATCTGTTCCTGTCTCTGCATCTGCTCCTGTCTCTGCATCTGCTACCTTCTTTGCCATCAATGACAATATTTCCAACAAACATCATCTCATAATCACATCTTACCATACTGCTATGGAAACAATATTCTTCCTTAGGCCTAGAACATACAAAATATATGTTAGTCTGAGAGGGGAGCTAGACTCCCTCTAAAAGGTAACTGTACCTATGTCAGTCGCACTATATCTCCCATCATCTCCAAACTCTATGTTCTGTTGGAGGTCCTTCTCCTCCAAGTCACCGAAGAGATCTATATTCCCCATCATATGGAATGAGGCACCGTTGTCTAGATACCACATGTATCCCATTCTAGTGCTAACCATGCATGCAATGAGAGTAAAATCAAGCTTGAACTGTGAAGCCAATGCTTCACCCACTGCAACTGCAAGCTCCTTCTTGCTTTCCTTCTTCTATGGAAAATTCAAAGCATAGTGCCCATGCTCGTGACAGTGAAAACATTTGATCTTGGATAAGACTCTCTTTCCCTCTTTTCCTTGGACTTCTTTCCCTTGCCTTTATTTCCTTTTTTGACTCGCACACATTGTAATTGTCCTGCCGTCGCAAAATTTTCTAAAAAAAGAGCTGATTTTAAATTGACGATATCTCCCTCATCCGAGCTCCAATTCGACCGATGTTTTTTTTCTAAATTTGGGTATTTTTTCACAAGGAATCAAAATATGCTATTTATTTTTTAAATTTTTGTATCAAAATTTTCACATATTCTCTGCAAACTTGCAGCCCAAAAATTTCCTTCTCTGATACCATGTAGAAAATATCTAACATGACTATAATACCATGTAGAAATTATATCAATGGACTGAATCGAAGCATGAAATATACTGAGGAAAGATATTGAATCCTTCTACAATATTAGTGGAATATAAAACATGATCGCTCAATTACATGCAAGTAAGAGAAAGGAAATTATCAATCACACAACACAAGATGTATCTGGGTGTTATATGTCAATTTGGGCACCATTCTCAATGACCTGGTTAACTGGGAATCATCTCCAGGACCGATGATCAAAGGGTCTATCATTCCCTATCATCTCAGTTGCTATATTCCCTAAGACAGGAAACAACATGAATCAAACAGTGACTTTCATCAAAGAAAGGTTTTTCCATGGTTTGAAGCTTATTATTAACATGTGGGAGCTCATCAACGCAGGCTCTAAAGGGCCTAAGTGCATTGCATATGCAAGTAGCCCCATTCAAGGTTGCTCTACAAAGCACTTCCCAACATTCAAAGGTGTGTTGGTCACATCGGGAGCGAAATTCTCATTGTTCCAGAATCTCCACTTGGCCAGTGTCTTCTAGAAGGGTTCATATGTGTCATGCTTCAGATCCAAGTGTCCATTTGACATCTACATGAATGGAAACATGTCTTGCCTATTTTTGGAATGCAATTTATTGCAAAACAACCTACAGTTCATCTATAAATTGAACACAGATCTAATTGTTTGAGGTGGAAGAATTTGAATAGGAAAATGCTGGAGAATTTTCAATAGAGAGTTTGATTTGTGGAGCTGTTGTTGGAGAGACTTATGCTGTGATGAGACTTGGGAACTCTACTGGAAGGTCACTACAAATCAATCACTAGGTTGTAATTTCTCCTTCTATCATCAATAATGAGTACTTCTTCTTTTTCCCTACATACATCTATGATAACTTTGATTTTCCATGTTGTAAGATCTTGGTTGATGAATGTAGTTTATGCTTAACTAATTTAGCTAATTAACTTGAATAGATATCTATATTATTGCATCTTCTATTGTTTCAGTGTTCTTTCTTGCAAGAAGCATTCAGCTATTTGAAACCTCTTGAATTTGAAGCTTTAGTGGAAGCGACTGAAACAAGTAAGCATCCAATCCTCTTTGTGTATCTATTTTGAGTTAGGAAAAAGGGTAGTATAGTCTTTCACTTGTTCTTCTAGACTAGACACCAGTCTAGGGAAGCGTAATTTATCTATAGATTACAATTCTGGCCCAACAAACTGGCGACTCCGCTGGGGAGAATTTCTCTTTATTCTTGGTGTTTTAGTCTCTGATATGCTTTCTAAATCCACCCAGTAGTTGTTTTACATAAATATTAGACTTTTTCAGAGCTTAATTTGCAAATTTCGTGAGCCAAATAGTATATTTTTCTTTGTTTACTGCGCCCAATGCACCCTTGGTCAGGGCACAGTGCTTTGCAGAGCACTGTCTCCCTTCTCAGTCTGCGTTGCAGAGCATTGTCTCCCTTTGGAGACTGTGTTGGTCCCTGAAAGGAACAAATCCCCTTGAATCTGACTTTGTACTTTGCTTCAGTTTTTTTTGCTGATTTGTTCTGAAAGGTTTAATACTCAATTAAATAGTAATGGAAGATAATTTTGGTGGAGTTGAATTTTTAATTGTATATATTGATGATTTTTTAGTTTTTAGCAAAGATGTAGCACAACACAAAGTTCATTTAGAGAAATTTCATGATCTTGCATATAAACATGGTTTGGTTCTATCTGATTCTGAAGATAAGTTCCAGATAGGCAAATTCACAATAGACTATCTTGGTCTACATATTTCTCAAGGTCGTCTACAGCTTCAAACTCATATTTTGACCATCCTTTTAAAGTTTCTATATCAGCTAAATGATGTAAAAATGGTGCAGATATTCCTTGGCTGTTTGAATTATGTTCGACAATTTTATGAGCAACAAGATAAAGATACAAGCGTTCTACAACGAAGATTGAAGCCCGGAACTAGTTGGACTGAAGAAATGACTATAGCAATTGGGAATATCAAAGCAAAAATCCAATTTCCTCCGGAATTGAAACTTCCTTATTCTAACCATGTATTTATCCTTGAAACAGATGCATCAGATCACACTTGGGAAGCAGTAATATTACAAAAGCATGGAAGAAAAGAACTAGTTTGTGCTTATGCCTCAGGTACCTTTGATAGCTTAGAAATCAAATATCCCTCATCTCATAAAGAAATTCTTGTAGTCAAGAGAGGCATTAATAGATTCAGAATATTTCTTAAAAGTACAAAATTCATAGTCAGAACAGATCTTAAACATATGAAAGGCATGCTGGCAAATAAAAAATTGCTTGAGCAAGGAAGTTCAATGGTCCTTAGATGGGCACTATGGTTAGATGGGTTTGATTTTGAGATTTTTTATAAAGCTGGTACTGAAAATTGTCTTGCTGATGTGTTAACCAGAGAAGGAGCTGAAGCTATGACAAAAGTCAAAATGTTTCATTTTGGCTGGAAAAAACAAGGAAGAGATGATGGAGCCTCTTCTTCCAATACATCAGTTGCAATATTGCATGTGGATATTTGTTCAAATTGTGTTTATCAATATTTTTGGGATTTCCTTGTACAGAAGATCAAAACTCTGCCTCCAGAGGTTCTACAAATTATCTTGCAGAAATATTTTGATTCGACAGAATGTCAATATGGCTATACTTCTGAGCTACCATATAGAGATATGGTATTTAGTATCTTTTACAACTTGGTGCATCGAGAAGGGAGAGAAATATTTTATGCTTACATCCACAATCCATATTTAACATGGACTGATTACTTTCTACTTATAACTTGACCACTTAGTTTCTCTATATCTGGGAGGAGACTGTTCATTTTTCAAAACAGTAGACAGATTATCAATTTCTTTTGAAATAATACCCATATGTTACTAGATATGATTCAGTGCCTTTGTATTTTCATGATGCAGACCCAAAGTATCTAAATAACCAATGTGCAGCTTTTTAATATGTTCTTTAATTTATACAACATCATTTTCTAAATCATCAAGGTTTTGCAACATACATGTGATATGATAATTAGAAAAATTCTGCATCTTTACTGACTCTTCAGATTCAATTTTTTTTAGATTCTTCATTTGTAACCATTGAAAATCTGATTTCATAGTTCCATTCCTAAAAGTTTTGCTTGAATTTCTAGGCTCAAGATACCTTTCTGGAATTAGCATTCTTTGACCTTCCCTTCCTCTTGGTAAGGTGAAGCTCTTAACATCTACAGTCATAATTCCTTTTACACACTCATGGCAGTCTTTATGCTGACCATTATGTTCTGAACCAACAACTTGATACTTTGAAATAGGTACAGAATGCTTTGGAGAGGCTTGGAAAAAATCACAGTCTGAAGTTAAAGCTTTGGATGGTTGAGGTCTTGAAGGTAAAAATTATTTTGGTGTCTGGAAGTTTTTAGGAATCCCATTCCCTCCTCGAAACATGGGATTAACAGAATAAGAAGGTCTAGAAGCAGAACTAGAACCTGATCGGGAAAGTTTTGGTTTGAAAAACTGCAAACTTCTGGTACCATCAACTTTACTGACTAGTTCGAGCTTTTGTGGTAACTGAGGTGGAGTATGCAGCTGAGGATAATTTTGTGGTAGAGGAACATATGTACTATCCCATTCAGGTGGAAGAGTACATTCAAAAAATCCAATTTGTAGAGGAACAACATTACCCAGACCAACAATAACTCCTTCCTTTAAAGCTCAATCTTTCAGTTTAGGATTTAAAGGAGGCATAGTGGTTGAGACAAATCGAAGGCAGACAGTGGTATGCAATTGGGCTTTTACTGGCATTCTAAAATTATGGTGGGAACATCTCCCAGAAGGAGATAAAAATATAATTATAAAGAATGAAGATCCTTTACAAGCTCTATTTGAAGCTTTAATTCATGAATTTATTGGAGCTTTGCTGACTGATTCCTCTCACCATTCTCAAATTTTTCTCTCACAAAAGCTCTGTGATATTGATCAGTTGTAAGAATATTAAAGTACCATGCAAACACTACTTTATAGGACAACTCATCCTCATAATATAGCATATTTGAGGTATTATATTGCTTCACTACCTGGAAAGATTCCAGAACTGATCGAGTCCTATTTCCAGACAAACAATGTACAAATTGAAGGTTTTTATTTTGCTTCATTACATCAGTACATTGTCACCATTTTACAGAAAGAATATGTTGCAGCAAAGGTGAAGAAAAATTTCAAGAAACAAATGAATTTTAGTTAGAAGATGTGTAATAATTTCAATGAGACTTATGATTTTGGATGTCTCAAGTTCAAGAAAAAGAAAAATAAGCATGCTACTAAATCCTGTGATTGTGATGTATCCAAAAAGCCTTATCCAAAAAGAACATTTTATCCTAAAAAGTATTCTCCAAGACAGAAATTTGGTCGCAAAAGATATGTTTTCAGAAGAAGAAATAAACCTTCTGATAAACCAAAATGTTTTATTTGTGGCAAAGAAGGACACTTTGCAAACAAGTGTCAGGAGAAGAAAGGGAAAAAGAAAATGAAAATTATGGATATTTTCACCACCATACACAAACCAGATGAATAGGATCTAACATCTCATTCAGGAGGAGAATATTTTGAAATTTCAAGTCCAGATGATGAGTCTGTTGATTTGTGAGGAAAATTTGATGATCTCCATGTTATGACTGATTCTGATTCTGGTGAAACATTTTTGTCTGAATGTAAAATGGTTCGTTAAAATCCTGTGCAGAACCAGATAGAAGATGTCAAACGAAAAATTGCTAATTTACAGACAGGACAATTAATAGTTAAAAGAAGACTGCAAGAAAGATTGAAGGCTTTGGAAGATCAGCTTCCCACAAAGTCAACAATTGATATGTTTGAAAAAGAAGAATAAGATTCAGAGTAAGAAGGTTGGTTCCTGCAACAAATTCCCATTGAGCCTGCTAAAGAAAGTGAAGAAGAAAAATTGAAAAGACAAGTTGAAAAACTTGAAAGATCAATACAAGAAAGAAGAAAAAATAATGCTTCTTTCTACAAAGCTTCAAGAACATATGGTTGCTTATGAAGATTTCACTTCAAAATTGACTCGGGTTCTACTGAACAAAGCAAATCAAGACTCAGTAGATAAGTCTAAGAAGATTGAACTTGCAGAAATACATAGTATTGGTGACAGAGTTGTAATACCAATACGGATAAAATTGGAAGGATTGAAAGCTTATACTCTTGATGCTCAAATCGATAATGGTGCTATGAGTAGCTGTTGCAAGCATGGTGCAATCCCTGAGTATTTTTGTGTGATGTTCCTTTTTCGGGAATTTATGAAGTGTGGTCCTCAAGGACGCTGTATAAGAGAGGCAGTGTAAAAAAAATCTGAAAGGGGGCTTGGATCCCCTTTTTAACTCACTCAACACTTCTCTTCCATAATTTTAGCTTAAATAAATAAGCCTAGAGGGCTTATACAAATCTCCCCAAAGTGGATCTCTCAGAAAATGCTCAATGAGAGAGCTTACAGCAATACATGAACATATCTATGAAACTCTACAAATCTGTACACATCAATATATGGAATATAATACAGCCATCATGTTATTAATAAATCAGCTAAAATATACAGAAATATCTTGAGGGACAAGCCGCTCAAGCTATGAGAACCAATCTCTAATGATCAAGCAATGAAATACATGAGTAGCTGCGACTGCACAAAATGCCGGAGTAGCTGTGACAGCGCTGTATATATTATGGTAGCTACTAAAATAGATACATAAACATGAAATATGGCTGGAATATATAAATAAATGCCCAGAAATAGAAGGATGGGCTCTAATACAAGATTTCTAGCCAATTTAGGAGAGATTGCTAGAAATGCCGGAAAATGTACAATGTGACAAATAAATTGTCACTGCAACTAAATAAAAACATAAAATGAGGCTATGGCAGATCTAAAATAGTCATTCCCTCCTCTGATAGTGAATCTAAGCAAAAGGTTGGTCCCTTTACTTAGAAACAACTCCTCCTGATGAGCACAAATGGCTCTCCCAGCTACTGCCTCTGAAAATAACGTAGTTTCTACCATTGACTATGCTATGAGAGATGGTGAGTGTTTGGCCTGATGCAAAATATATGAAATGAAGCTCGGGAGTCCTCCTCACTGATCCTCCAATGAATAGCTGAGCCCTCCACTGGAAAACAAGCCAAAGAATGACTCTATGAGTTCCTCTGTTGCTGCTCCCAGCAACACAACATTAATCTGCTGCAGAAATAACATTGTAGATGCAAAGATAAGCTTGGCCAAATGCCAGAATGAGGAAATGAAGTCCAAACCCTCTCCTTCCTTAAGGATGAGGTAGGGATTCCCGACCGGGAACACCCTTGGGTTCAAGAACCCTACAACCCTGCTAAACAGCATGGGGATGCAAGTCTTTGTAGACCCAACGAAAATAAGAAGCTAATGCATAATGAAAATGGGCTGCCATCTCCTCCTTATAAAGAAAATGAACTCTTCTCACCATGGGTCCCATTCACACTTGCTTCTAGCTCAAGCAAGTGAAGCCTCCACTAAAACTACACTGTCCAGGTAGGTTCAATGCATCTAGCCAGTTTTAGTTGACTTGGTCAAAATAACTAGATCAAACATGATCCAATCCTTTTCACACCATGTGGTGCTCAATCCAGCTGATTTATTATTCCTCCTTTCACACAAGGAGTGTTATTTCTCCATCAAAAGGGGTTAAGGTGTCTCCTTACCCATTTTTTTAACAAAATAAAAATATGCTAACTATAATGTTCCATTTAGCTTGAGGCTAAAAATTGGGAACATTACAGTCCTCCCTTCCCACATGCCGCTTTTCCTCAAGCAACTGCATAGAGAGACAAAATTCCTCCCCCTCTTCTTGTGGCCTCCTCATCAATAGACCCCACCATAGCTCATCAAGGTATGCAATAAATCTATCCTCCATGCATCCCTCCAAGTGTGTAAAACCAAGGTATACATCATGAGATAATAGAAGGTGCAAGTGGAAATATCCTTGTGGTTCAATGGCCTCCTTAAGGTAGGAGTGATGAAAAACATGGGAAGTCTTATCCCCAATGAGTGAATCCTTCACCCATGCAATCATCCAAATAAAATGAGCCATCCTAAGTAGCTCAACAAAGCAGTCCTCAACCCCGTATCTATGCAATATGTTGGGGCTGAATGGAGAGTTTAGATGTTTCCATCCAAGTAGTTTCTCCCTCCATTTATGATAAGTATGAGGGGGTTGCTGATATTGGGCTAAAATTTCATGGCATCTACAATTGGCCCAAGCCTCCCCACAAAATGAATCAACCATGAAGTGCCTCCTCCAATAACGCATTCTCTCCCAATAGCTCCTCCTATATGGAGAGAAAAGTGGTGACATGGAAATCATGGTGTGCCCATTGTTTCTCCTGAAACATACAACATGTATAATGGGGAGAATCATACTCCCAATGGGTTGTCCCCATACCTCCAACACTCTTGGAGTAGTGCTCCCTATAAAAGTACAACCATCAGCAACACAAGGAAGCAATATGCAATGAAAACAAGTTGTCATAAGACAACTAGAGAGTGGGTCACTGCTATACTCATGGGACTAGCACAGTGAACCTCCTTCCTGCATCAAAACTAGAAACAAAAAGTGCTCTCCCAGCCACTTTTTTTTTGCCACAAACATCTCATAAGGTGAAAACATGAGAGTGCAAATTGGTGCCAATGATGCACACTGAGAAATATGTGGCTTCCCCCACAAACCATCATGAAAATAGCCACTCCCATTGCTGCAATGGGCCACAAGTACATCATAATAAAGAGAATAAGGATGTGTGATCATCCTTAGCTCATCAAGCTGCTCATATAGAGTAAAGAAAGGTAAATCAAAATGAGAGTATATACCTTCTTTACCATGTACTCTGGTCCTTGAGCTGGAATGGCTCATCTGAATGCTCTCCCTCACCTCCAATGAGTAGGGAAATGGTTTTCCAGCCTCTCCAAAACCATCCGGGCTATGCATCTTTCCACATGTTGATATAGATCATGCTGAATTCCCTCCCAATTGAAATCCTCTAGCAAAGCAGAATATGCATCCAAGTGCATAGCTAGAAAGTCCTCATGTGCTGCATGCAATAGTTTCTCCTTGAGACTAGAAGCTCTAGCCAAGAAGATCTTGCCATAACAATAGATGACCATATCATCCTCCATGTATCTATCATCTCTCTCCGGGTCATCAATAATCATGCATGCACCAAGATCCTGGAAGTACTCTACAAAGAGCTGATATCTCCCATACGGATCAATGCTCCTCATAGACAACACTAGTGATATGCAATGTGATGCTCCCCTCATGTTGTTGCCTGCTACTTTGAAATCCCCCATGCCAAATTCATCCTCCAAAATGCTGCCATGCCCATCATACAGTTGTTCATGCTGAAATAATAGTGGTGATCCTGGGAAGTTGGCCTCCCATGAGAAGTTGTCATCCAACATGAATCTCCCAAGCTGGGTCAAAGTAAGCATGAGTGGCCTCCATCCACTCCTATGTATGAAAGAGTCCTCCCTCAAAGGAAGCATCCTCCTCCTCGTAAAATATGTGGAGCATTCATCCTACATCATGAAGATGAAATCTTCCATCTCTGCAGTATAGCTGATGAGAGTGGGTGACGCTGAAAATGAGAGAATGTCTCTCTCCTCCTTGGGTCTATCCCAAACTCTTTGCGTTGTGCTGGACTTCTCCAAAGTATTCACCTCTCTAAAATCCAAGAGTGGTGAACTATATGACAAGATGCCCTTCATCAATGCTAGATCAGGTGGCCTTCCAGGTGGAATGCCTCCATATAGTGAGACATCAAGATCAGAAGTGGACTGTATATATAAGAGGATTGAATTTTATCTCTCCTCACTGCACTGTAAAGTCTCCTTCTCTTGTGCAAAGACCTTCTGGAATAGATAAGGGTGTATCAACCCTTGCTGTTGATCCTTCTCTTCCTCCTCCATCTCACAATCCCCAAAAACTGCTACATATGACTTTGAAATTGTGCTATGGTTCCCACATGTTAAAATACTTGGAACTCTTTGTAAAGATACAAGGGCTCCTCTAACAGAAGCAAAGGCTCCCCTTTCACCTCCATGTGGTGACAGATCTCCCCCCAACATGACAGCGCTGTTGGTTCTCTTGCGCTCATCCTCCCCATCAATAAATGAGATTACCTCATCATCAAGGAGTGACCCTAGATCTTGGTCATCTCTTGAAGGAAGTACCTCCATGACTTCACAAATGGAAGAGTACCCTTCATAAAATGGGGGTCTTGCCTCTAGCAAGTCATCATTCTAGTTTTCTTCCCCTCTAGAAATGTGGAGTGGAGTTTGTTTCATGTTTCCTTCCAATGCATGCAAAGTTTTTGAAGATATGATGCATGATGATTCACATTGACTCCCATCAAATTTCTTCACCAAACCCTTAGTGAATTCATCATAATTTTTTATATTTGCATGATAACATGAAACATAAATTTTAAACCACCAATCATGGGCCATACCTCTAAGATGCAGCACTGCAATAGTGATGGCCTCCTTGGCTGCAACTTGGTGTAGCTGAAAATGTGCATCAAGCTCCTCCACCCAAGTTGTGGCTTTTCACCTTGATGATCCATCGAAAGTGGATAGAAAGAATGTATCTTCCTTTCTCCCTGTGTAGCTACTGGATCTGGCTCCCTTGAGTCTGAAAAACTCTTGGAAGTCTAAGTGCACTTCGAACCTCCATGATTGAGATTCCTACTCCCAAAGAAAATCACTCAAGGTCTCCTCCCTTGGTGACTCATCTTCCTCCATTCTCCCAGCAGTAGATATGGTCAATGTACTGCACTGTGGATCTGCATGTGTGGCTAAATGCTCACACCATCATAATAATATCTAGGGCTTGCTTCATCTTCAAACCCTCTCAGAAAATCTCTCCAAATTTCCCTTTCTTTCTCCTCAAGGTCTTCAATAATACCCCCCAGGGTCTGGAAAAGAAGAAGGGAAGCCTCCTCTTCTGTCATTCCTCTTTTTCTGTACATCTCCTCTTCCAAATGAGGAGCTTCTCCTTCTAATGGCATTTTATCTTGGCTTCACAACAATAAATTTCCCTTCTCAAGAATATCAAAATTCTATTCTAGAGATTGACTGCAGGGGCATTTACTGGAAATGTCACCTTTGAAAAAAGGATGAGATCCAGAGGCTACCTGGCCATCTGCAGACTCTGTCTATATATTTTTAAATATTCACCTTTAGGGATTCAACACTTTGTCTTGAAGCCACAGGCTGAGCCAAAGATCATGCTCTGATACCACTGTAATGTTCCTTTTTCGGGAATTTCTGAAGTGTGGTCCTCAAGGACGCTGTATAAGAGAGGAAATTTTAAAAAAAGCTGAAAGGGGGCTTGGATCCCCTTTTTAACTCACTAAAAACTTCTCTTCCAGAAGTTGAGCTTAAAGAAATAAGACTAGAGGGCTTATACATATCTCCCCAAAGTGGATCTCTCAAAAAATGCTCAATGAGAGAGCTTACAGCAATACATGAACATATCTATGAAACTCTGCAAATATGTACACATAAATATATGGAATATAATATATCCATCATGTAATTAATAAATCAGCTACAATATACAAAAATATCTTGAGGGACAAGCCACTCAAGCTATGAGAACCAATCTCCAATGATCGAGCAATGAAATACATGAGTAGCTGCAACTGCACAAAATGCTGGAGTAGCTGTGACAGCGCTGTCTATATTATGGTAGCTACTGAAATAGATACATAAACATGAAATATGTCTGGAATATATAAAGAAATTCCCAGAAATAGAAGGATGGGCTCTAATACAAGGTTTCTAGCTAATCTAGGAGAGATTGCTAGAAATGCCGGAAAATGTACAATGTGACAAATAACTTGTCACTGCAATTGAATAAAAACATAAAATGAGGCTATGGAAGATCTGAAATACTCATGCCCTCCTCTAATAGTGAATCTAAGAAAAATGTGGTCCCTTTACTTAGAAACAACTCCTCCTGATGAGCACAAATGGCTCTCCCAGCTACTGCCTCTGAAAATAACACATTTTCTGCAATTGACTGCGCTGTGAGAGATGGTGAGTGTTTGGCTTGATGCCAAATATATGAAATGAATCCCGGGATTCCTCCTCACTAATCCTCCAATGAATAGCTGAGCCCTCCACTGGAAAACAAGCCAAAGAATAACTCTATAGTTCCTCTGTTGCTGCTCCCAGCAACACAACGTTAATCTACTGCAGAAATAATGTTGTAGCTGCAAAGATAATCTTGGCCAAATGCCATAATGAGGAAATGAATTCCAAACCCTCTCCTTCCTTGAGGATGAGGTAGGGATTCCCAACTGGGAACACCCTTGGGTTCAAGAACCCTAAAACCCTACTAAACAGCCCGGGGATGCAAGTCTTTGCAAACCCAATGAAAATAATAAGCTAATGCATAATGAAAATGGGCTGCCATCTCCTCCTCATAAAGCAAATGAACTCTTCTCACCATGGGTCCCATTCACACTTGCTTCTAGCTCAAGCAAGTGAAGCCTCCACTAAAACTACGTTGTCCAAGTAGGTTCAATGCATCTAGCCAGTTTTAGTTGACTTGGTCAAAATAACTAGATCAAGCAAGATCCAATCCTGTTGACACCATGTGGTGCTCAATCCATCTGCTTTATTATTCCTCCTTTCACACAAGGAGTGTTATTTCTCTATCAAAAGGGGTTAAGGTGTCTCCTTACCCATTTTATTCAACAAAATAAAAATATGCTAACTATAATGTTCCATTTAGCTTGAGGCTAATAATTGGGAACATTACATTTTGGCAACCTACAAAAATAATTTTTAAAGCTGTCAATAAGGAGTCGATAGAAATTAATCATATTGCACCAGATTTTCCTGTTTATATTGGTTCAGTTTTAACATTTGTTACTTTGTATAGTTTTGATTCAGGGTCTAATGTCCTACTTGGACAAGATTTTCTGAAAAATCATTTGCCAGTAACTTTCACTCATGATTCTTTAATTTTGAGCTCTTATGAGGGACCAGTCACCTTGCCTTCCAAGAGTGACTACAAAGTTATCATTGAACCAAATCAACCTGACTTGGCCTAGCATTCACTAAATGATTTGATCAAGATCCAGAAAATTGTCAAGAATGCTGAATTACATGGAGAAAAAACACTTTCAGGCGTGGTAGAAGAGTTGAAAAAATATTGCACTGCAAGTCATCTAGATTCATTCTGGACCAGAGAAAAGTATATTGTGAATTTTCCTTACAAAGAAGGTTTCTCTGCTAAGCCTCAAAAATCATTTGAAAATTATATGAGCCCATCAGAGCAAGAATTTTGTAAGAAGTAGATACTCAGTTGTTAGAACAAGGATTGATAGAACCATGCAAGAGCCCTTGGGCCTATCCAACGTTCTATGTCAATAAGCACAATGAGCAGTAGAGAGGAAATAAGAGGCTAGTTATCAACTATAAAGCATTAAATGAAGCCTTACTACCAATCAGGTATCCTCTTCCAAATAAAGAACTCCTTTTAGCAAAGATTGCCAATGCAAATGTTTTTAGCAAATTTGATTTGAAAAGTGGATTTTGGAAAATTGGTATTGTTCCTGAAGATAGGTATAAGACAGCATTTGTTGTTCCTCATGGGTAGTATTTGTGGAAAATCATTGATATAAGGATCTGAAAGTGAGACTTGGTATCTAGGGACTAATGAAGACCAAGTAGGACCATTGTTCAGAGGACTCTGAAAACCCCCTAATAAATCACCTTGAAATTGATTCAAACAGGTGTCTAAAACACAGGTTAAACAAGAAGTGTTTAAACCTGATCGCACCAAAGGGTTAATTCCAAATTGGATCATTCCAATATGAATGTAGTTTTAACCATGTTCAATACCCCATTGGAGATATTTAGATTTAATGAGTGGTATCTGGTAAACGGACTGATCTACTGAGATAGGAATATTTACTAATGTAAATCTAAATAACTGAGCCGACTTAAATTGAAATGCAGGAAGACGATAGATCGTATCTATATCAATCTCTGGAAATGTCCAGTTTGGCTGTGGTTCAAATTCTTGAGAAACAACCCTTTCATCATACAGGTTTATATCCCAAGAATTAAGACAAAAGGAGAACGCAATAAAATAACAAGAGAAGATACTTTTTCCTTTACTAATAAATCTCCTAAGAGAGGAGACCATGATAAGAAAACCTCTCTCCAAATATACAAGAAATTTGGAAAACATCAATGTCAGGTTTGAAAACAATGAACAAAAGGGGTATGGCAATACTTTATTGTTTAACATAGATTGTTTGTCCCATGATAATGTTTTAGCATTCTTTCAAAATGTGCATGCATGGGCCTTACAAAGAAAAGCAGAATCTAAAGCCACATGGTCAGATATTACTACACAAATCACTTGGGATTTTACTGGCATTCTGAAATTATGGTGGGAACATCACCCAGAAGGAGATAAAAATATAATTATAGAGAATGAAGATCCTTTGAAAGCTCTATTTGAAGATTTAATTCATGAATTTCTTGGAGCTTTTCTGACTGATTCCTCTCACCATTCTCATATGTTTCTCTCACAAAAGCTCTGTGATATTGATCAGTTGCAAGAATATTACTATACCATGCAATCACTACTTTATAGGACAAATGATCCTCATAATATAGCATATTTTAGGTATTATGTTGCTTCACTACCTGGCAGGATTCTATAATTGATCGATTCCTATATCCAGACAAACAATGTACAAATTGAAGGCTTTTCTTTTGCTTCATTACATCAGTACGTTGTCACCATTTTATAGAAAGAATGTGTTGCAGCAAAGGTAAAGAAAAATTTCAAGAAACAGATGAATTTTAGTCAGAATATGTGTAATAATTTCAATGAGACTTATGATTTTGGATGTCACAAGTTCAAGCAAAAGAAAAAGAAGCATGCTTCTAAATCCTGTGATTGTGATGTATCCAAAAAGCCTTATCCAAAAAGAAAATTTTATCCTAAAAAGTATTCTCCAAGACGGAAATTTGGTCGCAACAGATATGTTTTCGGAAGAAGAAATAAACCTTCTGATAAACCAAAATGTTTTATTTGTGGAAAATAAGGACACTTTGCAAACAAGTGTCAGGAGAAGAAAGGGAAAAAGAAAATGAAAATTATGGATATTTTCACCACCATACACAAACCAGATGAATGGGATCTAACATCTCATTCAGGAGGAGAATATTTTGAAATTTCAAGTTCAAACGATGAGTCTGATGATTTGTGCAGAAAATTTGATGATATCCATGTTATGACTGATTCTAATTCTAGTGAAACATTTGTGTCTGAATGTAAAATGTTTCGTTATAATCCTGTGCAGAACCAGATAGAAGATGTCAAACGAAAAATTGCTAATTTACAGACAGGACAATTAATAGTTAAAAGAAGACTGCAAGAAAGATTGAAGGCTTTGGAATATAAGCTTCCCACAAAGTCAATAGTTGATATGTTTGAAAAAGAAGAATCAGATTCAGAGGAAGAAGGTTGGTTCCTGCAACAAATTCCCATTGAGCCTACTAAAGAAAGAGAAGAAGAAAAATTGAAAAGACAAGTTGAAAAACTTGAAAGATCAATACAAGAAAGAAGAAAGAAAATGATGCTTCTTTCTACAAAGCTTCAAGAAGATATGGCTGCTTATGAAGATTGCACTTCCAAATTGACTCGGGTTCTACTGAATAAAGCAAATCAAGACTCAGTAGATAAGTCTAAGAATATTGAACTTGCAGAAATACATAGTATTGGTGACCGAGTGGTAATACCAATACAGATAAAATTGGAAGGATTGAAAGCTTATACTCTTGATGCTCAAATCGATACTGGTGCTATGAGTAGCTGCTGCAAGCATGGTGAAATCCTTGAGTATTTTTGTGTAATGTTCCTTTTTCAGGAATTTCTAAAGTGTGGTCCTCAAGGATGTTGTATAAGAGAGGAAGTGTAAAAAAAAGCTGAAAGGGGGCTTGCATACCCTTTTTAACTCACTAAAAATTTATCTTCCAGAAGTTGAGCTTAAAGAAATAAGACTAGAGGGCTTATACAGATCTCCCCAAAGTGGATCTCTCAGAAAATGCTCAATAAGAGAGCTTACAGCAATACATGAACATATCTATGAAACTTTGCAAATTTGTACACATCAATATATGGAATATAATACAGCCATCATGTTATTAATAAATCAGCTACAATATATAGAAATATCTTGAGGGATAAGCCACTCAAGCTATGAGAACCAATCTCCAATGATCAAGCAATGAAATACATGAGTAGCTATGACAATGTTGTCTATATTATATTAGCTACTGCAATATATACATAAACATGAAATATGGCTGAAATATATAAATAAATGCCCAAAAATAGAAGGGTGGGCTCTAATACAAGATTTCTAGCCAATCTAGGAGAGATTGCTAGAAATGCCGGAAAATGTACAATGTGTCAACTAACTTTTCACTACAACTGAATCAAAACATAAAATGAGGCTATGGAAGATATGAAATACTCATGCCCTCCTCTGATAGTGAATCTAAGAAAAAGGCTAGTCCTTTTACTTAGAAACAACTCCTCATGATGAGCACAAATGGATCTCCCAGGTACTGCCTCTGAAAATAACGCAGTTTCTGCCCTTGACTGCGTTGTGAGAGATGGTGAGTGTTTGACCTAATGCCAAAGATATGAAATGAAGCCTGGGAGTCCTTCTCACTGATTCTCTAATGAATAGCTGAGCCCCTCACTGGAAAACAAGCCAAATAATTACTCTATGAGTTCCTCTGTTGCTGATCCCAGCAACACAACTTTAATCTGCTGCAGAAATAACATTGTAGTTGAAAAGATAAGCTTGGCCAAATGCCGAAATGAGGAAATGAAGTCCAAAACCTCTCCTTCCTTGAGGATGAGGTATGGATTCCTGACTGGGAACACCCTTGGGTTCAAGAACCCTACAACCCTGCTAAACAGCCTGGGGATGCAAGTCTTTGTAGACCCAACGAAAATAATAAGCTAATGCATAATGAAAATGGGTTGCCATATCCTCCTTATAAGGAAAATTAACTCTTCTCACCATGCATCCCATTCACACTTTCTTCTCGCTCAAGCAAGTGAAGCCTCCACTAAAACTGCGTTGTCCAAGTAGGTTCAATGCATCTAGCTAGTTTTAGTTGACTTGGTCAAAATAACTAGATCAATCATGATCCAATCCTATTCACACCATGTGGTGCTCAATCCAACTGCTTTATTATTCCTCTTTCACACAAGGAGTGTTATTTCTCCATCAAAAGGGGTTAAGGTGTCTCCTTACCCATTTTATTCAACAAAATAAAAATATGCTAACTATAATGCTCCATTTAGCTTGAGGCTAAAAATTGGGAATATTACAGTCCTCCCCTCCCACATGTTGCTTGTCCTCAAGCAACTGCATAGAGAGACAAAATTCCTCCCCCTCTCCTTGTGGCCTCCTCATCAATAGACCCCACCATAGCTCATCAAGGTATGCAATAAATCTGTCCTCCATGCATCCCTCCAAGTGTGTAAAACCAAGGTATACATCATGAGATAATAGAAGGTGCAAGTGGAAATATCCTTGTGGTTCAATGGTGTCCTCAAGGTAGGAGTGATGAAAAACATGGGAAGTCTTATCCCCAATGAGTGACTCCTTCACCCATGCAATCATCCAAATGAAATGAGCCATCCTAAGTAGCTCAACAAAGCAGTCATCAACCCTGGATCTATGCAATATGTTGGGGTTGAATGGAGAGTTTATTTTTTTCCATCCAAGTAGTTTCTCCCTCCATTTATGATAAGTATGAGGGGGTTGTTGATATTGGGCTGAAATTTCATGGCCTCTACAATTAGCCCAAGCCTCCACACAAAATTAATCAACCATGAAGTGCCTCCTCCAATAACGCATTCTGTCCCAATAGCTCCTCCTATATGGAGAGAAAAGTGGTGACATGGAAATCATGGTGTGCCCATTGTTTCTCCTGAAACATACAACATGTATAATGGGGAGAATCATACTCCCAATGGGTTGTCCCCATACCTCCAACACTCTCGGAGTAGTGCTCCCTATAAAAGTACAACCATTAGCAACAAAAGGAAGAAATATGCAACGAAAACAAGGAATAATATCTACACATCGCCCCACCTCACACCTGGAGGTATAGCTTCATGTACTCCCTCTGCCTATCTGGCTCGAAATTTCCCCCTATTGGAGGTATATTCTTTAGTGGACTCTTCCACTTGATCCCCTCTTTGCTTCTCCAATTGTGGCTACTGCAAAAAATTCTAAGACTACTTCTGAGGCTGCATGTTGAGAGATAATTGCTCCCTCTCAACCACCAAGTCATTAACCACTACTTTTCTCCTCAAAGCCTTACATGCATCCTCAAACTTGAGAGCATACAGGTTCTTGACTCTTGAACCAATCTTCTTCACTTGTCCCGTGGCTGTGTGTCTAAGGAACACTTTTCCTTTTCTAAACATCACCTCATAATCACATCTTACCATACTTCTATGGAGACAATATTCTTCCTTAGGCCTAGAACATAAAAAAACATATGTTAGTCTGAGAGGGGAGCCAAACTCCCTCTAAAAGGTAACTGTGCCTATGTCGGTCATGCTATACCTCCCTTCATCTCCAAACTCTATGTTCTATTGGAGTTCCTTCTCCTCCAAGTCATTGAAGAGATCTATATTCCCCATCATATGGAATGAGGCACCGTTGTCTAGATACCACATGCATCCCATTGCAGTGCTAGACATGCATGCAATGAGAGTAAAATCAAGCTTGAATTATGAAGCCAATGCTTCACCAGTTGCAACTGCATGCTCCTTATGACTTGCCTTCTTCTATGGAAAATTCAAAGCATAGTGCCCATGCTCGTCACAGTGAAAACATTTGATCTTGGACAAGACTCTCTTGCCCTCTTTTCCTTGGACTTCTTTCCCTTGGCTTTATTTCCTTTTTTGACTAGCGCACATTGTAATTGTCCTGACATCACAAAATTTTCTAAAAAAAGAGCCAATTTTAAATCAAAAATATCTCCCTCATCTAAGCTCCAATTTGACCGATGTTTTTTTTCTAAATTTGGGTATTTTTTCACAAGGAATCAAAATATGCTATCTATTTTTGAAAATTTTGGATCAAAATTTTCACATATTCTCTGCAAATTTTCCGCCCAAAAATTTCCTTCTCTGATACCATGTGGAAAATATCTAACACAACTATAATAACATGTAGAAATTATATCAATGGACTCAATCGAAGCATGCAATATACTGAAGCAAGATACTGAATCCTTCTACAATATTAGTGGAATATAAAACATGATCGCTCAATTACATGCAAGTAAGAGAAAGGAAATTATCAATCACACAACACAAGATGTATCTAGGTGTTATAGGTCAATTTGGGCACCATTCTCAATGACCTGGTTAATTGGGAATCATCTCCAGTACCGATGATCAAAGGGTCTATCATTCCCTATCATCTCAGTTGCTATATGCCCTAAGACAGGAAACAACAAGGATCAAATAGTGACTTTCATCAAAGCAAGGTTTTTCCATGGTTTGAAGCTTATTATTAACATGTGGGAACTCACCAATGCAGGCTCTAAAGGGCCTAAGTGCATTGCATATGTAGGTAGCCCCATTCAAGGTTTCTCTACAAAGCACTTCCCAACATTCAAAGGTACTTTGGTCACATCGGGAGCGAAATTCTCATTGTTCCAGAATCTCCACTTGACCAATGTCTTCTAGAATGGTTCACATGTGTCATGCTTCGGATCCAAGTGTCCATTTGACATCTACATGAATGGAAACATGTCTTGCCTATTTTTGGAATGCAATTTATTGCAAAACAACCTATAGTTCATCTATAAATTGAACACAGATCTAAGTGTTTGAGGAGGAAGAATTTGAGTAGGGAAATGCTGGAGAATTTTCAATAGAGAGTTTGATTTGTGGAGCTACTATTGGAGAGACTTATGCTGTGATGAGACTTGGGAACTCTGCTGGAAGGTCACTACAAATCAATCACTAGGTTGTAACCTCTCCTTCTATCATCAATAAAGAGTACTTCTTGTTTCTCCCTACATGCATCTATGATAACTTTGATTTTCCATGTTGTAAGATCTTGGTTGATGAATGTAGTTTATGCTTAACTAATTTAGCTAATTAACTTGAATAGATATCTATATTATTGCATCTTCTGTTGTTTAAGTTTTCTTTCTTGCAGGAAGCATTCAACTATTTGAAACCGCTTGAATTTGAAGCTTTAGTGGAAGCGACAGAAAGGAGCCATTTGGAAGCGACTGAAACAAGTAAGCATCCAATCCTCTCTGTGTATCTATTCTAAGTTAGGAAAAAGGGTAGTATAGTCTTTCACCTGTTGTTCTAGACTAGACACCGGTCTAGGGAAGCGTAATTTATCCATAGATTACAATTCTGGCCCAACAAACTGGCAACTCCGCTGGGGAGAATTTCTCTTGATTCTTGGTGTTTTAGTCTCTGATCTACTTTCTAAATCCACCAAGTAGCTATTTTACATAAAGATTAGACTTTTTCATAGCTTAATTTTCAAATTTGGTGAGCCAAATAGTAGCTTTTTCTTTTCTTACTACGCCCAACGCACCCTTGGTCAGGGCACAGTGCTTTGCAGAGCACTGTCTCCCTTCTCAACCTGCGTTGCAGAGCATTGTCTCCCTTTGGAGACTGTGTTGGCTCCTAAAAGGAACAAATCCCCTTAGATCTAAATTTGTACTTTGCTTCAGTTTTGTTTGTTGATTTGTTCTGAAAGGTTTAATGCTCAATTAACCAGTAATGGAAGATATATTTGGTGGAGTTGAATTTGTAATTGTATATATTGATGATTTGTTATTTTTTAGCAGAGATGTAGCACAACACAAAGTTCATTTAGAGAAATTTCATGATCTTACATATAAACATGGTTTGGTTCTGTCTGATTCTGAAGAAAAGTTCCAGATAGGCAAAGTCATAATAGACTATCTTGGTCTACATATTTCTCAAGGTCGTCTACAGCTTCAACCTCATATTTTGACCAGCCTTTTAAAGTTTCCAGATCAGCTAAATGATGTAAAAATGGTGCAAAGATTCCTTGACTGTTTGAATTATGTTCGAAAATTTTATGAGCAGCAAGCTAAAGATACAAGGGTTCTACAACAAATATTGAAGCTTGGAACTAGTTGGAATGAAGAAATGACTATAGCAGTTTGGAATATCAAAGAAAAAAATCCAGTGTCTTCCGGGATTGAAACTTCCTGATTCTAACCATGTATTTATCCTTGAAACAGATGCATCATACCACACTTGGGCAGTAGTACTATTACAAAAGCATGGAAGAAAAGAACTATTTTGTGCTTATGCCTCGGGTACCTTTAACAGCACAGAAATCAAATATCCCTCATCTCATAAAGAAATTCTTGCAATCAAGAGAGGCATTAATAAATTCAGACTATTTCCTAAAAGTACAAAATTCATAGTCAGAACAGATCTTAAACATATGAAAGGCATGCTGGCAAATAAAAAATTGCTTAAGCGAGGAAGTTCAAGGGTCCTTAGATGGGCACTATGGTTAGATGGGTTTGATTTTGAGATTATTTATAAAGCTGGTACTGAAAATTGTCTTGCTGATATGTTAACTAAAGAAGGAGCTGAAGCTGTGACAAAAGTCAAAATGTTTCATTTTGGCTGGAAAAAACAAGGAAGAGATGATGGAGCCTCTTCTTCCAATACATCAGTTGCAAGATTGCATGTGGATATTTGTTCAAATTGTGTTTATCAATATTGCTGGGATTGCCTTGTATAGAAGATCAAAACTCTGCCTCCAGATGTTCTACAAATTATCTTGCAGAAATATTTTGATTCGACAGAATACCAATATGACTATACTTCTGAGCTACCATATAGAGATATGGTATGGAGTATCTTTTTCAACTTGGTGCATCGAGAAGGGAGAGAAATATTTTATGCTTACATCCACAATCCAGATTTAACATGGACTGGTTACTTTCTACTTCATCAAAGGTGCAGAATAAATGGGAGAATGAAAATTTATATATTTACTGAGGAAGTCATTTCACCATTTAAAATATGGAGTCCATGTTTTAAATTATTCTTATATAAGTATCTTCCTAGCATTGATTATTTGGTTGATTTTACACCAGCCGAATTTATTAGCACCCTCAAATGGGAATTGAATCTGGTAAGCAGACAAGGCAATATTTTAGAATTTGATTTGATTCACGATGATACAATTGTGGATCTAACAGAAAAAAGTGATGGGTCACCAAATTTCAGCTTGTTTGTAATATTCTGAGGAGATATCTCAGTTCCAGAATTCCATAGAGCACAAAGAGGATTTTCGACGCCATTCAACAGTTGTATCAGAGATCAACCACCTATTTTTCTTTACAACACTATTCTTATTCTTTATCATGATGACTTCGAGCAATAGTTATTGGATGCCCAGATTTCAGATCATGAGTCAGATCCCGAACCTTGGGAAAATAGTTATTAGATTCTAATATATGTCCTTGTAAATATTTGATGGATCCCTCAGTGATATCCATATCTTTTCCTAATCATCTTGTTTGGTATAAAGGCTTTCATGGGGTTCGTCCTTTTAAGAATCTTCACCGTGTATTGTCCTTAAAGGCTTTCGTGGGATTCATCCTTTTAAGAATCTTCACTATGTATTTTCCTTAAAGGCTTTCATGGGGTTCATCCTTTTAAGAATATTCACTCTATTGTCCATAAAGGCTTTTGTGGGGTTCGTCCTATTAAGAATCTACACTGTGTAGGATTTGTGCTATCCAAAAATCATTAATAATGATGTGTTGTTTAAAGTAAAGAGCCAATGTCCTAGATTCCAGTCAAAAGTAGCTCTAGGAATAATTCCAAATAGTTTCAGCTAGCGCATAAAGTATTTACCGGTTAACAGGGAAAATGATCTATAAATTGTAGAACTGAAGTTGATAATGGCATTTGGAAAAACACTAGTGAGTTGTGTTCTATTTTTTTCTTGTATCCTATTTTTGGCTTTGTTCTACTTATGGTATCAGATCCATCTAATTCTTTGTCTGTGTTTGGTTCACTTTATTTCTCTATTGTTCTCATAAATCCATCAGTTATTTTTCTACTCTGTTTCTGAGAGAAAGATGTTTGGTGACCCTGATGATAACTACTAATTAGACTGTAAGGCCACTGTCGACGCAGCGAGGAGACCAGGAGAGTCATATGCTGCCATTTCCGGAGGTGTGATAATTAGTCGAGGAGTTTGCAAGTGCACTATTCATTCTTATCTTTGATCCATGGCTGAAAATGTTGATAGATTTATTTTAAGTACTCCATAGGAAAGGAAACAAGCTCATCAGAAACGTTGGGAATTTTTATCTAAATATTGCCCTTCCAATATAAAACTATATGATGAAAGGGTTGTTTCTCAAGAATTTGAACCACAGCCAAACTAGACATTTCCAAAGATTGATATAGATACGATCTATCATCTTCTTGCGTTTCAATTTAAGTCAGCTCAGTTATTTAGATTTACGTCAGTAAATATTCCTATCTCAGTAGATCAGTTTGCTTACCAGATACCACTCATTAAATCTGAAGATTTCTAATGGGGTATTGAAAATGGTTATAACTACATTCATATTGGAATGATCCAATTGGGAATTAACCCTTTGGTGCGACCAGGTTTAAAAATTTCTTGTTTAACCTGTGTTTTAGACACCCATCTGAATCAATTTCAAGATACTTTGTTAGGGGGTTTTCAGAGTCCTCTGAACAATGGTCCTTCTTGGTCTTCATTAGTCCCTAGATACCAAGTCTCACTTTCAGATCCTTATATCAATGACTTCCTTCAGGATTTTATCCAGTTTCATGGTTTTGATGTTGCCAGTCAATCACATATTGCCCAATTTCATACCACTATCTGCCTTCGATTTGTCTCAACCACTATGCCTCCTTTAAATCCTAAACTGAAAGATCGAGCTTTAAAGGAAGGAGTTATTGTTGTTCTGGGTAATGTTATTCCTCTACAAATTGGATTTTCTAAATGTACTCTTCCACCTGAATGGGATAGTACATATGTTCCTCTGTCACAAAAGTATCCTTAGCTGCATACTCCACCTTAGTTACCACAAAACCTCGAACTAGTCAGTAAAGCTGATGGTACCAGAAGTTCGTAATTTTTCAAACCAAAACTTTCCCAATTAGGTTCTAGTTCTGTTTCTAGACCTTCTTATTCTGTTAATCCCATGGTTCGAGGAGGGAATACCTTCTTATTCGTCCTTTTAAGAATCTTCATTGTGTATTGTCCTTAAAGGCTTTCATGGGATTCATCCTTTTAATAATATTCACTGTGTATTGTCCTTAAAGGCTTTCGTGGGGTTCGTCCTTTTAAGAATCTTCACTGTGTATTGTCATTAAATGCTTTTGTGGGGTTCGTCCTATTAAGAATCTTCACTATGTAGGAATTTTGCTATCTAGAAATCCTTACTTAGTAATGATGTGTCATTTAAAGTAAAGAGCCAATGTCCTAGATTCCGGTCAAAAGTAGCTTTAGGAATAATTCCAAATAGTTCCAATTAGCAGGTAAAGTATTTACCGGTTAACAGGGAAAATGATCTATAAATTGTAGAAGATCTTTGATTTATGCATCCTTGTCCTTGATAACCCTCTCTATGTTTTTAGGCTCATCACTAGCCTCCAAGTCTACTAGGTTAAAATCATGCTCCTCTTCATCATGCATGGATGTCTCATGATGTGTTGATGTTTCCTGCTCTGCTGGTGTAAGCTTGGCCCCTTCCTCATTTCAAGGAGTACACACAAGCCTTGTGCCTCTTTGATATGTATGAGCGACCTCAGGCCTAGGTATCTTTGTCACTATTTCTTTCTTTCTTGATAAACTAACCTCCTGCATGATATGTGGCATGTTTTGTTGTTGGTTAGGTGAAGTAGTTTGTAGGGTTTCCTCAATGAAGGAATCCCATGTCATGTTCTTTTCTACAAACTAATGGAGAACTATAACCTTCACCAAACTATTATGGAAGTGACTAGGATAGTGCTCTTTGTTTTTCACCTACACCTTTTCAGTCATCTTGATCACACTCCTATACAATAAATTGCATAGATTGAGGGACTTCACAACTGTGAAATGCATGAGAATTCTTATGTGGTATTGATACAATCTTGAAAACCTGCCCTCACATGTGAAAAAATTCATGATAACATTCATTAATGAGGCATATCTCTCCAGTAAATATCTAGATGGGAAGATATGTGTATGAGCTCCTTTATGCTGTGATTTCAAGTAGGGTTTGTACTTATCTAGGTCTAGATTCATTCCTTTGAACCAATAATCACCATGGTTTGGTCTCCCTGTAGCATTAGATATAACATATACTGATAATTTGAAATCAAATCCTGCTATGGTGACCTTCTCCCCTTTCAAATTAGTGGAAAACATGTCTATGAGTTGCTCATGAAAACCTACCTCCACTTTTTGACAAACTCTAAACAACTGAAATCTTCAAAGAATTTTCTAATGAATGGTGAGGATGTGATTTCATTACAGTTGGAGGGATCAAACCTTAGTATATATCTCCCTTTGTTGTATTTCCTCTTCTCTGATGGTGAGGAATCATCTTTCATGATGAAACCCTAGATGATAGGAGGGGAAAATAGGAAAGGGAATAAAGTGACGAAATGAGGGAGTTAGGGAAGGGGGATGGGGTTAGAAAAATTTAGGGAGATGGGCAGGGGTGTTAGGGATCTTTAGGGAGTGATATGGAGGGAAATGAGTGAGGGAAATGGGCTAGGAAATTCAAGCACAATCCTAGCTAGGGAAACTGCCCAAATTGGCAGAATTGGGGCTAGGGTTTGTAGGGATAATGATGAAAATGAAGGTAGATAGTTTCATAGTGGATGGAAGTGATGTATAAAGTTCAAATAGAGGTGTAGGAGCAAGGAAGATATGGTTTGATGTAAAAATTTGACACTTAGGAAGAAAAACCATAAATTCTCAATAAAACCCTAGGAGGAATTTGTTTAATTAATTTGTATTGAGAAACAATGCTAATGAAGGTATGAAATGCATGAGATTGCCTTTGAAAAGGTTTGGAGGATGAAGCACCTTATGTGAAACCTTGAAACATCAATTTGATTATCAAAATATGAGATTTTGGGCCACTCTTCCCTATGTGTAGCGAAAGCCATTGGTGCGCAGCATTTTTCCTCCAGAAGCCCATTGAAGGCTTTGAAAGCACAGCGTGCTCCTCTAGAAGTGTAATGCAGTCTCTGTAAGCGTAGCAAAAGGACATTTTCTCCAGTGTTAGGTAAAAACTTGGGTTTTCTTGCCAAAATTATGGATGAGCTCGATGGTAGGAGATCATAAGAGTGAAAATGAATCTTATTTGTGTCATTTTTACTCTTTTATACATTTGAAATGACTTCCTTTTGAGGGATAGTGGGCCCCACATGTCTTTTTCTATCATGTATTTCATGTTTTAAACTTTGTAACCTTGGACTGTTGTGGCTTATTTAAAACGTTGAATCTTTTGGAACCTTGAAATTTTTCAAAACTTGAACTACATCTTTAGTAACATTAAGTACTTATTACATATAGAAACATAAAATTACATTTTTTAAATCAAAATTTATTTTTGAAAATTTACTATTACCACTTCTCCAAATGTCAGATTTTATGAATGAAATGATAATTTGGTGACCTTGAAACAATAATGACCTAATGGAGATACTGAAATGAATGAAATCATGATGGAGATGACTGAAATGATGATGATAATATTTGAATGATGATACATTCAACTGAGTGGTGACATGGACCAACATATACAAATTTTGGAAGGAGTGGAAAATAGTCTTAGACCTAATGCCTAGTGACCAAATTTTTTGCTTGAAGACCTAGTGAAATGACAAAAAAATGAATATGAGACCCTAAAAATACATCATAAGAGTCCATTTGATCACCGGTGACAGGATGTAAAGACTGAAACTAAAATTGGCTCCAGATGGGGATGGAAACTCCTTGGAGGTGTCAAGAACACCATAGACCAAGTAGCCTAACCATTGGGCATGGAGTCAAAAGTTAAAAACCAAACTGAATAATGAAAACTTGACATGATAAAATGAATCAAAACTGGATTGACTTGAATTTAACTGAACTTTTAAAACAACATCAAATCAATGGAACTTTATGGCCTTCACCTCGGGCTCCAAGCTCTGATGATTCTCTGCTTCACACTTTGCAGAAAAATTAACTGATATGTACAATGGAATTGGGAAATTTTCAGAAATATGCTCAGAAAAGGTAGTTCTTAAGGAGCCTACCATTGATTGGTCCTCATATACAATCTTCTCCATAAAGAATTTTGTCTGCAAGAGGCTGAAATTGTGTATGATCCTTTCCATAGGTTCTCAAATTTACCGTGTTTCCCATCCTCCTCATTTTTAGCATCCCAATGGAGGACCACATCTCCAATTTTGAAATCATTGCTTTTGTCTTTCGGTCATATACCTTATTTATCCTTTCATGAAGCTTTGAGGTGTTTATAAATACCCCATCCCTAGTTTTATGAAGATGGATCATCTGATTGATCCGGCGCTGCACATCATTCTCTTCACTACTTGCTTCTTGTAACAATTCCATAACTGGGACTACAAGTGATGTAGGGAAGATTGTATCTACTCCATATACCAATTGAAAAGGAGACGTACCTATTGACTTCTTACTACTCACCCTGTCTGCCCACAAAGCATTAACAAACTTCTTATGCCAATTATTCTTGTTCGCCTCCAACATCATCTTTATAATTTTGATTAAAGATTTGTTAGAATATTCCACCAATCCATTACCTTGTGGATAATATGCATTTGAGTGCCCTAATTTGATGTTGTACTTGTCTCAAGACTCAACCATTTTATTATACTCGAATGTAATCACATTATCTGTAATGACCTTGTGAGGACATGGAAAAAATGTAGAAATTTGAATAACTGTTAAATTATTCACCGAGATTATCCTGATCACACACTATTTGAGCTTCATGCATAATACATAACCTCTTCTACTATTGATCATCAATTTGCGGAATTAAAAAAAATCACATACGCACATTAAAACCATAAACAATCACACATATAAACACAGTATTTATGGGAAAGCTTAAAGCTGAAAACCCCCAACTATCTGTATATTATAATGATAGATTTCATGTAACAATACATAGCACAAAAGTTCATCAACATATCCTAGCGGCGAGGAATCCAAAAAAAAAAGAATCAGAGCGATGGCGACAGACGGGATTAGGGTTTACAGCATCGTTTCACTCGTCGGCGCTAGCTCGGCTTCTCAAAGGGCCAGCCGCCTTCTACTCAGGGTTCTGAATGCAAATAGGAATCGGAAAGCTTGCAAACCTTTGTGCAGGGATGACCAGAGTAGAGATTACATCACCATTAGGGTGTCTACATACCCTGCAGATGATCCAGACGGCTCTGAAGCCGTCGCCTTCGCTGCTGATTGCAGAACAAAAAAACAAAGGCTTTCTCTGGAGACTTCTCAGATCTCGCCTCAGCAGCAAGGCAACATTGGCAAAGCCTCTCGAATCTACCAAATTGGCAGGCTAATACTCCAAAAATGGTTTCTCTCTTTGACTGGGCTGCAGACTTGAATCTGCGGGTTTGCATGCCTTTGCATAAGGCAACCCTGAGCACAGAGGTCGCCGCCATCCAGATGTTTGCTCTCCTAGCAAAAGCTCCAATCGGCTTTATTGGAGATGCTTCTGAAGCTGTTCACATTGCTTTTAGGGACAATCCTGAAGTTCCCTCAGATCCTTTCTCCGGCACATGCAAATCGCGGATTTGTGTCCTGTTTCCGCCCGATAGCAACGCAGAGGTGACAAGGTTGCCATTTCAAGCTGATGGTAATGGTGCTCCCCGTCCAGCTTCAGCCATCGCTCGAAGCCTGGCGAGCTTGGACTTGAATCTGTCCTCTGTTTCTCGGACGCAGATTGCCTCTTCGAACCAGCCAGATCTGCCAGATCTGCTGGAAGATGCACTTACTTTTCAGATCTAAGTCACACTCTCGGGTAAAACGATAATGATTTGGGTGCGTGCAACAGATCTGGTGTAGGAACTTTTGCAAAAGCTCGAACGTAGGCTGGGGATCCCCTTCGTCTACCTAAGACTGCTATACAAGGGTAAGCAACTTATGAACCCCCTCCCCCTCTTCCATTACATCATTCAAAAGGATGCATCTATTGCAGCAACCTTTCGTTTAAGAGGCGGCTCCATAGGGCAAGCCTCCTCAGGCCCTCCTCGTTCTTTCAAAGACGCAGTCCGCAGAAATGCCGCCCATCCACAGACATCTGTGAAAGCAGCTCAACCATCAATGGGTCCTAAGCTGTTTTTGGTAGACAAATCGGAAGATGTTCTCACTATTAATTTCTCTCTTTCTGAGATTGATGAACGTTGCCAGTTTTTTACAGAATCTGCAATCATATGCCGATTTAATGGGCTATGGCCATGCACTACAGATCTTTACCAATGGATCCATACCAATTGGACTAAAAGAAGCAGGATCTTCTTATGTTCAAAAGGTTTCTTCATCGTGGTTTTTGAATTAAATGAAGACTACCAGAAGGCCTTAACGGGAGGCCCTTGGTTCTGGGGTTCGGCTGGACTTTTCCTCACCCCCTGGTTTCCAAATTTTGACCCTTCTATAGCCGTCATCACCAAGCTTCCCATTTGGGTTAGGCTTCCGAATCTTCCAGCACATCTGTGGCATACCTCGGTCTTCATAGCCATTGGAGATACTTTAGGACGCTTTCTGGCTTCAGAAATCTCAAGAAAGGAAAATGGGCTCTACACCTATGGCAGAATATGTGCAGAAATAGATATCAGCAAAGGTCTGTCGGAGCAAATCAACCTCAAGATTGGAGATTTCCACTGGACACAAACCTTGGATTACAAAAACACAGCCTTTCATTTCCGACATTGTCATCAAACTGGGCACCTCTAGAGTACTTGTTCCCAGGTCCTCGACAAAAAGAAGAATCTGAATCGCAAACCCAAATCCAAAAGCTGGAATTCATGTATTCCCCCTATGGAAGATACAGACTCCTCTAGTTCGGATGAGGAGGAAATTGAAGCAGATGAACAAACAGTTGAGATTCTGCGGGACATTCCATCGGTTAGTCCGGCAATGCCCTCAGCCCAGCCATTTTCCCAGAAACGCTCTCATGAATCTTCGTCTTCAGATTCTGATAAAGATATTCCGCCGCCAGAGCAGAATAATCTACAACTTGTTATGGCTCATCCAAACCCCACTGGCTGGGTCAAAGTAAGCAAGAAAAAAGGCAAAAAAAGTCGTGTGGCAGCATCCGCCCACTCTGGGTTGGCTCCTTAGCTCCAAGCCTGTTTTTGTATTCATGTGTTCTCTTTTGCTCATTCCATGTTAGTATATTAGGAGAGAGGTGGATAAAACTTTCACCTACTACTCCCATGCTTCTTTGTTTCGCTTGCATGCAAGCTTGATTGTACTATATTGTTCTTACCTTAATAGAATTAGTCTTATTTATAAAAAAAAAAAAAACAATACATAGCACAAAGCCCCTCACAAGCTCTCAGCACTATCTCACATGCTACTCACTACACAAGCTTAGATCAAGCAAGTCACATGCTAAAATCCTGTCCACCTGTTAGCCAGCCTCTACTGCGCAATCCAATATGGATAATCATGAGATCAAGGTTCAAATCCCACCAGTATGTACTGCACAATCCTCATTGGCTTCTCCATCAATGTGTGTGCAAATCTCATGCACCAGTATAATCACAACTGATAGTCAATCTGCTCTTTCACCTACCTCCATCACTGATCTCCACTGAAACTGTCCATGCACTGAAGTTAACTGATGTGTTCATTAGTTGATTTATGAGTTAATAATTAGTGAATTAATTAATAATTAATTCACACCACTCATCACTAGTGTATTAATTAGTTAGACTAAATACAACTAGTTTAACTAAGTCAAACTGAACACAACTCCATCAACTCCTCAATCAACTCCACCAAACTCACTCACATGAGTTCTAATTGAAGTCATCATGCAATAGCTCCACTTAGACCCTAGGAATAGTGTAATTCCTTCTGTCAGCTGCATGTGCCACATCTAGGCATCAAACTGAAGTGCTCCAAGAGGATAAGATAATGTTTATAGTCCAAATATTATTAAGAGCTAATAATATTCGACATATCTATTTTTAGACTGGAAATCTAAAAATAGATTCCGCCCAGTATGTCTAAAAATATAAGTCCATCTATTTTTCCAACTTGACCATCCCTCCACAAATAGCATCCTGCAACTCATAGAATCATGATCGACATGTCTAAAAATAGACTTTGCGCCAAAAATACCCTGTGGGCCCACTTAGTGAAGGAAAATTATTTCCACTAAGCTCTATAATCTTGTTTCATTCTCAACACTCCCTCTCAAAAAGATACGGATTATCTGCAACCCCTATCCTGCCCCTGTGGTATTGGAATTTTCTCCTGGTGAGCGCCTTCGTCAAGATATCAGCATCCTGATCCTCCGTAGGAATGTATGAAAGTAACATGATCCTCCGCTGCACACAATCTCTGATATGATGATACTGGATTTCAATGTGTTTGGATCTATCATGAAATACTGGATTAGCCGAGAGTTTGATGCAACTCTGGTTATCACAATAAATCATAGTAGGCTCCAAGTGTGAACCGAACAACCCGACCAGGATCTTCCTCATCCATATAGCCTCGCATGCAGCCAAACTCGCTGCCATATACTTGGCCTCTGCTGAACTGAGTGCCACGGATCTCTACTTCCTGCTGTACCAAGAAACTGCTATCGACCCGATACTGAAAATCCCTCCAGATGTGCTCTTTCTGTCCGTTGGGCTCCCTGCCCAATCTGCATCCGTGAAGCCACACAGCTTCACCTCATCCGACTGTCTGTACCACAATCCATATCTCGATGTGCCTCTGATATATCTCAATACATGCTTCCCCACCTTCCAAAAGAGCTTGGTTGGCTTAACCATAGCTTGTGAAAGCTGGTTAACTGCATAGCATATATCGAGTCGTGTATTGACTAGATACATAAGCGACCCCACCAACTGTCGATAAACAGTGGCATCCACTACCTCCGCCGAAGTAGCATCCTCCTTCCTCCAACCACCAGGAAGAGGAGTATCAACAGGCTTGCAGCCATGCATGTTGAACTTCTCCGGTATCTCCCGGGCATACTTACCCTGAGAAACAAACAGTCCATCACTGCGCTGCCAAATTTCCAATCCCAGGAAATAATGAAGGAGGCCCAAGTCCTTCATCTCAAACTCTCTAGCAAGATCCTCCTTGCATGAAATTATCAACAGCTCATCACCCGTCAAAATCAGATCATCTACATACAGTACAATGATCAGCAACTTCCCCTCCACCACAATCTGGTACAGGTTTGGATCCGCCTCACTCTTGGAGAATCCAAATCCGGTGAAATAACTGTCTATCCGTGTGTACCAAGCACGAGGTGCTTGTTTCAACCCATACAACGCTCTCTTGAGCCTGCACACATGCGACTCGCTGCTGAAGATCTCGAAACCTTCGGGCTGCTCTATGTACACCTCCTCCTCAATGAATCCATTGAGGAACACAGTCTTCACATCCATCTGATGAATGTGCCACCCCATCTGCACTGAGAGAGCTAGGATCGTCCGTATGGAAGAATACCTTGCGACAGGTGCAAAGGTCTCCTCATAATCGATCCCCTCAATCTGTGAAAAGCCTCGGGCAACAAATCTTGCCTTGTACTTCTCCACACTCCCGTCAGCTGCCTGCTTCACTTTGTAGATCCATCTCGAACCCACCACTGATTTCCCCTCCGGCCTTGGGACAATCTCCCATGCACTATTTCTGACAATCGAATCATACTCTTCCACCATGGAATCTACCCATGCGGGGTCCTCCACAGCTTCCTCGAAAGAGGATGGCTCTGTCACGATACACTTTCTCATAAGAGCCATGTATCCAGTATACCGGTCAGGTGACTGTCTTTGTCTACACTGTGATGTAGGTGCTCCTACAACCTTCTCTGCCTCTTGAGCCAGTCACTCAGCTTTTGTAGTGTGCTTCCGCCCTCTGATGGTTGGCGCTGCATGAGTGGTCTCTTCCACTCCATGAACCTCCTCTTGTGGCTGATCCACATCTTGAGGCTCATCCTTAGGAACTAATAGCTCCTCCTCAGCATGCAAGTGTAGCTCCCTCTCAAGCGAACACTTCATGGCTTTCTCCTCCTGAAATTTGATATCCCGTCGCACAACAGTCTTGTGACTGTCTGGCAAATACACACGATAGTTGTGGGGCGTATTAGTGTACCCCAAAAATATCCCAACCTCCGCAGTCGGCTCTAGCTTCTTCCTGGAATCCTTCGTCAAATGAATGTAAACAGGCGAACCAAAAATCCTCAAATGGGAAATATCAGGTCTCTTACCAGAAAATGCCTCCTCGGGTGTACTCATGCCAAGTATCCTGTGAGGACAACGGTTCTGCACATATACTGCAGTATTGCATGCCTCCGCCCACAAGTGAATGGGTAGGCCCTGATCATGCAACATCGCCTGTGCAACACCCACGATCGTTCTGTTCTTCCGCTCAACAACCCCATTTTGTTGTGGGTTATGAGGTGCTATGAGCTCTCTTCGAATTCCTTCTGTGCTGCAAAAGTCCTTGAATTCGCCAGAGATGAATTCACCACCATTGTCGCTCCTAAGAGCCTTCACCTGCTTCCCCAATTCTTTCTCAACTAGTGCCTTGAACTCACAGAACTTTGAGTATGTCTCACTCTTCTTCTGCATGAAGAAGATCCAGCACTTCCGAGAAAAATCATCAACAAATATCACATAGTACCTGTGCTTTGCTGTCAAAGCTACTGAGAAAGGTCCACACACGTCTGTGTGAATTCTCTCAAGGATCATCGTGGCATGACTATCCTTCTCGTGAAAGGTGGCTTTCACAAATTTTCCAAAGGTACACCCCTTGCACTGATCTGACTGCGCAAGAGTGCCTTTAGGAAGCCCAGTAGAAATCTGCTGCAGTATCTTCAAAGCTCCATGGTGAAGGTGGCCCAATCTCCGGTGCCACAACTTGCCATCATCCCGGCTCACCACTCCTTCTGCCTTGCCTGCCATTGCTGTGCAGCCATCTACCTGCAATTGATAAAGGTTCTTAACTCGAACCCCTATCCTCCGGGTCTCACCAGTTGCCTTACTGCGCAGGAAATCCTTTCCCTCGCTAAAGACAACATCATATCCCTTGTATTCTAACATCGCCACAAAGATAAGATTCTTCTTCAATCCTGGAACATGCATCACTTCCTTCAATACGAAGGGTTTACCAGACTCCCTCTCAAAGGAAATGGTACCGATACCGGTCGCATTGTATCTACCATCATCGCCCATCTCGATGTGCACTCCAAGTTCTTTCTCATCTAGATCAGTAAACAAATCTCGATCTCCTGTCATGTGAAAAGACGCACCACTGTCCAGAAACCATACTGATCTCGCCACACTTGAGACCAAGCATGCGATCAACTAAAAATCTAGCTCAAACTGTGAGGCTAAGGCGTCTCCAGCTGCAGATTCAGCAGCCTGCTTATTTTTCTTCTTCTGCGGACTATTTGTGGCAAAATGTCTGTGTTGGTGACAGTGAAAGAACTTCACCTTGGACATGTCCTGCTTCTTGCCTTTCGCACCAGAATGAGAAGCTTTCTTTCTCTTCCCCTTCTTTGCTTTGGCAGCCAAAGTGCAATTCTCTTCATTAGATTTCTTTGATAAATATCCGTCCCTGGTACTCCGCCTTATCTCCTCTTGCACAGGATCCGACCAAAGTCGCTCCCATCCTGGAAATTTCTCCCGACCATTGACAGAGTCCTGATAGGAATGCCAACTCTTCGGAAGCCCAAGGAGAGCCAAGCTCACTAAGTCCTCATCATCTACAGTCACCCCCACACTTCCCAGCTCATCCCTACATTGGATGAACTTCGTGAGGTACTTGGGCATACTGTCTCCTTTCTCCATCTTTATGTTTCCGAGTTTATCCTTGAGCGCCAACTTCCTCTGGTCGCTCTTGCTTTCGAATAAATCTATCAAGGCTTTCCACATCAAGAATAGAGAAGCCTTACCATGCAGGCTAGACACTATGTGATCCTTCATGCCCTCCAACAGAATCCTTTGACACTTTGCTGTCTTCTTTTTCCAAGCCTCAATTACTGTAGCATCGCTAGAAGTAGGCTTTGGGACTTTAGCATCTATGAACTCCTTCAACCCATTGTCATCTAACACCGCCTCCATCCTATCCTTCCATGCAATATAATTCTAGCTGCCCGCAAGGGCATACTCCAATCGCAATCCATTGAAAGACATCTTCAACTTCGACACCAAGAAAACACTGCTGCAAATTCGAATTCCACCAGCTCAAAACTCAACCGCTTCAATGTCTGCAATTGCTCCAATGATCAATATCCGTCCAATACCATGTAGAAATTTGAATAACTGTTAAATTATTCATCGATATTATCCTAATCACACACTATTTGAGCTTCATGCATAATACATAACCTCTTCTACTATTGATCATCAATTTGCAGAATTAAAAACAATCGCATGCGCACATTAAAACCATAAACAATCACACATATAAACACAGTATTTATGGTAAATATTAAAGCTGAAAACCCCCGACTATCTGTATATTATAATGATAGATTTCATGTAACAATACATAGCACAAATCCCCTCACAAGCTCTCAGCACTATCTCACATGCTACACACTACACAAGCTCAGATCAAGCAAGTCACATGCTCAAATCCTGTCCACCTGTTAGCCAACCTCTATTGCGCAATCCAATATGGATAATCATAATATCAAGGTTCAAATCCCACCAGTATGTACTGTACAATCCTCATTGGCTTCTCCATCAATGTGTGTGCAAATCTCATGCACCAGTATAGTCACAACTGATAGTCAACCTGCTCTTTCACCTACCTCCATCACTGATCTCCACTGAAACTGTCCATGCACTGAAGTTAACTGATGTGTTCATTATTTGATTTATGAGTTAATAATTAGTGAATTAATTAATAATTAATTCACACCACTCATCACTAGTGTATTAATCAGTTAGACTAAATACAACTAGTTCAACTATGTTTAGATTAGTTAAACTGAACACAACTCCATCAACTCCTCAATCAACTCCACCAAACTCACTCACATGAGTTCTAACTGAATTCATCATGCAATAGCTCCACTTAGACCCTAGGAATAGCGTAATTCCTTCTGTCAGCTGCATGTGCCACATCCAGGCATCAAACTGAAGTGCTCCAAGAGGATAAGATAATGTTTATAGTCCAAATATTATTAAGAGCTAATAATATTCGACATATCTATTTTTAGACTGGAAATCTAAAAATAGATTCCACCCAGTATGTCTAAAAATAGAAGTCCATCTATTTTTCCAACTTGACCATCCCTCCACAAATAGCATCCTGCAACTCATAGAATCATGATCGACATGTCTAAAAATAGAATTTTCGCCAAAAATATCCTATGGGCCCACTTAGTGAAGGTGACTTCTTTCCACTAAGCTCTGTCATCTTGTTGCATTCTCAACAAAAACAAGACAAAATGTTAGTCTCCAAAAATTGAATAATGAATAAACTTGTAGCTTGCCTTGTTGGGATTTCTTCGATCCATTTGGTGAAGTAGTCGGTAGCTTTCAGGATCCATTTGTGTTGGAAATAATATGAGGGGTGGATTTATCCAATAAATTCAAGGCCCCACTACTAAAATGGTGCTTGCGCGGATATAGGCTGCAAAGGCAATGGGAGAAGCTTCCTCTTACCTTGAAATATCTCGCACCCGTGACAACTCATCACATTTTTATATAAATATTCAAAGAGAGTAGGCCAATAATATCTAACCCTCAACACCTTATTTGATGTGGTTTTCCAAAAGAAGTGACCTCCACAATATCCCATATGGAAATCAGTCATTACCTCCTTGGCTTCATTTTCTACCAAACAATTCAGCAAGACACCTTTCGAGTCTTTCCAATAAAGAGTGTTTTCCAAAATGTAGTACTTGTAAACTTTCAACTTAAATTACATACCCTTACTTTTAGAAATGTCTAGAGGAGGATTAAGATGCTAAAGAACATAAATGATATATTCATACCAAGGAGATGAGATAAAAATATCTTATACCTGCATGAGTGCGCCATCATCTTCTTCATCGGACAAAACTGAAATGAGATTGATATCAAGATCATGTAAATTGGATTCAACTATGAGCTTGGCCAATATTTGACCTTTGATCAGCTTTGTAGGCTTGATGTTGAGGTCATAATCTAACATAGCTACTATCCACTTTCCTCTTCTACCTTCCAGATCAGTTTGCATTAGGAAATCCTTCATTGTTGCATTAGGTACATAGGCTATAATGTGTGAATGAAGGATATAGACTCGAAAATCCTTCAAAGCCTTACTAGGGCCAAGGCTTGCTTCTCAATGATGGTATATCTAAGGGTTTCATCTCTAATGTTATGGCTGAAGGATGCAATGGGATGCTTGGTCTTATCCTTATTTTGCAACAGAACTGCAGCCAAGGTGTGTTCGGAGGCAAATGAAAATATGATGAAGTCAATTGAGTAGTTAGGGCTGATAAAAATAGGAGTTGTAGTTAAGGAAAAATTTATTGAATTAAAATAAATTTTGGCATCCTCTGACCACCTTACCTCACTATCCTTTTTAGGCATATTGGTCATCTCTCGAAGATACTCGGCAAGATTTGGAATAAAACTTCTCAAGAAATTCATCTTACCATTAAAAGCTTGAATCTCGTTCCTGTTGCGTGGAAATTCTATTTTCTGAATAGCTTCAATCCGAGAAGGATCAATATGGATATCATATTTGGAGATGATATGACCGAGAAACTTGCCCTCCTCCATGGAAAAAAGAATCTTTTTGGGATTGAGTGAAATCCCAAATTTTCTGCACTTCCGAAATACAATTCTCAAATGATACTGTAATATTCCCAAATTTTCACATTGTATTTGGAATATTAGAGTCCTTGATTTTCTTAATAAATTAAGTAAATAAAAGGGTGGAGGGACCCACAAACCTCAAAGATGAATAAAATCCACTTTTAATGTGTGTATGTGGATATTTTAGATCTAGATTTATAATCATGGAGTAGTGGAGCGGCTCCATTAATGGAGATCATATCTCATTTATGAGATAGATTATGGAGGATGAATCAGTCAAATAAGGTCATGCATATTAAATATAAAATCATGAGGATCTTTGATAAGGTCAACTAAGATCATAGTGCATTCAAAGAAGATCATGAAGCACTTATGATAACATAAGTGGAGGAAGTGGTGCATTTAATGCACATGTGATGGAGAGGGTGATCATCCCAAGTGAACATGATGGAAGACATGAGGCTACAACACAGTCAAACATGGAGACTATGTCAAATTGTACAACGTAGATTTGGAGTGGGCCTAGGCTATGGAAGGCTTATGCATATAATGAAGGTGAAGGAAAAAATCAAGGCATGATTTGGATTATTCATTTCTTGATGTATTTAGATATATATTTGTCTTAAGACATTTCTATGCAGACTTGGGTTGTTTAGCAGAGTTTGCAGAGTGTTCTCAAGTGGGAATCCAAACTCTTTCTTTGAATAGCTCTGGAAAGAGGATTTTTCTTCATTCCATATCAGGCATTGGTGTCATCTTCAGGAGGTTGTTTCTAGGATTCAGCTAGGAAACCAGTGGAGGATTCATCCTACCACCTTGTTCTTCAGATCCAGCCTTTCAGGAGCAACAGATCTACATCTGGCATTCAGGCCATTAGGTTTCACCTCCTTGCAGTAGCAGTCACTTCAAGGATTGTGCAGTTCATTCTTGTAGATCTATTGGAGGAAGGAAGTTTCTAGTATTTCAGCTAGAAATCCTGTGAGGGATAACCTTCTCACATTGGATCTATTGTTTCCATCACTCAGGAGATGATTTGACACATCTAGCAATAGGCTAAGGAGCCTCCTTCTCTAACAACGCAATTTTCTGAAGTTTTTGTTCATCCAGTAACTATTTTCAGTGGAGGAGACAAGAAGAGATAGATCTTGAGCTTTTAGCCCAAGGATCTAGTGAAGGGATCAACCCTTCTTGCATAGATCTGATTGTACATCATTGCAGCTATCTTATTACTAGATCTAGCTTTAGATCTACATTCCCATCAGCATATATGTGAAGCCCTAAGAGGAAGTTTGTCTTAGACTTATAGATCTGAGAAACCCCTCCTGGGTTATCTTGGGAATCCATCATTGAGCTCAGATCTACAATTTTAGCATCATCGGAGCTCCCATTCTGCCTAGATTTGACTTTCTATGTTATAGGCAGTTACAGTCCCTACAGTTGCAGTAGGGACAACACAGTTTGCCTTCCATTAGAGAAGTAGTTATGCAGTCCCTCTCGGGATATCATTGCAGGGTCATTCTAGGCTACTCTTGTGGCTTGAGTGTCTCATATTTTGAGCATTGTTGTACTTTCTTTTGCACCTCCAATATAATAAAATGGCTCGGCTATTTCTGTTCATTTTGATGTGTATATATATTTATTGTTTACTTTTTTGCAGTTCTCATTGTGTTTTAGTATTAATGCATTCTCCCTTTTTGGATATTACAGTGGTATCAGAGCATGATCTTTGGCTCAGCTTGTGGACATTTCATCTTTTACATCAAAAGAAGAAGTAGATAGATGAGATCTATCATGGAGGATGATAATTCTACCACTCCTTTCTTTAGACCCATGCAAGATCTCTCCAACGAGATAAATCTAATGCAGAAAGAAAATCCAAGAATAATATGTGATGAGGAAGGTCTAAGCACTTCATATCAGCAAAGAAGAAAACCAGAGAATCCTATATCTCCTCATAGATCCACTATGCCCACTTTCTTTGGAGAAGGTGAAAGGTGTAGAAATGAAGAAAGGAATGAACCTAAGACTCATGAGACTCTCATTATATATCTTGAAGAGTACAAAGCACAGTCTAGAGAATTCAAGGAGAAGCTAAATCTCCAACAATTCTTCAAAATCAAAGGAGAAAGAGGATCATATAGAAGCAATAGAAGAAAGAGGCATAATAGACTCTATTTACCTACATTTGATGGATCTTCCTCAAGCACTGTTAAGGCTTGGAGAAGAGAGTTAGATGCATTTTTCAGGATAAATCCTGTAGCTGAAGAAGAGGCTGTCTAAATTGCAGCACTTCATATTTTAGATGAAGCCAATGATTGGTGGTTTGGTCACATGGAGCATGCAAAGGTGACTAAATATTTAGATTTCTTTCACAAGTTGAGGAAGGAATTTGATGTGAAAAAACTAGATATGTGTCACAAAGTGACATTCCCTAAGGAAGCAAAGGATAATGTCAATCTTGTCACTCTGGACAAGAAGTCACTACATTCACCACCAGTTGTAGAAGTACTTGCATCCAGAGAAGAGACAATTGTATTTTTGCAAGATAGTCTTGAGCCCTTGACATATAGAGTCCCATGCATGATTCAGGAGATGCATGAGGGAGAGGAGGAAGATTCCAGTGCTGGTACACTTGGAGAAGAGCTGTTATCACTCTTACCAATAGTTGGAGGCACTATTGTTCCAGGTGGAGGAACTCTTGTGTTCTGGCAAGAGGTTCCCACACATCAGTTGATCCAAGGTATGCATAAAATTTCATCACATATTGTTTCAGTAGATCTTATTGAAACTTATGAGGACATGCTATCAGGGCCAATGCATAACCAAGGGTTAAAAAAAAATGTTGATTTGAAGCAGCAACATGTCACAACGCAGAGGACCCTTGATTTAATCAATGAGGAGATTAAGAACTATTCCAGTTCATCATTGTTGATATACATTCAACCCTTTGAGTTGAAGTGTAGAGTTTCAGAAAATGGAATGGACATGATCCTATGTACAATAACTAGTTGTGAGATCATTATTATACCTTGCTTTGAGACAGCACATGTATTACCATGCAGATCTACAACGTTGTCACTTAGTAGCTGTGAAAATGAAGAGGCCCCATAATTCTTGGAGCATTCTGAAGGTACCTTCACTCATGAAGCAATGGAGGTAAAGATGAAAAATGGTAGACATCTTGAGATGAGGAACCTTTTCTCCTTTCTAGATGACACTTTCTCAATGAGCATCTCACAGCTCAAAGAGAAACTTCTACCTGAAGCAGATCCAAAAATTCATCGGTTTTGTAGGGCCTTTGGTGAAAATAGAATCTCATTGAGAGATCTCATTGGAGGTGCACTTCAACATGTCATTAAGTGAAAATTTCTTCACCATTTTGGGGAGGATGGTATTCTAAAAAGGGAGGATACCATGATTATGCAGCACATCATTCATCATCCACATTGGGATGGGTGGGTGAGGATGATAAGCAAGAGGTTCCATGACCACTTGCAGATATATGACATGGGCCAGAAAGCTTGGTTACATTGGTTTCCCTTGGGATAATTCTGTCACTACCCAAATTTTCCTATTTCTTGGATCCATGCCTTGAAAAACACTTATGAAATGAAGAAGGAGGCATGGTTGTGTTGGCTGTTGCTGGGTGAGTATGGTTACCACCCAATAGCTCATATTTTTTTATTCATGCCTTGTTTATCAATGATAAAATGTAGCAAAAGGAGGCATGTTCATTTTTGTTTTCCTTGAGAGAGTTTGGCCACCACATGACATCTCCTATGTCTATGTGTTTTGTATTGGGTAAAGCTTGGCATGATGCTCTCATGATGTGTATTGATGGTGCTTATTTGTATTGGGTTGATGTGACATTCCACATGTCAATCAGTATGTTTTTGCTCCATGATGCACATGAGGAGGAGAGAAAGAAGCAAGATCTCTTGTTGCTTTGGTTGCTTTTGGGGGAGTTTGGCTTGTCTATATTACATGGAGGAGATGGAGGATGGAAACAAAGGGCCTTACTCCAGTGGTTACTATTAGGAGAATATGGTTTGACATCTTTTTCTACCCATATAACTCCTTTCCTTCTTCTTTTGCATAACGTTGGAATGATGCTTGGATCCAACAAGGCCAACCGTGCAAAGGAGGAGAGCATATCAATGCTCAATCAAATTCATAAAGCATGGGATATAGAGATATATTGTTAGATGGAGCTTTTAATTTTTGGAAAGAGACACGTTATTTTATGTATCCCATGTATTAATGATGATGTTGGACATCATTGGTTGTCACTTGGTACTTCATGGTGGAAGGAGGACATCTAACCATGTAGTTGGAAGTCATTCTATATATTTTTGAAAGACAAATTTGGAACCAAACATGCATAACACATTGCAGAAAATGGAGGAAGCCTTCCTTGTGTGGATGCCATTTGGAGGGGAATAGATGGCTTTGCATATACTTTTGGAGTTGCTTGAGGACAAGCAACATTTTTCTGGGGGGGACTGTAATATTCCCAAATTTTCACATCGTATTTGGAATATTAGAGTCCTTGATTTTCTTAATAAATTAAGTAAATAAAAGGGTGGAGAGACCCACAAACCTCAAAGATGAATAAAATCCACTTTTAATGTGTGTATGTGGATATTTTAGATCTAGATATAGAGTCATGGAGTAGTGGAGAAACTCCATTAATGGAGATCATGTCTCATTTATGAGATAGATTATGGAGGATGAATCGGTCAAATAAGGTCATGCATCTTAAATATAAAATCATAAGGATCTTTGATAAGGTCAACTAAGATCATAGTGCATTCAAAGAAGATCACGAAGCACTTATGATAAGATAAGTGGAGGAAGTGGTGCATTTAATGCACATGTGATGGAGAGGGTGATCATCCCATGTGAACATGATGGAGGACATGAGGCTACAGTGTAATCAAACATGGAGACTATGTCCACTTGTATAGTGCAGATTTGGAGTGGGCCTGGGCTATGGAAGGCTCATGCATATAATGAAGGTGAAGGCACAAAGGAAGGCATGATTTGGATTATTAATTTCTTGATCTATTTAGATCTACATTTCTATGCAGACTTGGGTTGTTTAGAAGATTTTGCAGGGTGTACCCGAGCGGGAATCCCACCTCTTTCTTTGAGTAGCTCTGGAAAGATGATTGTTCTTCATTCCATATTAGGCATTGGTGCCATATTCATGAGGTTTTTTCTAGCATTCAGCTAGGAAACCAGTGGAAGATTCATCCTACCACCTTGTTCTTCATATCTAGCCTTTCAGGAGCAGAAAATCTACATTCGGCATTCAGGCTATTGGGTTTCACCTGCTTACAGCAGTAGTCCCTTCAAGGATTGCGTAGTTCAGTCCTGTAGATATATTGGAGGAAGGAATTTTCCAGTATTTTAGCTGGAAATCCTATGAGGGATAACCTCCTCACATTGGATCTATTTTTTCCATCACTCAGGAGCTGATTTGACACATCTAGCAGTAGGATAAGGAGCCTCCCTATCTGAAAACATATTTTTTTGAATTTGTTGTTCATCCAGAAGCTATTTTCAGTGGAGGAGATAGGAGGAGCTAGATCTTGAGCTTTTAGCCCAAGGATCTAGTGAAGGGATCAACCCTTCTTGCATAGAGCTGATTGTACATCATTGCAGCTATCTTATTATCATATCTAGCTTTAGATATGCATTCCCAGCAACATATATGTGAATCCCTAAGAGAAATGTTGTCTTAGACTTACAGATCTGAGAAACCCCTCCTGGGTTATCTTGGGAATCCATCATTGATCTCAGATATACAATTTTAGCATCATAAGAGCTCCCATTCTACCTATATCCAACATTATATGTTACAAGCAATTGTAGTCCCTATAGTTGCAGCAGGGATAGCACAGTTTACCTTCCAGCAGATCAACAGTTACGCAGTCCCTCTCGGGATATCATTACAAGGTAATTCTAGGCTACTCTTGTGGCTTGAGTGTCTCATATTTTGAGCACTGTTGTACTTGATTTTGCACCTCCAATATAATAAAATGGCTCAGTTATTTCTGTGCATTTTGATGTGTATATAGATTTATTGTTTACTTTTCTGCAGTCCTCATATTTTGTTTTAGTATTACTACATTCTCCCTTTTGAGATATTACAGATACAAATTCTCATCATCGGAATGAAATAAAATTGTCAAATCATCAAGATACACAACTAAGAAAACATCATTTTTCATTTGCGAAGGCTATGGCCATTGCCCATTGAAAGTTGGCTCCTACATTCTTGAGCTCGAATGAAATTTTAGCAAACTTGAATGTGCCCCAAGGTGTCATGAAATCAGTCTTGTCTTGATCATACTTATGAACTAAGATTTGATTATATCTAGAATATCCATCAAGAAGCGACATTTGAGAGGACCCAACCACTCTCTGTAGGATATGGTCCATATTAGGAAGGGGATACCTTTTAGAGACACCTTATTCAAGTTTCTGAAATCAATACAAATATGGATTTCTCCCGTTTTCTTTCTCACCGGAACAAGATTTGACATCCAATTAGAAAATATAATGGTAACAACGATACTAGCTTTAAAAAATCCGTTTACCTCTTTCTCTATCAACGGAAACAACCTTGGGTTGATCCTTCTCAACTTTTTTCTGAAGGGATTTTGGTCAAGCTTGACCGGAATTGTATGCTGAATGATATTATTGTCATATAATTTCATATCTACATAGTCCCAAGCAAATACATCAAAAAATTCAGACAACAAAGCTATGTATTTGTCTTTTACTTCTGGTCATAAGTACTTGGACAAATTGACCATTTTGGGATTATCTTTTGTTCCAATATTCACATCTTCGACACCTTTCTCAGTAGGAACCATGGTCATCTTTCTAGAAACATCATCTTGATCAAACAATTCTTCCAAAGGAACAAGACCCCTTGGAATGTTGTTATATTTCAGCTGTAATACATCAACCTGATTAGCCTCAATCACTTTATCATATTTATCGTATACCTCATCAATAAAGGAATTTTCAAATTCACCTTCCATCTACAGAAAATTATTCACATGCTTGTCATCCCAGAACACTTGTCAATACCTCAAGTTTTCAAGGACATTTGGTTAGTGTTTGACATGAATTTCAAACTTCCTATTAGAAAATATGGGAATCTTAAAGTTACTTGTTGCTGTAGCAATCAAATCTTCCATAAGATTATGACTTCTTGGTACAACTGACAATGTATATTCATGAAACATTTTGAGAATGTAAAGTACAACATTCCTATATTATCCCTTTCGTGAATGCTTATTCTGGTATTCCCCTTCTACCTATTTGATTACAAGCTCAGAGTCGCCATAAATATAAATTATTTTTCTGCCCAAATTTTTTAGAATTTTTAGGCCAGTGATCAATACCTCGTACTCAGCTTCATTATTAGAAAAATCTAAAGCCAACTTGCATGAACACAATCTCACATTCTTTGGTATTTTACCTAATTGATAAATTGGACTATGGATCCATATTCTGATGCATGCCCCATTTTTCCCTAAGGCGTCATCGAAATCCATGGTCCAAAGACCATTCTCATCATACAAAATTTGGAATTTTGCAGTATGATTTGTCTTTTCTTTTCGGGCCACTTCTTCAATCTGTTCTAAACCTTTTTCTGAATTTTTCGATATATTCTCTGAAGAACTAGGATGGTTTCCTTGTTTTTCGTCCAAAACTGCTCTAACACTATTTGAAATTTATGGAATTTCCTCAAATTCTATAAGTTGACCATATAAATCATTAAAACCAATATCATTAAACAAAATAAATGATTTAAGATCAGTATGTACAAAATTGATAGGGTGATTATTTGGTTTCTCTTTATTGGTGATCATATACTTCATTTTTGTCTCCCGATACAACTTCCTCAATTTCCCAAAACCAAGATGGTGGCATAAGAGAAATCCAATTGAAAAGTACCTCTTAACTATGCTCCCAAAGACCTTGACAGTAGCATGCCAAACTGTGGAGGTATATCAACTACTACCACATCCATTAAGACATTTTTAGTAGGAATTTGCTGGAGCGAAACTACTAAATCTTTTATAATACTGAGACAGCGTACTCTACCAGAATCAAAAGAGAAAATTTCATGGTAAGGTCGGGTTATATCCAAGCCCAATTATTCCATTATTTCCTTTGGCATCATGTTATGAGAATCTCTAAAGGCAAGCATGGCATTGTGGAGGATACACTGATGAATTCTCAAACTAAGATATATTGGGGGAACTTCACTGCCTTCTTGTTGACCATTTATGGCTAGACCAAAAATGAGCTCGGGTTGATCATGTTCAACATTAACAATATTTGACATAGGGTCTACTTTCAGCATTTTAGCAACATGATATTTGTATTGATTTTTGTTTACAAACTCGGTCAAGGGGATAGAGACTTTTAACTTATAGATTTCATTTTCTAAGATAAAAATATTGGATTGTTTATCTACCTCTTTTACAACGGTATCCCTCTTGTCAGGCTGGTCCTTTGTTCCAGCTTCCTTATTTTGACTTTATTTTTCTTTGCTTGGTATACTATTAGATTCTTTATTGATCTTGATCTGATTTGCAACTGTAAGCTCCTTTCCCTTGTTTTGACTGACTTGGGGATTTTTCTTGGGCTGAGTATCTTTTTGCTGGGATGTCCTCTTCTAGATAGGAGTGACAGGAATATATCTATTTCTCAATGAATATTTCCTCTACTGTGAGTTGAGTGCATTAATATAAACCCATTGATAATCATCGGATTGAACCTCCAACTCATCATCATTTGCAAGTATGTAGTATTCATCTTTCGGAAAAACTATTTTCTCAATGTATTATTCATCCTCTGTCAAGAATACAGGTTGTCCATCTACTGTGAAGAAATTTTCTTCCATAATCTCATCTTCTTCTTCAACCCTTGAGTATAATTTTGCTGCAAAGTAGTTCAACTCTACTATTGTGTTGCATACTTTGGAGCTCTTTGTTCCTTCTGTTTAATCCTAAACTGAGGCTCCAGCTACTGACCTCGGAAATTAGGAACCTATGCTTCTGGTTGTATTTCAGTTATAGACATTATATCAACCATTCTTTCCATAGTCCTGATCAGAGTATCCAATTTGACCTCAAAGGATGTGGATGGTTCTTCTTTGATTTTTACCTTTCTCTCACCTTTGGTCTTTGACTTTTTTATTGATAAATTTGCTTCGACATTAATTGAATTTCTTTTCATCTCCTCTAGTATCGTTGGAATTATCTTTTGGAGCTGGTATGCCATATCCAGATTGAAAGCATCTAGATAGTGCAAGAGATCCAAACCTGGAGGAGGTTTGATCTCATTAGGAATTGATTTATACACTCGTCCTAAACAGACTCATTTGGATTTCTCTTTAAATTTGCATACTCGGAAAGAATCTGAAGTGGATTCCTTTTCACTTCCCATCTAGCTATTAATGCATCAATTAACTGCTCCAGATTTCCTATGGAATTGGCAGTCAAAGAATGGACCATGTTTTCACATCCCGGGAGAATATTTGGGAAATTACCCTCTTTTTTGCATCATCGGCATCAATTTCTTCTAAATCAATGAATTCAATGACTTTGAATAAGTGTTGTCTGACACTAATCTCATAGTTTCCATCAAAGAGAGGAATTATTTGACCATAACCTTGTGGTAAGGGTGCAAGTTGACCAGGTAAAATCAGAGGTGAAAATATCGCCATGGATCCTGTTGAGTGTGGTGCAAGAGTTGTTAGCCCCTTATAAATTCCTTGACAAGCAAGCAAGGGTCTAATTTGTTTTATGAGCCTTCAAGGAATGCATTTCTCTTGAAAAAACATCATCCTTGAAGCCTTTCATGTTCCCTGCTTTTTGACCCTTTCCCTCTACTGTTCTGGAGTCAATAAGCTTCACTGATTGCAAAAAAATTGTGCTCCAAAAGGCCTTTATTTAACCCTTGTATCCCTGTAGAATGTTCCATTTTACCCCCTTTTTCCTCTTTTCAAAGTCCCCTTTCCATCCCTAAATTTCTCCCTTAGTCCTCCTAAATCTCCCCAAAATCCCCTTTAAATTCTACCCTTACCTTTTGTTTGGCCAAATTCCCCTTTCTTCCCCCTATCGTTACCCATCTTTGGCCTCTAAATACACTTAAATGGGGCTAAAAACCCACTTTTAAACTTATAATAGGGCCTAGCCCCTTTTCCGCCAGCCCCTAACCACTTCTTCACGTGACTCGCACCCAGGAACAAGCGTTTAAGCCCCGAGCGCTTATCGCAATCGGAGCTGTCGAGCGGGCATTTCCCTTTGTAACATTGAAAAACTTAAATGCGATTGGTTCTGGTCTATAAGACCCGCGATGCAATCTCCACCGTTGATCAGCCGTTTGATCGGACGGCCCTGCGCCGATCGCACCCCCACCCCAATCGCAATCGCAAGTTTCACCGTGTCACGCTTTGTTCCACCCCGATTGCGATTCTCTGATCCAATCTCAGCCATCTGTTTAATCCACGATCCGATGGCCATCGCAACTCCCGCTCAAATCGCAATCGCAAATTCCACCGATGCCACTTTCCGCCCCGTGCGATTGCAGTCCCCCAATTGAATCCAAACCGTCCATCCGATGCAGATCCAATAGCCCAGCGCTAATCTCTCCACAACCGTCGCTCCTCCCCATTCGCCCCTCCGATCAGATCTCCACCGTCAATCTCCTTGTTGATCCAACAGCCATCGTATCGTTGCTCCAATCGCTACCACTCTTCGCCCTTTGCGATTGTGATCCGCCGATTTGATCCTGGTCGTCCATTTATTCAGATCGGACAGTTGTGATCTAATAATTCGCCCCATCATTTTCTCCATCGTATGCCCTTATTAACTGCAACTTTCAATCCCCGCCATTGATCTTGGTCCAAGATCAACGAATGACGCTTAATCGCATCTCTGCTCCCAATCGCAATCAGAACTTTGGTAATGTGTCACCCCTGCCCACCCCCACCCCCAACTACGATCCTCTAAATTGATCTCAACCGTCCATTAGATCTAAGATCGACGGCCCAGAACTGATCACCCTTCGCCCACGCCGGGTCCCACCACACACACATTTCATTGTATTTTTGTTCATTTCTATGCATCCCACCATTTTCATAAACCATTCTACTGATCAATATCCGTTGTTGATACCACCACCAAATCATGATCGAACGGCCCAAAAACTATTCTCCACCAAACCCTATTAGTCACCGTGTAGACCATATCATTGCAGTATACACCATTGTTCTGTCTAAAAACACCGTTTATCACCGTCGCGCTATCATTCTCCCGTCCTCCATAGCCACCCGCCCCTATGCATGGATTTCATGACTGAGTTGTGTATATTTTCAGGTACAAGCGGCAGAAGCCACCATGAGTTACCGTCTCTGTCACAATTACAGAAAACTCAGGAAAGGACCACTTTCAAGAACTGAACTTATGGAGAAGGGCTTGGGAAGGTATGCCGATAAGACTTTCATTAAAGGAGCAGGGTGAAACCCTGTTAAAACTTCCCTAGAGCCATTAAAGCATCATTTTCACATTCAAAGGCAGTCATGGAAGCTGCAAAGAGTATCAGTGGAGAAAACAGAGTGTTAAGGCCCGTAATGGAATATTTTGAGCCTTAATCCAAGTATTTCAAAGCAGTGTACCAGATCAAAGACATCATGGACCTCTTAGAAGGCCCAGTGCACAGAAAACAATGATATCGAATTTTCACATCAGCAGATTTTTCTAAAGGACCAAGCGCCCATATTGTTTCCTCTATATACCGTGTTCCAGAAGAACATTCAGCCTTGACCATAGTCCCAAGCTACCAGAGCATTTGTTTCACAAGTATGGCGGACTATTCAGTCATTTATTTACCTTTTGTTTATTCACCAAAGGTACTATAGAGTACTGCAAACCAGAGTGCATCAAAGCCATACTAGAGTAAATGGAAGCCTGAAGAAGATCATTCGTTCACCCAAAGAATGGCAGAGATAAATGCACAGGAGTTAAAACAGAATGGGATTCGACCCTCTTTCTTTTCTGAGATTAATGCTTCATTTAGTGTTTCACCTACCTCCTCTACTCTCTTCAGCTATAAAATCTGGAGGAAACTCATTGTAAAGGTTGTTGATCGATTATCAGAGAATTGCAAGCTATTTCCTTTGAGACATGTTCTCTGTGTAAAGTTATAAGATAGGCTGAGGAAGATGTATTCAGACTGAACTTTCAAGTTGTTGGCAATGTTGTATTTGACTGGTGTTGCTTTTAATATGACAAGCACATTTCTTTGGATCCTGATCTAAAGTAGCTGGTGATGTTTTTCTATCTCTGTGTTTATTTCATTTCATTACATTTATGCTGGCTTGCATCAGAAATTTGGCATAGGATTTACCCTTGTTAGGTACCCTATGTTTCTGCTCTCCTTACCTTTAATGTTTTTCTACTTTATGTGTATCTGAGGATTGATTTCAAACAATTTAACCAGTGTAGTGGATGTTATTTCCTACTAGCTGATGTATGAATTATTGAGGTCATGCTTCAGATGTTCTTGTTGAGGTTCAATTGAATGAATTGGGAACACTGGGAGGTCTAGAACTCTGTCTCTATCTCACTAGGATCCTTTTCAGTTAAGAAAACCTTTTCTAAGATCCCTCAAGCTGGAGGCTGAAGCATTGAGAGTTCAAAGTCTCTCTCTGATCTCAGGTTTTCAACTTTGTACTATGAATCTTTAATGTTTCCTTGCTCTCACCTTCCCTCTTGCCTATCCTACCATACTATCATCTTTAAGATCCAATGCTTTAGATGACTAGCCCAACTGAAAGCCTGCATATTGAACAGAAATTAAACCCTTTCCTGACTCCATTTCCCAATGGTCTTGAATGTTCCCTGGAGTATCCCTCCTTTGCCTAAAATCCTCTTTGCTCATCCTTGTCTTATATTGAACCCTTCTTTCCTGATCCTCAGCAACCAAACATACAATTAAACAAACAAACTCCGAGCCTTATAACTAGACTAACACCTTAAATTTGAGCTTCAAAGTCATATACCTTTGAAATATCATAGAGAGATCCCTCTCTGGACCTAGGAGGGCTAGATCCTGAGGTCTGAAAGTGGTTTGATGTTGTCTCATCTTTTGGTATTGCCAACCTTGCCAAAACATGGGAACCCCAACATAATGGTGAATCCATTGGGGAAATTCTGAGTATTTTCCATCCTACTACATCACAAGAGCCTCAGAAAACCTAGAAACTCTGGGCAGGTTGGTAGTGAAACACTTCCATTTGCATTCCAACTTCTATACCATTTGTGTGTTTCTCCCACACTCTTAGACAGAGTCTGGAAAGGGGCCAGGTAGCCTCCAGATATCACACTCTTTAGAGGTGAAATATTTGGTAAAATCCCTCCCAGTCAATCTCTAGTTAGATTTTGTTGTGTTTTAAAGATATCCTTGAAAAAGGACATCTCATAAGCACTGTGGTGGACAGTGTACCCTCCAGAAGCATCCTAAACCTTCCACCTGGTGACTCCACAACTCTTTAAAGATCAAAGACTCCACTGGTGATCAGTAGGCTTGCTGATTATCTTGGTTTCACATAAGACTCCACTGGAAGACTAGCCTTTGAAACAACATCAGCCACAATAGAAGGAACAAGTAGGGTTAAGCTGCTTGGTTGGAGAACAACATTCTGGCTTCCAGAACCATCCACACAAGAGCTTATCCTAACCCAAACCCACCTGAAATAGTCGACAACCCTGAGAGCATCCTCAAGAGATCTCCTACACCTAAAAGACCAACTATTTCCAGCCACATCCATAGAGCTAACTCTGCTCCAGAAGACTTTACAGCTCTATCAGACCCATTTTTTTACCTAGGCACTCAGAACAGCTTACCAAGAACTAGGTCATTCAGTGTCATAGACCAGCCAGACCTTGAGCTCCCTGGTTCACCACCTCATAGTGGTAAACACATTAGGGACAAGGAGACCTCTCCATCCACACCCCCTGACATTCAATTTATTCAGAACTTGGGGATCAGTCATCCTAAATCTTCTCAATAGACTTCTGTTAGTCCTAGTATCCCTGTCATCCATATACCAGTCGCTCAAGTTAACCCTTTACCTCATCAAAACATCATCATGGTAGCTTGGTATGCACCTTTGGTTTTACCCCAGCCTCTAGTACCTTTACCCAATGATTATCAATCAAAAATCCCACACTTCATTGCCAAAGAATCTACCACAACACAACACCATGTAGATAGGATGGAAGATTATTTTGACTACATGGAGATAGATGATGATACAGTCAAAATGAGAATCTTTGCCCAGAGCTTAGGAGGTGATGTGAAGAAATGGTTCAAAGGCCTACCTCCTAATAGTATCCAAGACCTCCCTGCTTTATATCAGACCTTCATAAACAAATGGAAAGTTAAGGCAAACCCTTGCCAAATCCTAGCAGAATATATGAACCTTAAAAGAAACGCAGGAGAGAGTGTCCATGACTACACTACAAGGTTCAACAGCGTTTATAACGCCCTTCCTCCACACATGAAACCTCCCCAAGGTATGGCTCTAGCAAAATAACCTGAAGGCTTTGATGCTGACATGGCCTACCAGCTTAGGGAGAGAGAGTACAACACGTTGGAAGACATGAAAAAAGGAGCAGTGGGTGTAAAAGCTAATCTGATTGAAAAGAGAGCAAGATTGAGAGCTGAGAAGAGGGTAACATATAGAGATGACACTGTAGCTTCCACATCTGATCCCAATTATGATCGTTTATCCAAAAACATGGAAAAGCTACAAAAAATGATGGAAAAAATGGTTGTCACGGTCAGTAACCAAAACAAAAATCAAAATCACAACCAGAACCAGAACTTTAGAAGAAACAACACCACTCCCAACAGACAAAGAGAATCAGATTAGCAAGTTATTCCCCCATTCCAAGAGAAATTTCTTGATGAAGATGAGGGAATCATAGAGGAGTCTGAGGGAAACATAATAAACATGTTTGAAGTGGAAAACTTAATCCACAACTGTTCCACAGAAGAAGATCAACCCTCACCCTCCTTTTGGGATGAGGAATGGTTAGAATCTGAGGATTACAGGTTAGGGTTTGAGGATGCCATCATGCAGGTCAGAGAACAATATGAACTTACAAGAAAAAAGAACCTAGACACTTCAAAACCAAAAGCTCCTGAGGTTACCATCAAAAAGAGGCCTGAGAAAACTTCTAAAGCGGCTGCTGAAAGTAACAAATCAGTAGCCGAGAGTTATGAGAAGAAAAAGGAAAAAGACAACCAAAACACTGATAAACAGAGTCAACCAACTAGCAGCAATAGCACTACAGTTAGTGCTCCTGATAAAACAATTCCAAACACTGTACATAGTGAGAACCAGCCCACTGATTCAGCCACTAAGGTGGTGGCTAACAAAACAGAGTTGAGCATTCCAAAGAGTTCGTCCACTTTCAATTTAGAAAGTGAGATTGCAAGAATTAAAATCTCTCTATCCCACTCTCTGAGTTGGCCAGTCAGGATGTATATAAAGGCCAAATTTTGAAAGAATTAAATCTAGGTGAGAACAGTGACACTGTAAATCTGAGTGATGATCAACCAGCCCTTCTGTTTGGTCCAAATATTGAAGGGAAATTTCAGGAAGGGGTAGTACCTTCTTTTTATATCAGTCTCAATATTCATGATAAGATCCTTCATAATGCAATGCATGAATTTGGTGCCTCAAACAATTTGATGCCTAAAGTGGTTATGGAAAGGTTAGGCCTAGAGATAACCCGACCCTACAAAGACCTATATTCATTTGATTCTAGCAGGGTGAAGTGTCTTGTCCTAATCAAAGATTTATGTGTGAGCCTTACCCAGATTCCAGCCAAGTGCATGGTCATGGATGTTGTTGTGGCAGATGTGCCACCCAAATATGGCATGTTATTGTAAACATCATGGGGAGCCAAGCTGCAAGGTACAATGCAGATGGATGGGGCCTATGCCACAATCCCAGTCTTTAGCCAACCCAGAAGACTGTACAAGGAGGCACAAATGAAGTTCCTGGTTAGTAGCCCCGAAAAGCCTGAAAATGCACCTTTATACTCTGTACACACCGACCTGGACTCCTTTATCTTTTGCAACGATGAATCTTTGGGAGGGCCAGAACCAGAAGACATAGATGCAAACAGAGGTTATGAGACTACGGACCTTAACATAATGGATACACTCAACTTAGAGGAAAAAGAAGAAGAAACCCTTAGACAGTGCACTGAAACAGAGATTCAGACCAAACAAGAAAACGAATGCAATTAGCTAGTTAGTCACCCCTCACTAACTCATACACTCCACGAAGAACGAAAACACTCACTGCACCACGCAAAACCCGTCACACAACGTACCAGTGAAACCCACGTCCGAGAAGGAAACGAGGATAAAACGAAAAATGAACCCCTATGGGAAATGAAATTTTATGGGTCATGCACCAAGAGAACTGTCGGAGCCGGGGTGTGGCTACATAACACAGAGAGCGACTACGCGGAGAGCCATGCCTGCAACCTGCATTTCAAATGTACAAATAATATTGCAGAATACGAGGCTCTGATCCTAGGCTTGAATCTGTTGAATAAATTAGGAGCCCATAAGATAGCCGTGCAGGGAGACTCTAAGTTGGTTATAAAACAGGTGAACAGTGAATACACAGCCAAACACCCTAGGTTGAGAGCATATAGGAACGATGTCGTGGATATATTGACAACATTTGTTTAATACGAAGTAGTGTTTGTTGCTAGGAGTCAAAACATCATTGAAAATGGATTATCTTGCCTAGCCAGTTCATACCCTAAGACTCCAAGAGACCAAAAAATCATAATACAGACCAAATTTAGACTTGCAGTGCCAGATAACAAAAAATATTGGCAGGTTTTCGAGGGCGATAAGCAGATTGAATATTTCCTAATAGGCAAGAACGAGTTCGAATTTTTTGATTCAGACTCTATGTCCAGTGATAGCTGCCTAAGTGAGGAACCCTCAGACGAGGAAGAACCACCCCGTAACATAGAAATAAACACTTTGAACGAACAGATTGGAAACCTGAACGAAAATTGTGAAAACAAGGAAAATGAAGAAGTTGAGGTGCTGCGGACCAAAGATAAGAACATACCTCGAGGTCTGGTGCCTTTGGAGGACCTTTTTGAATTTGATGATGTAGCAAAGAAGCCTACCATAGAACACACGGAATCTAACGTTGAAGAATGCAACATAGGCACAGAAGATAAGCCCAAAATGATTAAATTGGCTAAGTCTTTGCCGGCAAACATGAAAAAGAAATACATTGACTTATTCAAGGAATTCATTGATGTGTTTGCTTGGAGCTATGAAGACTTAAAGGCCTATGAAATGAACATTATACAGCAGAAAATACCTTTGAAAGAAAATCAGAAGCCCTTTAGACAAAAGCTTTGCAGAATAAATCCAAATCAATTGCCTATAGTTGAAAAAGAGATTAAAAAAATATATGAGGCAGGCATAATTGTGCCCGTGAAGTTTTCTGATTGGGTATCAAACCTAGTGGCTGTGAGAAATAAAATAGGGGAGATCAGGATGTGTATTGATTTCAGGAATCTTAATAGAGCCTCACTCAAAGATAATTACCCTTTTCCAAAAATGGAACATATCCTTCAAAGGGTAGTAGGCTCAAAAAGGATCTCCTTGCTAGATGGGTTTTCAGGTTACAACCAAGTCTTAGTAATACCAGAAGACCAACTCAATACAACATTTACCACTCCATGGGGCACCTTTATGTATGTTAAAATGCCCTTTGGACTAATGAATGTTGGGGCAACCTTCCAACGAGCGATGGATATAGCTTTTTCCGATGAGATAGGACACTTCATTGTCATCTATCTGGATGACATAACAGTCTACTCCATGACTGAAGAAGAACACCTGAAACATCAGAGAAAGGTCTTTGAAAAATGTAGAAGGTTTGGTCTATCACGGAATCCTAAAAATACTATATTTGGGCTGCAAGAAGGAAAACTCCTTGGCCATATTATATCTGAGAAAGGGATTAGGATAGACCCACAAAGAGTTGAGGGAATACTACAAATCACACACCCAAGAAACATCAAATAATTACAGTCCTTTATTGGGAAGATTAACTTCTTAAGGAGGTTTATTCCCAATCTAGCTGAACACCTTAGGAATATGACAAACATGTTGAAGAAAGGTGCGGGAGTTAAATGGACTGTAGAGGCCAAAAATTCCTTCGAATCAATAAAACTTGCACTCACTCGGGCTCCTGTCCTAATCAGCCCTGATTTCTCAAAGGATTTTCTGATTTTATCATTTGCATCTGAGCATACAGTAGTTGCAGTTCTGCTACAGAAAAATCCAGAGGGAATGGAGCAGCCCATTTCCTTCTTCAGCAAAGCACTGAGAGATGCACCCTTGAAAGACAACATAATGGAAAAACAGGCCTATGCCTTAGTCAAGGCCTTGAAAGACTTTAGGGTGTACATTCTGCATTCCCACACCATAGCCTACGTGCCTAGCATAGTGGTCAAAGATATCTTGTCCCAAGACCCAGATGGGAAGAGGGGAAAATGGATTGTCGTGATCTTAGAATACGACCTTGAGATAAAACCCACCAAACTAATCAAAGGTCAGGGCTTAGCTCGACTAATGGCTGAATTGAATCTACAAGCCATTGACATCAACATGGTAGATACCTTGGATGAGAAGCAGGGATTTCCTGATCCCACTGTTGAAGAGAAGTTTCAAAGCTCTCCTTGGTATTCTGACATTCTGTATGCACTTACACACCTCAATTCCCCTCCTGAACTATCAAAGACCAAGGCCAGATTCTTAAAGCTAAAAGCCATAAGCTATTGCATAATGAATGAAGGCTTATACTAGAAAAATCCAAATGGCCTATTGCTTAAATGTTTGCCTGAAAATGAGGCATAGAAGATTAAACAAGAATTCCATGCAGGAGAGTGTGGAGGCCACCTGAGCTGGAAGGCCACTGCAAACAAAATACTCAGAGCTGGTTACTACTGGCCTACGCTCTTCAATGGCATCCATAAGATGATAATTGCCTGCCACAAATGCCAGATTTTTTAAGGCAAAAGAAAGCTCCTCCCCTTACCTCTACAACCCATCACCGTTGAAGGTCCCTTTATGCAATGGGGCCTAGATTTCATAGGATAAATTCACCCTGCTTCTTCTGCACAACACAAATGGATCCTAACAGCCATAGACTACTTCACTAAGTGGATAGAGGCCATACCTGCTAGGAATGCCACATATTATGTCATCATTAGGTTCCTAGAAGATCACATCCTCTCTCGATTTGGTTGTCTAAGAAAAATAATCAATTATAACGCTGCTGCTTTTGGATCCAAGAAAATGGTCGATTTTTGTCACAGGTATAAAATAACACTTGGTCATTCAACTGCCTATTATCCTCAAGGTAATGGCTTAGCTGAATCATCAAACAAAAGCCTGGTGACTATCATCAAGAAGTTGTTGGAAGAGAACAAAAAGTCATGGCATAACAAGTTAGTGCATGCCCTGTGGGCTGACAGGATTACAACAAAGAAGTCCATTGGCATCTCACCATATCAGCTTTTCTATGGGACAAAAGCAGTTTTTTTTACCAGTTTGGGTGTACCAGTGATCAAACTTGTCCAAGAAATCCAAACAAAAGAAGACAGTATGGTGAGAAGGATAAACCAAACAATTCATCTCCAGCAAACAAGGGAGGAGGTCTATAACAGAGCTATCAAAGTTCAGGAAAACATAAAGAGGTTGTTTGACAAAAGAACCAAAGCTGTTGATTTTAAAATTGGAGATAAAGTTCTGAAGTGGGACTCAAGGAGAGAGGATAAAGGAAAGCACGGCAAGTTTGACAGTTTGTGGAAAGGTCCATACATCATCCAAGCCACTGTGGGTTCGAATGCCTTTTTTCTACAAGATTTAGATGGTACTGAGCTGTTTGGGGGTCTTTTCAATGGCAGGATGCTCAAACACTACTTCTGCTGATTTCCAATTTCTAGTTTCCATTCCCATTGTACATACCATTGCAGTGTTTTGTTTTCAATAAAAAGAGAAAATCTTCCAAAATACAAAGAAAGGGGAGAGGTCCAGACATGCTCAAAACATGGACCTCTGAAGTGCAAATATCGGCTCTAATATGATCAAAACCTGGGCCAAAGAAAGTGAAGATAGTTGGTTCAAACATGCCCAAAACCTGGACCAACAAAGAAGAAAGAAGAATTAGCTCTAACAAGCCCAAAATCAGATTTGAAATGAAGAAAAGAAAGTGACTCTAACAAGCTCAAAACTTGAGTCACAAAGAAGAGAAGGATACTTTAAACTTCAAATATCAAGCCTTAAAAGTTTTGTTTTCAGTTTTCTGCAAGTTTCGGTCCATGTGCAACTTTCTTTATGCCTTGGATTCACATCAAACTAGATTGTCTAATCCTAGTTTGACTATTTTTAAATTTCTGTTGTAGAACGTAGAGAAGAAATCTGCTGGACAGTTTAATCCCAACATATATTAGATTAGGTAGAGAAACATATGAGACCAACAGTCTAATCTGGTCTCATGGAGTGATAAGGGTAGATTTAGAATAGGTTTATTTTCTGTTTATAAAAATAAATGATGTAAAGGGTCTGCTAGACCAAATGCACCCTAGAAGAAGAAAGAATGCTAGGATTGTAGTCTGGGTAGGTAGTTTGTTTGAGAATGCTTCTGCTCATTGATGTCTTCACAATTGTGGCAGCTGAAAACCAAAGAAGAAAGGTGGCTCAAGCATCAGGCATCTGGCCTACTCCAAAGATCATTTATGAATTCTTGACTCCTTCAAGAAGAAGCCATCCCCATGTGGAGCCACTGTTAGCCCCATATAAATTCCTTGACGAGCAAGCAAGGGGCTAATTTGTTTTATGAGCCTTCAAGGAATGCATTTCTCTTGAAAACACATCATCCTTGAAGCCTTTCATGTTCCCTACTCTTTGACCCTTTCCCTCTGCTGTTCTGGAGTCAATAAGCTTCACTGATTGCAAAAATTGTGCTCCAAAAAGCCTTTATTTACCCCTTGTATCCCTGCAGAATGTCCCATTTTACCCCTTTTTTCCTCTTTTCAAAGTCCCCTTTCCATCCAAAAATTTCTCCCTTAGTCCTCCTAAATATCCCCAAAATCCCCTTTAAATTCTACCCTTACCTTTTGTTTGGAAAAATTCCCCTTTCTTCCCTCTATCGTTACCCCTCTTTAGCCTCGAAATACACTTAAATGGGGCCAAAAACCCACTTTTAAACTTATAATAGGGCCTAGCCCCTTTTCTGCCAGCCCCTAACCACTTCCCCACGTGACCTGCACCCAGGACCAAGTGTTTAAGCCTCGGGCGCTTAGCGCAATCGGAGCTGTCGGGCAGGCATTTCCCTTTGTAACATTGAAAAACTCCGATGCTATTGGTTCTGGTCTGTAAGACCCACGATGCAATCTCCACCGTTGATCTGCCGTTTGATCGGATGGCCCTACGCCGATCGCACCCCCGCCCCGATCGCAATCGCAAGTTTCACCGTGTCACGCTTTGTTCCGCCCTGATTGCGATTCTCCGATCCAATCTCAACCATCTGTTTAATCCACAATCAGACGGCCATCGCAACTGCTGCTCCAATAGCAATCGCAAATTCCACCGATGCCACTTTCCGCCCCTTGCGATTGTGGTCCCCCGATTGAATCCAAACGTCCATCCGATGCAGATCCAACAACCCAGTGCTAATCACTCCACGACCGTAGCTCCTCCCCTTTTGCCCCTCCGATCAGATGTCCACCATCAATATCCTTGTTGATCCAACGGCCATCACATCATTGCTCCAATCGCAATCGCGATTTTCAATCACTACCACTCTTCGCGCTTTGCGATTGTGATCCGCCGATTGATCATGGCCATCCATTTCTTCAAATCAGATGGTTGTGATCTAATCGCTCCCCCCATCAGTTTCTCCATCGGATGCCCTTATTAACTACAACTTTCAATCCCCGCCGTTGATCTTGGTCCAAGATCAATGGCTGACGCTCAATCGCATCTCCGCTCCCAATCAAAATCGGAACTTTGGTAATGTGTCACCCCTGCCCACCCTCGACTGTGATCCTCCGACTTGATCTCAACCGTCCGTTAGATCTAAGATCAACAACCCAGAATTGATCACCCTTTGCCCATGCCGGGTCCCACCACACATGCATTTCATTGTATTTTCGTTCATTTCTATGCATCCCACCATTTTCATAAACCATTCCGCTGATCAATCTCCACCTTTGATCCCACCACCAGATCATGATCAAACGGCCCACAAGCTATTCTCCACCAAACCCTATTAGTCGTCGTGTGCACCATATCATTGCAGTATCCACCATTGTTCTGTCTAAAAACACCGTTTATCACCGCCGCGCTATCATTCTCCCATCCTCCATAGCCACCTGCCCCTATGCATGGATTTCATGACTGATTTGTGTATTTTTGTAGGTAAAAGCAGCGAAAGCCACCATGATTTACCATCTCTGTCACAATTATAGAAAACTCAGGAAAGGACCACTTTCAAGAACTGAAATTATGGAGAAGGGCCTGGGAAGGTATGCCGACAAGACTTTCATTAAAGGAGCAGGGTGAAACCCTGTTAAAACTTCCCTAGAGCCATTAAAGCATCGTTTTCACAGTCAAAGGAAATCGTGGAAGCCACAAAGAGTATCAGTGGAGAAAACAGAGTGTTAAGGCCCGTAATGGAAGATTTTGAGCCTTAATCCAAGTATTTCAAAGCAGTGTACCAGATCAAAGACATCATGGACCTCTCAAAAGGCCCAGCGCACAGAAAACAATGCTATCAGGTTTTCACATCAGCAGATTGTTCTAAAGGACCAAGCGCCCATATTGTTTCCTCTATTTACCATGTTCCAGAAGAACATTCAGCCTTGACCACAGTCCCAAGCTATCAGAGCATTTGTTTCACAAGTATGGCAGACTATTCAGTCATTTATTTACCTTTTATTTATTCACCAAAGGTACTACATAGTACTGCAAACCAGAGTGCATCAGAGCCATACTGGATTAAATGGAAGCCTGAAGAAGATTATTCGTTCACCCAAAGAATGGCAAAGATAAATGCACATGAGTTAAAACAGAATGGGCTTCAGCCCTCTTTCTTTTCTAAGATTAATGCTTCATTTAGTGTTTCACCTACCTCCTGTACTCTCTTCAGCTATAAAATCTAGAGGAAACTCATTATAAAGGTTGTTGATCGATTATCAGATAATTGCAAGCTATTTCCTTTGAGACATGTTCTCTTTGTAAAGTTGTAAGATAGGCTGAGGAAGATGTATTCAGACTGAACTTTCAAGCTATTGGCAATGTTGTATTTGACTAGTGTTGCTTTTAATATGACAAGCACATTTCTTTGGATCCTGATCTAAAGCAGCTGGTGATGTTTTTCTATCTCTGTGTTTATTTCATTTCATTACATTTATGCTGGCTTGCATCAGAAATTTGGCATAGGATTTACCCTTGTTAGGTACCCTATGTTTCTGCTCTCCTTGCCTTTAATTTTTTTCTTCTTTATGTGTATCTGAGGATTGATTTCAAACAATTTAACCAGTGTAGTGGATGTTATTGCCTACTAGCTAATGTATGAGTTATTGAGGTCATGCTTCAGATGTTCTTGTTGAGGTTCAATTGAATGAATTGGGAACACTGGGAGGTCTAGAAATCTGTCTCTATCTCACTAGGATCCTTTTCAGTTAAGAGAACCTTTTCTAAGATCCCTCAAGCTGGCGGCCGAAGCATTAAGATTTCAAAGTCTCTCTCTGATGTCAGGTTTTCAACTTTGTATTCTGAATCTTTAATGTTTCCTTGCTCTCACCTTTCCTCTTGCCTATCCTACCATACTATCATCTTTAAGATCCAATGCTTTAGATGACTAGCACAACTGAAAGCCTGCATATTGAACAACAAGTAAACCCTTTCCTGACTCCATTGCCCAATGGTCTTGAATGTTCCCTGGAGTATCCCTCCTTTGCCTAAAATCCTCTTTTCTCATCCTTGTCTTATATTGAACCCTTCTTTCCTGATCCTCAGCAACCAAACATACAATTAAACAAACAAACTCCGAGCCTTATAACTAGCCTAACACCTTAACTTTGAGCTTCAAAGTCATATAACTTTGACATATCATAGAGAGATCCCTCTTTGGACTTAGGAGGGCTAGATCCTGAGGTCTGAAAGTGGTTTGATGCTGTCTCATCTTTTGGTATTGCCAACCTTGCCAAAACATGGGAACCCCAACATGAGCAACAATGGGAGGGGTAGACTGAGAAGGTAATGAAGTAGAAGGGATTGAAGAGGAGGCAGCAACTGATTGAGATTTTTTCGGAATAAATGAAGACACTTGTTGATACTGGATGATAGCTTTCTCAGATGTATATTGGAGTTTATTAGCTAATTTTTCAAGTCTATCAAACTGACTCCAGACTTTCCTATCAAAATCTGACTCGGACTTAGATTCTTCGGATAATATGCTATCTTCAAGTTTCAGTGAATCAAATGCTACTTCAGTCAATGATTTAACTTCAGATAATCTTAATGGATCAAACACAATCTCAGACAATGAAGTTTTTGACTTTGATCTAAACAGAGAAATTCAAACTTCAAATCGAATGGAATATCTTCAAGGGATAATATTTTTGCAGGTAATGATGAAGACCTTACCAATGAAGATAGATCTGAATGAAATCCTGAGTGTTGGGATCTTCTCTTTTGTATCTTCTTGAAGCCAGAATGTTCTTTGTTTTCGCAAATAGGTTCTCTGCAACTTTTTAATTAGCCTTCACAAAGACTAGAGTCCATCACCCACGGGCCTAGAATTCTATGAAAAAATATAGCACACTGAGGGAAGATTCTTCTCTTCATTCCCCGGCAACGGCACCAATATGTTAGCACTCCACCAGTTCTCTGAAGGCTGAAAAGGAGATGAGAAAAGGCAACCACAGACCAGTTTGACCTAATATCTAGCCCTACTAGGTTGAGCCTGGATCTCTCAATGAAATCGCAGCTAATTGACTGGATCATGAAAGATATTAGGCTAGGTATGAAGATTAGGGTTTGATTTTATTTGATAGGTTTTGTGTTGGACGGTGAATTAGGTCTAGGAAAAAGTAGGTCAAGGCTCTGAAAATCAAATTTGCAGAGATGTAATGGGTCAAGGTAGGCACACACTTTAGCACTTTAGAGGTATCTTGGTGAATATGGTAGATTTATAGGTTTCAAAACGATAATGAATAACATGAATTCATTTATATCAGAAGAAAATGAACATAAATGTGAGAGATTCTCCAAAACAGAGCATCATAGTCAATGAATCATGCTTATCAACTTAGAAATTAAACACATAAGACATGGAAATGGAAAATGAAGTTACAATACATTCAAACATATGATGACAGAAGAAGAAACACTGCTAAAGCACATACCACATGAATCCCACCATAATAGCTGCAAATTTTATCTATTAGTTTTCCCAAAATCACAAAGTAATTAGTGTTAAAAGCTAAATTCCACAACATCTAACCTTTGAAACTGATTAAAAAGTACCTTATATAGCCACTAAGGTCTAAATCCTCCCTTGGAGGTAGAATTTACAACCATAAAAATAAAATACATGCATTTATCCAAATTCTACTACACACTAGGGAGGTTACTAAACCAATTCCTCCTTTTCCTAACCATCATGAGACATATCCTCAAAGCATTAAATGGAGGATAAGACACCTAATTAACCCTATATTATCCATTCACATTTACATTACCATTTACATTCATCTACTTTTACCTTTTTACTTTTACAAAAGTGAAACTGGAAATTGTCAAAAATTACATAGTGAAAATTTCTTGAAATTTGCAGAAAATTGCAAAAGTGCAGTAAACTGTTGGAGGCCATTTTTTAGTGCCTTCTGAATTCCAAATCAAAATATGAGACCTATTCTGGAAATATGGGAGAGGTTAGATGTATTTGACTATTTTTCATCAAATATGACCCATTTTTTACTTATTTATGGCCCTTTTCCCAAGGTGTCTCCAGAAGCACGACGAACTTGAAAAAGAGGGGCAGAATGTTGATTTTTGACCCCTTTTTCTCATTTTTCTCAAAATTGAAGGCCTGGATCAAAAATATGAGGAAATGGATTTTGAGAGGAGGCCAAGATATTTCTATAAATTTTCATTTTATGCCATTTTGAGCTCTAAGTAAAAATCGTGGTGTGAGCATGCTGCACTTCTGGACCTAGTGTAATTTTTTGAATTTTGCAAAATTGCACCAAAATGCACCAAAATACAAAAGAAATGCTCCAAATATTCCAAAAATTGGTCCAAAAGTGCCAAATTAGGTCTATTACACAATAATGAAGGCATCTACAAGTAAATCCAAATTACCTTTTGTTGGGTCAATTTACTCGGTAAACTAACACAAGTATTTACTTATCAATCCGGGTTTGTAAACTTGGAAGTGTGTCCAAAATATATGGATTTCAGATGTAATCAATTTTAGAAAAAAAAATGTAGAAATTTAAATAAATGCATATTAAAAATGTATTCTAAATTCTAATATTTATGGAAATGCATATTATAAATATAAAATCTAACTAAGTAATTTCTTATTCAATATGTAATAAGTGAGGGAAGAGGCTTCTAACTTAGGAGATCCTAATTTTCCTTCCCCACAATATTACCTTCATGAAGAGAAACCAAATAATTGATTGAAAATATTTTATGATGTATAAAAAGTAGGAGAAGTGGCTCCTAACTTAGGAGGTCTAGGCTGTCCTTCTTTACAATTCTATTCCATCATTTTTACCATTGCATTAAAACTAGAAATTCAGGAAATAACTCGAGCAAGGAAAAGAAGATGAATTTTAGTTATTGTTCTTGATCATATAGAAGGAGAATTTAACTTAAAATCTTGTTTGTACCTTCATATATAGATTATAATTAAACCAAGAATCATCCAGAAAACATAAGAAATCTTCACACATTTAAATGACTGAATAAATCTGAAGCAAAACTAGTTCATGAAAATTATGCTAATTTAACCAAAAAGTGTACTTAGCTTGGTGTGGGGGCCCTCCACCCTTGCCTTGCACACTTGAAAAACTCCTCAGCTGCAGAAAATTCAATCAATCATCCATAGCATGAGCAGAAAATAGAATATGGAACTAGTTCCTCAAATTATCTCAAAATATTCAAAAGTCTCAATATAAAATTATACAAATTCTCCATGCTTGAATGGTTCACAAGCTTGGTTTAAATAGAAAATGATAAAAAAACTAAAATATAATGTCTATAGCAGTATTATCCATCTGAATCCCATCCATCTAGGTCTAATTCATCCATTCAGTTTCATAAAATCTGGAAAATCCCCAAAAATACTAATTATGCCCTTTTTCCTAGGGATTTATGAAAAAAAGGTCATGTTCGACCAGCGTTGACCGAACCTGTTTTAGCTTAGTTTTATTGGACCAACAGATGATTTTCCATTTGTGGTTTCCAAGCTTTCCAAATATATGCTCAACTCACGCCCAGGTGTCCTGCACATATGACTTCCATGAAGCTATTATGGGAATTTTCAGTTATGTCCAAAAATACTCTTAAAACCCAATTTTTACAAAAATCTCTAAAAATTGAAAAACATAATGTATTTACCTGAATATGCATAAAAAAGTCAAAATAAGGCATATTTGGATGATATAAGGTGGAATATGATGTAAATTAGGTGTATTTTTAATAAACAAAATTGACCAAAATTAAGGGCCAACATCTCCCCCTTGTTGATCTTAAAGCATGTCCTCGTGCTTGCTTTCTCCTCTTTGATCTTTTGAGTGCTGATCCTGTAGTCTCTTTTTGTGCAGCCTGAATAAGACTATCAATACCCTCGTACCTTCCTTCATTGTAGATGGTGGCATTTACCTTCTGTCTCTCATATTTGTAATGCCATGTTTTCTTCTCTTTAAGCCATCTATAAGCTTTTTTGGAGATGAGTGTTATTTGTTTCAAGATTACCAATATTTTTGGTCAATTTCTTATTTTATTTTATTAGATTTGTATTGTTTTCTTTGTAAATCCTATTTTCTTTCTTTAAATGATTTTCCAAAATCTTGTTGACCTCCAACTCTCTTGTCAACTCTTCTATACTCTTGAGGTGTTCTTAGTTTTGCGGCTTTCTTTCTTCTCCTACAGTATCCTTAGAAAATGAATGTGATGAAGTGGCTCCTTCCCATGCATTCTCAAAGTAGGAATCCTTCTCTAAAGGATATTCTTGGGCATCTCTCTCCATTATTTGAAATATCTCATTAATTTGTTTTGATGTTGTTGGAGGTTCAACGATTTCTACCTCTGGGTATTTTTCTTTTTCACTTCGCTCTTCCTGTGTTTTCTTCCTAGGCTTCCTAGGAACTTGTCCATTTTCTTGGGGATGGTACAGAGTAGACTTTCTATGTTTTATTTTATACTTTTCCGTAAGATCCTGGACAAGTTTGGAGGTGAACTGTGCTCCCTAGTTTGTAACAATATGTCTCGAAACTCCAAATCTAACAAAGATTTCCTTAAAGAGGAAAGAAACCAATGTTTCTTCTATTGTTGTTGCCACTGACTTTGCTTCTACCCACTTTGCAACATAATCTGTGCACACTAGAATGTACTTATTTCCATTTGAAGGCGGGTTAATTGGTCCCACAAAATCAAGAGACCATTTTTCAAATGGCTCTATGAGTACTTGTGGCTTTAATGGCATTTCATCTGATATTACAGGTCTTCCAGTTCTTTGGCATTTTTCACATCTTTTAACATAGGCTTTTGAGTACTTAAATATTGTTGGCTAGTAGTAGCCAAGTTTGAGCACCTTGTATGTTGTCTGCTTGTCTTCAAAATGGCCACCACATGGCTCGTCATGATATGATTTCAAAATATCTAAAATTTCATCTTCTCTAACACATTTTATTATTAATAGATCAGAACTATTATAAAAGAGGTCATCATTGACCTTGCTATATCTAGCACTTTATCTGATTATTTTTCTTTTATGCTTGTTGATGAAATGGGATGGTAATATTCCATATGATAAATAATTGGCTACATCTAAAAACCATGTGGTTTTAACTATTATAGAAAATAAATGTTCATCTGGAAAATTGTCTGAAACAGGAATTGGATCACCACGTGAATGAAGTCTTGACAGAAAATCTGCTGCTTGATTATCTTTGCCTGGTCGATCTAGAACAGTGATATTAAATTCTTGCATTAATAACAACCATCTAGTAATTCTGCCATTTGTAATTGCTTTGTTCATTAAGTATTTAATGGTTGAATGATCTGTATGAATGAACAATTGATAACCTATTATATAATGCCTGAACTTGTTAATTGCATGCACAACAACTAGCATTTCGTTTTTTATGACTGTATAGTTCAATTCTGTCGGAGTTAAATTTTTTCTTATCAAGTATATGGCATAATTAAACTGATTTTCTTTTTGTCCAAGTGATGCTCCTATTGTTTTATCAGATGCATCAGTAGATATGTGAAATGGAAAAGACCATTTTGGTCCTCAAAGAATGGGTGTTGTTGACATTTTTTCTTTCAATATTTCAAATGTATTTTGACAATTTGTTGTCCATTGAAACTAAATTTATTTTCCAAGTAACTTGAATAGAGGTAAAGCTATTTTACAAAAAAAATCAATGAATCTTCTGTAATAGCCTGCATATCCCAAGAAACTTATTACTTCTTTTTGTGTTGTTGGTGGCATTAAGTTCACAATGACTTGTATATTTGTTGGGTCCACCTTGATTCATGAAGAAGAAATGTGGTGTCCCAACACTTCCCTTCAGTTAACATCATAAATCATTCTTCATTTCTGAGGGATAGGTTTTTCTCTATGCATCTCTTAAAAAAAAAAAATTCAAGATTATTCAAACAATCATCAAATTTACCTCCATATACATTGAAATCATCCATTTAGACATCTACACATTCATGAATTAGATCAACGAAGATTTCAAGGAGTGCTCTTTGATAAGTAGCAGGTGCATTACATAACCCAAAGGGCAAAACATTATATGCATATGTTCCCCATGGACAAGTAAACGTGGTTTTATCTTGGTCCTCCAATGCTATATTAATCTGATTGTATGCACTAAATCCATCAAGAAAATAAAAGAATTTATTTCCATGTAATGAATCATGTACTTGGTCAATAAATGGTAATGGGAAATGATCTTTCAATGTGGCTTTATTCAATTCCCTATAGTCTACACATATTCTCCATTTTACATTTTTCTTTGGTACCACAACTAAGGGAGAAACCCATTGACTATCTGAAATAGGATAGATGAATCCTACTTGTAACAATTTTTGCAGTTCCTCTTTCACTATTTCTTTCATCATAGGATTCATTCTTCTTTGTGGTTGTATGACTGGTTTGATATGGTCATCATTATAGATATGGTGAATATATGTCTTTGGATGAATTCCTTGCATGTCTGTATAATCCCAGGCAAAATATTTTTAATATTTCTGTAATAATGCAATTACCTTTTGTTCTTATGATGATTGTAGATTATTACCAATATTTAAACTCTTTCCAGGATTGATTTCAATGATTTTTCTTTGTGAATTGGTAATTGAGTTAATAAGAAAAATAATTTCAAATGAATTTTGCAGTGATTGAATAGTACAATTTTCCTGAAAACATTGATTTAAAAGATGATTTGCAGCTTCATATTTTGTTATTCTTAGCTTCTCCGAAATATCAGGTTCTGAGATGAAAAGGTATATTAGATCCTCATTTTCTTCCTCTTCTCTAAAACTAAAGACTTGATTAATACTTAGAATAGATTGAGTTTCTTGTTTTTGTTGTTCATCGAGCCATGATAATAAAGAAAGAGATTGTGCTGGAGGATAGAATGTAACATGTTTCCTTTCATCCCCATGTGTTATGATCATACTTCCTGTTCTTCATCCAATGAAGGCATATGTTGTGGCTAACCATGGTCTGCCTATAATTAAACGATGGCCTCCTAGATTTGCTTTTGGTTGCAATATTAGAAATTCTATGGGATATTCCCATGAATCCAAAGAAACAATGATGTCTTCTAATATTCCTTCTGGTACAACTTTAGATCTATCTGCTAGCTCCAAAATTGTAGTAGTAGGTCAAATATTGGGTAATTTCAAATATTTCATAGTTTCTGTTGCCATGACATTTATAACTTCTCCCAGATCTATTAAATTTTTTGGAACTGAAAAATCATTGATTGAAATGGTAACCATAGCTATCCTAGGATCAATATATTTTTCAATTGTTGTTTTTGCAGACATGGGACTAGTTAATTCACCAATGACCTAGATTGTGGGTGGATCTCTTTTCTTTCTGAAAGTTTTATTTATACATAATTCCTTTATTGTTTTTGCATAATTTTGTATATCTTTGATAGCTTTCAACAAAGGAATTTTGACATAAGAATTCTTTAATTCATCCAAAATATCAAATTATGGAAGAGAAATTGGAATTTTTTGCTCTAATAACCTCTCTAGCTAAGGTGGTGTTTGAATCATAATAGCTTTTAATTTCTGAATTTGATTTCCTCAATGAGATTTTTCAAATTTTTCTCCTTGTTCAGTTTTATCTTCTATGATTGGTGGAGAATATTTGAGTTATACTTTCCCAAACCTTAAGTGGACATCTTGTATAGGAAGAATAGAATATGTAGGAAAATATGTTGCTTCTTCCACATTATATGTTGGTCTCTCCACCTTGTTACTCGGATTTGCTATTGGCTGAGCTGTTAATTGAGTTGGTCAGGTGGAGGTTGGTTAGAAGGTAGATGAAGCTGTTGTGGTTGAGTTAGTAACGGTGCATTATTTTGTTCTGGAAATGGCATTGGTTGAGGATGTTGCTGGAATTGTTGATATTGAAATGGTTGTTGATATGGGTGTTGATATGGTTGTTGGTATTGTTGAGGATAAATTTGTTGAGGTGTCTGGATTCCATAACTATATCCTCACCAACCTTGTGCAAGTTGGTTTTGATATTATTGTGGAGGCCAAGCCTGTCATGGCATCAGATTATTCCATGAATTTTGAGGAGGATATTGATAATTCTGGGGAATTTGTTGAGGGAATTGTTGAGGATTCCTTGGTTGCCAAAGAATATGTCCCTTTTACTTCTTCCATTTTCAATTCTTTAAGCTTTGGACAATTTTTAGTTTAATGATTTTATGTACAAATTCCACACACCTGAGTACTATCCAAAGGACATTCTCTTAGTGGATGTTTCTTTCTACAGTTAGGAGAAAAGATTGATAAGATTTGATCTTATTCATATTTCTTTTTCTTTGCTTTCAAAACATAAATTTTTTTTCCTAAAGTGATCAAAAGATCAATTTTAAATTTTTCTAACAAACTTCCTATTTCTGATATTGTTACTCGTCTTGTTGCAGATTTAGAAGCTCTTGATGTAACATCTATTTTTCCACTGTTTTCTCTTCCCTAGAATATTTTTGACATAGTTCAGCAATCTCATCAGATGGAAAGTTTGAGATGTCTCCTTTACCCATCACCTTGAGAATATCAAGTTACTCATCTCTTATACCTTTAAGAAACATTGTGAGGATGGTATCAGGATTTAGAGAGTGTTGTTTGAATTTTTGTAGATCATAAAAGAATATTTCCAAGTACTCTTCCAAACTTTCATCTTCTTATTGTGACATTCTAGAAATATCTTCTTTTGAATCTCTAGGCCTACAATAGGATTGACAAAATCTCTTCATGTCATCCCAAGAGAAATGGTGCATTCTCCTAATCCCATAAACCACTTTAGTGTTGCTACTTTAGAGTAGCAGGAAAGAGACGAAGTTTATGTGTGTCATCTGTGTAACCATAAGTACGAAATAAGAAATAAAACTCAAACATAAATGAATCAGGATCTTCAGTTGACATTACATAAAAATTGGGCAAAACAGAAGGTGGAATGTTCTTCGTTTTTACTTCTTCTCCTACGATTGCTCTTGTGTCTAGTGTTGGGAAGCCAAAGGTAGCTTCCTGATCATTGTTTGGTTCTATATCATTCTGTATTTTGTTATCATATTCTCTTTTTGCATCTTTTTCTCTTTTTCTCTCTACTTATATTCTTTTGCCTTCCTCTCTTTTTCTCTACCATTCTTTTTGTTGCCTCTCATATTGAAGTCTTTGTTCCGGAGTCATAACTGATATATTAGATCCTTCTCCTTCCTTCGTAATTTTCTCTTTAGTTGTTTGTAATATTTCAATAAGAGGCTGAATTAGTGTTTCTTCAACTATCTTTATTTGTTCAAGAACTAGTTTCTCTAATTGTTTAATAATTGGTCTCCTTGTCTCCTTTTGTTTTTCTATTGTGAAACCAGCTCCAAAAAGAGAATAAAAGAGATATCAACACCTTAGAAATAAGCCACTTCGAAGGGGAAACCTCCAATACATTACATGAATGAAAAATTCTTGAATGATTCAAATTACGAAACCTCCTTTCTATATATAGGAGTCCATGGGGCCACAATGTAATCCTAGCCAACCTAACAATAATAATTTAAGGGAACAATAATAACAGTATGGGGGTTACAAGGGTAAAATAATAACAATAAGGGGATTACACTAACAACAATAAGGGACTATACTAGTAATATAGGGACCTAACATGCCCCTCTACTTCAAAAAAGTGTTGTCCTCAACGCTTGAGTAGCTCTCGGTGCTTCTGTATAAAATTATCATCCTCTCAAGTAGAATCTTTAGTGGGTAAGTTCTTCCACTTTATGAGATACTCTGAAATTGATCGATTCTGTAGCTGTTGAGTTCTTATTTTCGTAACCGCTTCAGGTTCCAATATGATTTTTCCTTCCTCATCAAGTTCTAGCAATATTGTTTGAACTGGAATATTTTCACCTATAACCTTCTTTAAGCATGAAACATGGAAAATTGGATGCACTCGTGAAGAAGCAGGAAGATCCAATTTGTATGCCATAGTACCAATCTTTTTCAACACCTTGTAAGGACCATCGTACATTGGCGATAATTTATTATCCTTATTAGCTTGCTTGAGGGACATTTTTTTGTATGGTTGTAGCCATAAAAATACCCAGTCTCCTACATCAAAAATTCTCTTGCTGAGATGTTGTTCTGCCTATTGTTTCATTCGATTTTGTGCCAAATTTAGGTTGTCCTTTAAGAGTTGGAGAACTTCTTGTTGATTCTCTATATGATATTCCACTACTTGAACCTTCGAATTTTCTCTTAAAGATGATGTGATGGATGGTGGATGATATCCATAAAGTGCCATAAATGGGGTGATTTTTGCTGTAGTATGGAAGGAAGTGTTATACCACCATTCAGCTAGAGGTAACCACTTGACCCATTGTGTTTGTTTATCAGATACAAAACAACGAAGATATCCTTCCTAAAATTTATTTACTATCTCGGTTTGACCATCGGATTGAGGATGATAAGATGAGCTATGAGCTAATTGAGTACACAAACAAGAAAATAACTCCGTCCAAAAATTTCCAGTAAAAATGGGATCGCTTTCGCTCACAATAACCCTTGGGTTTCCATGTAGCTTTTGAATTGTGTCCATAAATGTAGTAGAAATTGTACTTGCTTTAAATGGATGAGATAATGCACAAAAGTGTGCATACTTGGTCAGTATATCAACTACCACCATGATGACACTCTTTCCTTCGGACTTAGGTAAACCTGTGATAAAATCCATTGAAATCTCCTCTCAACGTTGACTTGGAATGGATAAAGGCTGTAGAAGACCCGGGGTCTTAATTGTCTCAACTTTACTTTGCTGGCAAACCAAAAATTCTGCCACAAACTTTTGAATATCAGATTTAAGGCCATCCCCAAAAAAATCTTTCTTCACCCTGTGGTAAGTTTTTAAAAATCCTGAGTATCCTCCTAAAGGAGAAGTGTGTAATTCCAGAAGAATCTTTTGTTTTATTTGGGAATTATTACAAATATATAAGTGATCTTTGTACCATAAGGAATCATTTTTCCAACTAAATGTATCAGATGTACTAGGATCTTGCTGCAACTTTTGAATGAGTGTCCACAAATCTTCGTCCTTCTTCCATTCATCTCTTGCTTCGGTTATCCAATCTAGTTGGATAATAGAAATGGCGCAAAGCAATGCTTCCACCTCTTCATTCTTTCTTGAGAGTGCATCTGCAACAACATTTAGCTTCCCTTTTTTGTACATTATTTCAAAGTCATAACCCAACATGTTTGTGACCCATTTTTGTTACTCTTCTGAAGATAGTCTTTTTTTCAAAAAGTGTTTAAGACTATCATGATTATTTTTTACCTTGAAGTGTATTCCCATTAGGTAAGTTCTCCATTTCTTTTCCTTCTCATAAATAGGTTTTTGTAAATACTTTCCTTTGATTGGACAACTTTCAAAAGCAATGTGTCTTCCTTCTTGCATTAAAACGACACCAATTCCATTTCCTAAGGCATCACATTCCACAATAAAGGTTTTTGTGAAGTCTGGCGTAGCTAAGACTAGTGCTAGGCACATTGCCTCTTTGAGATGTTCAAAGGCCTTAGTTGCTTCAGGAGTCCATGAAAATGCATTTTTCCCCAAAATTTTATTAGAGGTGCTGCTATTCTCCCATAATTATTAACAAACTTTTGATAACACCCTCTTAACCCGAGAAATCCTTGCAACCTCTTTATGGTTGTGGTGACTTTCCATTCCTTAATGGCTTTAATTTTTTTAGGGTCTACCTTAACACCCTCGTGAGATACAATATGACCTAGATATTCCACCTCTTTTACTCCAAAGAAACATTTGGATATTTTTTCATATAATTGTTTCTCCTGCAATAGTTTAAGCATCCTATCAACATGTTGAACATGATCCTTCCAAGACCTGTTGTAGATTATTATATCATCAAAAAATACTAGCACAAATTTTCTAAGGAAGGGTTTGAAAATAGAATTCATCAACCCTTGAAATGTAGAAGGTGCATTGGTAAGGCCAAAAGACATGACCAAAAATTCATAATGACCCTCATGAGTTCGAAATGTTGTTTTTGGAATATCTTCAGTCTTCATTCTAATTTGATGATATCCTGAATGAAGATCCAACTTGGTAAAATAAATTGCTCCATGTAATTCATCCAATAATTCATCAATCACAGGAATGGGAAATTTATCTTTAATGGTGAGCTTATCGAGCTCCCTATAATCCGGACACATGCGCCATGATCCATCCTTCTTGTGTACCAATACTACAGGAGCAAAGAAAGAACTTTGACTAGGTTGAATTATACCCGCCTCTAACATTTCTACAATCATATGTTCAATTTCGCTCTTTTGGACATAAGGATATCTATAAGGCCTAATGTTTGGAGGAACACTTCCTGGAATCAAATGAATAGCATGATCATGATCATGAATATGTGGGAGTCCTTTGGGAGTTTCAAAAACCTTGGAATGATTGTCCAAGACTTTTTGGAGATCTGCAGAAATAGATGATTTTGATGTTGGAACTTCTAGTGAGCATAATTGTGCAATTATGCCTTGTTGTTCTTTCTTTAGAAGCTTTGTCATGACATTAGAGCTTATTATCTTTCCTGGCTTCCCTGCAATACCCCGTAATTCGACTTCCTTTCCTTCTGAAAAAAATTTCAAGAAAAGTTCTTGAAAATTAAAAGCTACCATCCTCAAAGATTGTAACCATTGTACTCCTAGTACAACATCAGCACCTCCCATAGGAATGGAAAGCATTGGACTAGTCAATACATATTCCCCCATGGTTAGCCTGATATTATGGCATTTTCCAGAGAAATTTATAGTTCCTCCATTTGCAACCATCACTTGACATTCTGGTGCTGGGTATAGGAAACAATTTAATTCCTTGGCTACCTCACAATGAATAAAATTATGGGTGCTACCTGAATCAATCAACACTATTACCTTTTTCTTCTTGATATGTCCTTCTATCTTGAGAGTTTGAGGAGTGGTAATTCCTGCCAATGCATTACACGATATGGTTAGACTCATTTCTTCCTCTTCTAGGGTTGGTTCCTGGTGTATATCCTCTTCTTGTTCATTTTCTTCTTCCTCTTCACAATCTATGTAAAATAATTTCTTCTCAGCACACTTATGACCTTTAGTGTATTTTCTATCAAAATTGTAGCAAAGCCCTTTTGCTCTTTTTTCTTCCAATTTTTGTGGTGTCAACCTTGTAGGTTGTGGAAATCTAGGCGTAGCAACACTTCCTTCTTTATAGAATTGAGTGGTAGGCTTCCTTGTCGCCATTATTTTACATTCAACTTTTCTTGCCAACCCGAATGCCTTCTCCAATGAATCCGGTTCCAAAATGCGAACTTCATGTTGGATGTTATCCTTTAAAGTGCCTATGAAGAGATCGATCCTGTGTTCCTCCGGAATATCAGTTACCCTTATATTCAATTTTTGGAAGTCCTCAATGTGCTGCCCCACTAAACCCTTTTGTTTGAGATTTATCAATTGGCTAAAGAAGGTGTTGTTCTTTGTATCCTCATAATGTGCTATCATTTCCTCCGTAAAAATTGACCAAGTGACAATTTTTTTACAGGAGCAAAACCATCGATACCATACAAATGTATTTTTTTCTAAATGTAAAGTTGTAATGCGTACCTTTTGTGTGTTTTTCACATTATGGAGATCAAAATATTGCTCCATCATTAGTATCAATGTTACAGGATCCTTTCCATCAAACTTTCTCATATCCATTTTTGGAATATGGCGGTTCTTCCCGCCAACATTAGATTTTATGAAATCACGATTAACATTTATTTTGTTCTCATCATGAGTTTCCTCTACTATCTTTTCACCATTAGGAAACATATTGTTATTATTGTACCCTTGTAACCCCCATATTGTTATTACTGTGCCCTTAAATTATTATTGTTAGGTCGGCTAGGATTACATTTTAGCCCCACTAGGATTACATTGTGGCCCCATGGACTATAGAAAGGAGGTTTTTAAATTTGAATCATCCAAGAATTTTTCATTCATGTAATGCATTGGAGGTTTCCCCCTCGAAGTGGATTATTTCTAAGGCGTTGATATCTCTTTTCTTCTCTTTTTGGAGCTGGTTTCACAACATTTGGTATCAAAGCTTTGATATTCTAGGGTTTTGCTGTTCCAAATAGGTCATCGTGGAATTTTCGATATAAATTTTTTTCTACAAAGGTTCAAAATCTGAAATTTGTAGAGTGCGAAGCAAAAATCCTGAGGAACATCTTCGCAAACTTTTAGAGCTTGGTTCACAATAATTTTAGAGATATGATCTATGCAAGTTAGGTCATTTTGCAGGCTCCTGAATTTAACCTAAACAGGTCATCATGGTATTTTCATAATAACTTTTTTCTAAGAAGGTTCAGAAGCTAAAATTATTAGAGTTTGAAACCACAATCCTAAGGAACATCATCACAAAATTTCAGATATTGGTTCGCAATAGGTTTGGAGATATGATATGTGGAAGTTAGGGATTTTTAAGACTTCTTAATTTCATCTCAAAGAGGTGATCGTGGGAAAATATTCATAGCTCTCTCTCTCTGAGCATTGGATTGGAATTCTGTAAAAAGTGGCCGCAAGTACATAGACTGTAGTTTTGGTTCTATCAATTTTAGATCCAAAGGAGGAAACAGTGACTCGTGGCAAGTTGTACAAGTTTGCTCTATTTAATCAATCCAAAATTGGGTCATTGTGGGAGATTGGACATAAATTTGCCTTGAAGAATCCAAATCAGATCAGAACTGTGGCATTTGAAAGAAGCTTTAGAGGGCTACTATAGGGCTAAATTTTAGATATTGAGGATATGAAATTATAGAGATAATTTAATTTCAATATCAAGCTCCTCAAAAGCAAGTAAAAGGTGTGTATTTTTTTTCCCGAATTGCATAAGTCTTGTCTGAAGAATCAAGTTGAATTGATTCCAAGGGCATATTGTAAGATAGATATCAGTATTCAATTCTAAAATGGCCCCTAAAAATAATTCAACAGCAATTAAGCCTTTATAAAGCTCTACTATGACTCATGAAGACGAAGAATGGCAACATGACATATCAAAATTACAAGAGCAAGTGCAACAAATTTCGCTCTCGCAAAGAGCAACAAAAAATGACATGAAAGTTTTGAAGAAAGGCGTGGAAACTAAGATGGATGGTTTGAAGAAAGGCGTGGAATCTAAGATGGATGGTTTGAAGAATGGCATGGAATCTAAGATAGATGGCATGGAATCTGGCATGGAATCTAAGATGGATGGCATGGAATCTAAGATGGATGACATGGAAGCTAAGATCGATGAGAAAATGGAAAACATGAAGAATGATCTAAAATCAGACATGGAAGGTTTGACAAAGTTGATGCAAGAAAAGGGGGTTACTCTGACAACAATAAGGGACTATACTATTAATATAGGGACCTAACATTTTCTATGAAAGGGGTTTCTTTTGGTGTTTGTTTTCTTTTCACTTCATAGGCTAACAACATTTGTGTTTCAATAAGAGTCAATCTTTGTCTTGATATTTGTTTTTCTTCTAATTCCTCTAGAGTTGGTCTTCCAGCAACTGGTGTAATTAGTTATGATGGTCCTACTCCTATGGGTGTTTGAATTGTTGGGGGGTTTTGTTTAGTAAATCTACCTTTCTAATCTCTTTCTCTAGGAATAAAGAAACATAAATGAAAGAAAAAAAATAATTTTTTTTTGTTTTTGTTGTGTTTTTTTTTTTAATATTCCTAATTTACTATATTGATGTATGTTTCCCTAGCAACGTCGCCAAAAATATTGTGTAAATTTACTAGGTAAACTAGCACAAGTATTTACTTATCAATCCGGGTTTGTAAACTTGGAAGCATGTCCAAAATATATGGATTTCAGATGTAGTAAATTTTAGAAGACAATGTAGAAATTGAAGGAAATGCATATTACAAATATATTCTAAATTCTAAGATTTATGGAAATGCATATTACAAATATAAAATCTAACTAAGTAATTTTTTATTCAATATGTAATAAGTGAGGGAAGAGGCTCCTAACTTAAGAGATCTTGATTGTCCTTCCCCATAGTACTACATTCATGAAGAGAAACCAAATAACTAATTGAAAATAGTTTTTGGTGTATAAAAAGTAGGAAAAGAAGCTCCTAACTTAGGAGTTCCAAGTTTTCCTTCTTTACAATTCTATTCCATCAGTGTTACCATTGCATTAAAACTAGAAATTCAAGAAATGACTCAAGCAAGGAAAATAAGATGAATTTTAGTTATTTTTCTTGATCAGATAGAAGGAGAATTTAACTTAAACTCTTGTTTGTCTCTTCAAATGAATATTAGAAGTAAACCAAGAATCATCCAACAAACATAAGAAATCTTCACATATTTAAATGACTAAATAAATCTGAAGCAAAACTATTTCATGAAAATTATGCTAATTTAACCAAAAAGTGTACTTAGCTTGGTGTGGGGGTCCTCCACCCTTTCCTTGCACACTTGAAGAACTTCTCAGCTAAAGAAAATTCAATCAATCATCCATAGCATGAACAAAAAATAGAATATGGAATTGGTTCCTCAAATTATCTCAAAATATTCAGAAGTCTCAATATAAAATTATACAAATTCTCCATGCTTGAATGGTTCACAAGCTTGGTTTAAATAGACAAATGATAAATAAACTAATATATAATGTCTCTAACAGTCTTATCCATCCTAATCCCATCCATATAGGTCGAATTCATCCATTCAATTTCAAAAAATCTATAAAATCCCAAAAATACTAATTCTGCCCTTTTTCCTAGGGATTTCTGAAAACATGTCATGTTTGACCAGCATTGACCGGGCCTGTTTTAGCTAATTAGTTTGACCAAATCAATAGATGAATTTCCATTTGTGGTTCCCAAGCTTTCCAAATATATGCTCAACTTGCGCCCATGTGTCCTACACATATGACTTCCATGAAGCTATTACGGGAATTTTTAGTTCTGTCCAAAAATACTCTTAAAACCCAATTTTTACAAAAGTCTCTAAAAATTGAAAAACCATGTTTGTATTGAAGACTCAAAAGTCGTTGCTAGAGTTGATCACTTCCACCATAGGAAATTAAGGGAGGCAATCGAAATTGAAATGCATGTTATGAATCTTAACCATGATGATGGTTGGAAGTTAAGTAAGAGCTGGACTCCAGTTTTCACCAGGTAAGAATTTACTATTATATTATTTCTATTATTATTATTATTATTAGTTTAAATAAATATTTTTTTCTTTAAAAATTTTACCCCTCCCTCATTCTTATTATTTTAAATATATTATTATTTTACTTAATAATATTTTATAAAAAATTTAAACCACCTTTTTAATGTAAATATTTTTAACCTCGAATGCGGGTGACAGAATTGACATGATTGACAATCATATCTCACACACCTTGGAGAAAACTAAAAGAGATCTTCTATGCAGAGCCTCACTTGTTGCGGATCCTCAAACCGTTAGCCATCTTCACGAGGCTAATAGAATCAGGTATGATGATGAGATGTTGGGAACTGTATCACCTTGTCCGGAGAACCCTTCTGCATCTATCACCATTAATTATTATCATGATTAACCCATATATCAGCCATTCCCCTCCCCTCGAGCCTGATCAGGTGATCGATCATGGCATGCAGTTGCGTGCAAGGCATACTCATTTCCATCCTCCTCACATCTGTCCAATCCCCTTTAATAGGATGAGCTCCAAACCCTGAACAACCCACTGTATTTTCCCTCTGCCTTTCGCTTTTTTATCTCAGCTCTGGCACTTCCCTGATTTCAAAAGGTTGCGCAACCCTATTCTCAGTGTTGCGCCGCACAGTCTCCTCTGGGTTGTGACTTCCCATTCTGCGCAACTCTTCCCTAGCCCTTCCGACTCCCCGAGCCCTAGCGCTGCTTGTCCCCCTGCTACATATCCCTCCCTTGACTTCTCCCCCCTGCCTTATTGTGTAATGGCCCCCAGAATACACCAGAGAACCATTCGAGGTGGACAAAGAGGGGCACTCCCTAGACGGTATCACCGTGGCAAGGACAATCGATTGGAGTCAATGGAAGGCTCCTCCTCCAACATTTTTTCACATTAGAGCCCCGACCCCAAGCAGGAGGATGCATCTCATAATAAAGCTACGCAGAGAGGTAGGCCCAATTTGTGGAATTCCACCTTCGCTCACTAGATGCAACCCCAGCTCCGCAAGACTAACCCACTGCCAGTTCAGGAGAAGGAAGACGATGATTCAGATTTTTGGGTGATGGATTCTGATGGCATCTGGACGCGCGTCCCTGACGGGGCAGATCCAGAGTCCCCCATCCTCTATGCACTAATCCTTAAACCCAGGCTTTCACTGGCAGATTCAAAGGAAGCGGCTGCACAGGAACCTACTTGCCCAATTGAGGAGGAGATCCCCAACAGTGATGATGAAGATGAAGATTGAGGCCTGCACAACCACACACCTCTTCCATGTTTTTTTTCAAGCTTGTCACCATTAGTTCTTTTTTTCTTCTACATATTCTGTGCTTCTTAGATACATCAATGCTACTGCGCATATTGTAATTTTCTATCTTAAGTTTTGTTCAGGTTGGTTTCCTCCTCTGACGCAGCCCCGAAACTGAGTAACTAAGGTTGGGATTGGCTAAGCGCAACTTTCCAACCTCGCCTGAAGCATATGTAACTTCTATTTTTTGAATTAATAGAATAGCCTAAATTACCAAAAAAAAATGCAAATATTAAAAAAAAAAAAATTATATAAATCATTATTTATTCTACTTAATAATATTTTATAAATTTTTAAACCACCTTTTTAAGGTAAAAGATTTTAAATTTTTTTTTATTGTAGTATTAGAATTTAATTTTATATTTAATTAATTTGTCAATTGATTCTTATTCTAAACTATAATAATTTTAATAACTAACTTTCTAACAGCTATTTTTAATGGCTAGTCTTTAACCAAATCTTAATTTGAAATTTAAAATATTAATATTAGTTTTAAACTTTAAAAAAAATTAATAACTAACTTTCTAACGACTAGTTTTAATAGCTATTTCTTAACGGCTAGTTCTGAGCATTGATGCATCCCTATTTATTCATTAAGATCAATTAGCTTCTCCTCCTTGTCCTGAGGCTGAACCACAATAGTTGGTTCAAAAATTCGACCTAATCGTAATGATGTGATTAATCCGAAAGACATTCATCTATATTATGGATCACAAAAGTCTTAGATCTAACATTGTGCATAATAAGGTCAAAATAAGGCATATGTGGATGATATAAGGTGGAATATGATGGAAATTAGGTGGATTTTTAATAAGAAAAATTGACCAAAATTGATGGCCAACACCCTTCTCCTCATGTTTGATTAGGGTTCCTTTAGCTTAGCTTGTAGTTGTTTGACCTTCACATTACAAATCTGATCTAAGGCATAATAATGGTTAGCCATGTGCTTGTGAATCTTTTTGTCCCTGTTGGCCTTGTCAAGGAGATTCTCCAAGTGGATGTTGACCTTTTCAATCCAAAACTCCTTGTTCTCATTGATCTCATTTGAAATTCTATCTTCAAAACTGAGCTCTTCATCTATAGGGTTCTGCTCTTTTTCCTTCTACAACGCATTTTTGAGACCCATGGTTCCTGTCCTCTTCCTTCTCACCTATTTTTTATTCTCATCATGTTCATCATGCTTGACCACTACTTTACCTTTCACATCATTTTTTCTTACCTCAAATTTCCTTTTCTCCAAGGCCAACTGTTTTTCCTTAAGTTGCTGGTTTTCTTGCTCTAGAAATGAAATGACAAATTTTTCCCTTTCCAAGTTGTCTTGGAGCTCTTTTATTTGTGCATCCTTGTCCTTGATAACCCTCTCTATGTTTTCAGGTTCATCACTATCCTCCAAGTCTACTAGGTCAAAATCATGCTCCTCCTCATCATTCATGTATGTCTCATGATGTGTTGATGTTTCCTACTCTACTGGTGTAAGCTTGGCCCCTTCCTTATTTTTAGGGATAAACATAGACCTTGTGCCTCTGATATGTATGAGTGACCTCAGGCCTAGGTCTCTTTGTCATTGTTTCTTCCTTTCTTGATGAACCAACCTCCTACATGGTATGTGGCATGTTTTGTTGTTGGTTAGGTGAAGTAGTTTTTAGGGTTGCATTAATGAAGGAATCCCATGTCATGTTCTTTTATACCAACTGATGGAGAACTATGACCTTCACCAAACTATGATGGAAGAGACTAAGATAGTTCTCTTTGTTTCTCACCTACACCTTTTTAGACATCTTGATCACACTTCTATACAAGAAATTTCATAGGTTGAAGGACTTCACATCTATGAAATGCATGAGCATCCTTATGTGGTATTGATACAATATTGAAAACCTACCCTCACATGTGAAAAAATTCATGATAACCTTCATTAATTATGCATATCTCTCCAGAAAATATTTCAATGGGAAAATATGTGTATGAGCTCCTTTATATTATGATTTCAAGTAGGGTTTGTACTGCTCTAGGTCTAATTTCATGCCTTTGAACCAATACTCACCATGGTTTGGTATCCATGTACCATTATATATAGCATCTACTGAGAATGTGAAATCAAATCTTGCTATGGTGACCTTCTCCCCTTTCAAATTGGTGGCAAACATGTCTGTGATCTGCTCATGAAAACCTACCTCCTCCACTTTTTGACAAAACTCTAAACAACTGAAATATTCAAAGAATTTTCTAATGAATGGTGAGGAGGTGATTTCATTACATTTGGAGGACTCAAACCTTAGTATCTTTCCCCCTTTTTTGTAATTCCTCTTCTTTGATGGTGAGGAATCAGCTTCCATGATGAAACCCTAGATGATAGGAGGGAAAAACAAGGAAGGGAATAAAGTGATGAAATGATGGAGTTAGGGAAGGGGGATGGGAGTAGGAAAATTTAGGGAGATGGTCAGGGGTGTTAGGGATCTTTATGGAGTGAGATGGAGGGAAATGAGTGAGGGAAATGGGCTAGGAAATTCAAACACGATCCTGACTAGGTAAATTGCCCAAATTGGGAGAATTGGGGCTAGGGTTTGTAGGGATGATGATGAAAATGAAGGGAGGTAGTTTTATAGTGGATGGAAGTGATCTATAAAGTGAAAAAATAGGTGTAGGAGAAAGGAAGATAGGGTTTGATGCAGCAATTTGACACTTATCAAGAAAAAACACAAACTCTCAAGAAAACCATAGGAAGAATTTTTTTAATTAATATGTCCTGAGAAACAATGCTAATGAAGGTATGAAAGGCATGAGCTTACCTTTGAAAAGGTTTGGAGGATGAAGCAAATTATTTGAAACCCTGAAACATCAACTTTATTTTCAAAAGATGAGTTTTTGTACCACTCTGCCCCGTGTGCAGTGAAAGCCATTGGTACGCAACGTTTTTGCTCCAGAAGCGTAGCGAAGGCTTTGAAGGCATAGTGTGCTCCTCCAAAAGCACAGCGCAGTCTCTATAAGTGTAGTGAAAGGAAATTTTCTCCATTGTTAGGAAAACTCAGGTTTTCTTGCCAAAATGATGGATGTGCTCGATGGTAGGAGATCATAAGAGTGAAAATGAATCTTCTTTATGTATTTTTGGCTCTTTTATAAATTTTAAATGACTTCCTTTTGATGGATAATGGGCCCCACATGTATTTTTATAGCATTTCTTTCATGTTTTAAACTTTGTAACCTTGGACTTTTGTGACCATGGGCTGTTGTGAATTCTTTAGAAAATTGAATCTTTTGGAACCTTGAACATTTTCAAAACTTGAACAGAAGCTTTAGTAACATGAATTAATTATTACATATAGAAACATAAAATTACATTTTTGAAATCAAAATTTATTAAAGAAATTTGCCTATTACCACTCCTCCGAATGCTAGATTTTATGAATGAAATGATAATTTGGTGACCTTGAAACCCTAGTGACCTAATAGAGACACGGAGCTGAATGAAATCATGATGGAGATGACTGAAATGATGATGATGATATATGAATGATGATACATTTAGTTGAGTGGTGACATGGACCAGCACATAAAAATATTGGAAGGAATGGAAAATAGTCCTAGACCTAATGCCCAATGACCAATTTTTTTTCTTGAAGACCTAGTGAAATGAAATTTTTTTGACTATGAGACCCTAACAAGACAATATAAGAGTCCATTTGATCACTGGAGACAAGATGTAAATATTGGAACTAACACTTGGCATTAGGTTTGATTGTCGAGAATTTAGTAGAACCTTTCGGCATGTGAGGTATAGGCTCAACTACGAGCCTCTCAATATGGAGTGGCTTGAAAGTATCGGGAACGGACTTAGCCTTCGAAGATTTAGATTCATCATAATCACGTGATCTCGTGGTGACATAAAAGTGAGCACTCACAATGTATACATTTGAAGGATTTTCCCCCTCCTGGTTGCCCCCTGTGGGAGCTCCAGTATTTTCATTCGCGCCAGCAAGCATTTGTTGTCTTTGGGGAAAAGGGTTAGTCAGGATAGCCTGGGAACTAGAGGAACCCTACTGAGCTAAAAAGTGATGAGCATCCTAAATCTTAGGAAGAGATGAGTGAGATGGTCTCTAGTGCATAACTTTCAAGGAAACTTGGCTTTCTTCTTCGATTCTCTCTTACCCTCTCCAACATTATCATTGGATTTGTTCACATTATTCTTCCCATCCTTATCTTTCTTCTTATTCTGTCCCTTCTTCTTCGCATCGGATTTTGCATTTCCTTTGGCATTATAGGATTGGACATCATTAATCATTAAGGGCTAGGTAGGAGTGAACACTAACAGCGTAGCTTGAATAGAAGGAGCAGATTGTAGAGACAACTGTTGCAATTGATTCAAAATTTTAGTTGTATTACTATCGATCGAACCAACAAGCCTGTCAGCATGGGGACCTAGCTTTGGTTTAGCTATATCTATCTTGGAATGAGGAGCATTAGAAAATATCTTATTAAGAATCCTAGAATGAGAATAAATAGGTTCCAACTGTTGGGCTCTAAATTTGGCTTGCTCCTCAGTGAATACCCCAGAAAGAGATACATCCTTTGATATTTCTGGTTGTAAATATTTGAGTAACCATTCGAGAAGGAATTCATTAGGAATATAGGCTTTAATGAGCCTTTTCCTTCTCCTCCATTCCTAAATATGGTCAGAAATGTGCATTGCCTTATCTTGCTGGAAATTCACCAGAAGCTCAGTTCCAGCATCATAACGAATGTGCAACTAAAAATGATTCAAAAAAATGGTAGCCAACTCTCCAAACAAATCAAAAGTGTTCCCAGTAAGCTCAAAGTACCATTTAGTAGCATTTCTAGTGAAGATGCGTTGAAATAATCTCAACCTAATTGAATCATCAATAAGGGAGTTCGATGAGCACCATAAATGGAAATTGGTAACATAGCCAGTTAAATATTCACCAGTCTACCCTTCGAATTTCGGAATATCTGATGGAAGTTTGGTAGGAACCGGAGGCCAACCCGGGATATATTGGATAGGATTGTTAGTCAACTTTTATAGATCTAGAAAATTTAGGGTTTCCAAGAATGGTAAGCATGGAGCACCCTCATAATTCCATCCACCAGGGGAAGGATTCCCAACATTCTGAAAGAATAACCTGGATTTTCTGAGGCACCAAGCTACCACAGATTTTTTGTCGAAGAAGCGGACCATAAGTAAATCCTTGTGGCCCAGAGAAACTCGGAGTAGGACCTCCCCCTACAGCAAGGTTACCATAAACAAGAAAGTTCTCCCCAATCAAAGTATTAAATGAAGATGAGACCCCTTGGTAAGGGTTCCATGCATTAGCGAAAGGATAAAAATCCTGAGAGGAAACTACAGACGAAAAAGGAACATTCCCCTGTTGAACATACATGAACTGATTCCTAGTTCCAAAACCACTGAAAGCAGAGTTCCAGCCTTGAAAAGCATTAGAACTTTTACCTCATAGAAAAGGATTAAAACCTTTACTTTGCACGAAGAAAGTAAAATAACCTAAGGAAGGGTGAGAATGAGGAATATGACCACTTTCGAAGGGAAAAATATGAAAAGAGGCTGATCCACTAGCCAAAGAAGACATGGGTGTGGAGACAACAGATGCAGTAGTGAAAAAAACTGAGGTAATTACACTAGAAGTCATCCCAAATGAAAAGGAACCAGTATGGGAAGAAAAATATTCGGTGCCCCCACTCGTATATGGAATGGAAGTAGAGCCAAAAATTGTAGTACTAGGAGTGATGGTTGATATAACAATAGTACATCCTCCTTCTACTGAAAGAGGAGTATACACACTCGACGTACTCATAGCTGAAGTTGTGATCCCAGCAGTGGTAATCGAAAGAAAAGAAGGAGAAATATGAGGGCTAGCCAGTCTACGAGAAAAAGGGCCAACATATAATAAAACATCCATAAAAATAGCAGGAAGAGGAGAGGAAGGAGTAACTGGATGTTCAGAAATTTCTTCAACGTCGACTTTTTCTGCCGGAAAAAGGACCCTAGAAAGTAGTGTAGTACTCCTCTCCAAATCACAACTAACACTAGGACTACCCTCAGAAATAATAGCCCCAAGTGGAGGATCACTCTCTGATTCATTTGCTACTACTTATTGAAAATCACCATAAACATAGAGATGCAGTGGAAATAATGCGTCATTTCATTGATATCAAATACAGAAATATGCTTACAGACATAATGGAAATAAAATAGCTAGGGTGTTGGTAGCGAATCTCTGAGAAGAGATGTGGTGGCTACAGACCTCTGAAATATGTTACAATGAGGCTCGAGGGCCTATTTATTATTGAGAAACAATGGAAAAGCTGAAAAGTCCAAATACCTAACTCTAGGAGATGAAGCGCCAAAACTGTGGGCCTCCGTTTGGGTAAGTTGGTGTTTCAACTTCCTGGGGACGTAACTTTGGCATCCGATCTCCGTTTGACGCGCTCAATAGATCATTATAAATATCTATCTGAGGGGTACAAATTTCGATGTGAGCAACATCATGGACCCATGTTGCTCTCTGTTTTCCCAAAAAACATCATTTAGGGCCTCAAAACGGCTCCGGAAGTTCAGGACCCGAAAAAATGCTAAAAATAGTAAGTTGTGCTGCAACTTAAAAACTGAACAAACTGATGGTGGGGGTTCAAATGGAATAGGTGGGTGGCCACCAATATCCACCTAGATTATTAAGGCCCCAAAACGGCTCCGGGAGTGCAAGACCTGAAAACCTGCTAAAAATAGTAAGTGGTACTAAATGTGAAAAGCTGCAAGAATTGATGGTGTGGGTCCAAATGGAATAGGTGGGTGGCCACCGATATCCACCTGGATCATTCCTCCCTCCTTAGGAAGCAATGGTCCCCATTGCGTTGAGATCCTCCCTGAGATGAAGCAAATTCTGTTGAACTGGGTATGAGATTTGTTGAATATGTCATGGACCTGTGGGTAGAAATGCTGGATGCATTTAGTAAATTTGGGTTCTTTATCAGCCTCATAAAATACATGTGTGGATTCTGTATGTGTACTTGCAGGAGGTATGGTAACATCAGGCAACGGTGCGTTAGGGGTCAAATCAATGGAGTACTTGTCCTGACAGTGTAGAGCAACCTCTGTGAATGAGGAGAGAATGTCCTCGTATTCCTCCATGAATTTGTCCATCTTTTGTAGCCGTGCAGGGGATCCTTGTTTCGAGGTTGTGGCCACAATATTCTTCTTTCCCTGTGAGCGAGTTGTAAGGAAAATGAATTTCCTCGTTTGGGAAACAATCTTACTACATTGTTTTGCAGTAGTCAAAGAGATGACAAGAGGCAGTACTACCTCTGGTATCCTGTACAAGTTATTTCCCAAAGTAATAATAATAGCACGAGGCCTAGACTCATACATAGCATGTCGCCTCCACAAGTATGGTTGGCCTAATAATACATCAGCTACATCAAGAGGAGCAACATCACATAATACCTCATCCGTGAATGGCTTGATGTTGTATGGAAGGCGGCATTGTTAGCGGATGTGGATATCTCTCCTTGGGTGAAGCCACCCGATGGTATATGGTTGCGGGTGTGCTATGATCGGTAGGTCGAGCCGCTTCACGACCTCTACTGAAACAAGGTTCTTTTGGCTTCCGCTATCGACAAGAAATTGTAGCGGAGAACCCTTCACCCACATTTGTGAATGGAAGAGGCGCTCCCCCTCCTCTGGATCCTCTGGGTCCTCCCTCTAGATCTTGGTGGTGGAAATAATGGCACTGGGATCCGCATCAATGATCTAATTCCCTTTATCATTTCCTTTGTCTCGTTCTGACTCAGGATTAGAAAATGCATCTGATTCAAGTGCCTTTAGTTCGTCTACCAATGACTATTTGGATCGACACTCGTTTGTGCTGTGAGTGGGGCTGTTATGAAATTCACACCACTTCCCTGTGTCCTTATTTTGATTTGTGGTTTTTTTCTAAGTAGCACTGCTTTGGCCTTGCCCCTTATTCTTCGGTTTGGGGGCACCTTTTAGATTCGCAGATCCAGAGTCTCGCTTCTTCTGCTTAAATTTCTGCTTGATATTGGCAGCATAGCGATATGCCTTGCCAAGCGATGTAATGTCAAGGAACTCCATTTCCTCCTAAATGTGTTTGTGTAGACAGCCATGGTACTTGAGCACCAAATTTCTCTCTGAATATTTAATACCCAAATTTGTGCACAGGGTATGGAACGGATTCGTCAATTCGTGCACATCTTGATCCCTTTGTTGCCGCAGCATCATCCATTGGATGTATTTGTCCTCATAGCTCTCCACAGGGTAATATTGTTCCTTGATGTCGTCTCGGAATGAATTCCAAGTGGGTGTGGCCAAGAACAGAGAGGGTTCCCCTTCATCCTCTTTCTCACGGTAGGTTTCCCACCAGTCTTTGACATGGGGGGCAGCTTTAAGGAGTGCAAAAGTAATCTTTTCTTGGTTAGAGAAATCATGAACAGAGAAATACCCTTCCAGCAAATTCAACCATCTATCTACGACGTCTACATCTATTTGGCCTTTAAATACAGGAATATCAAAGTTTACTTGTACCTTGAAGGGAGTGACGCCTCCAGAGTGGCTGTTGGATGCAGATGCGTCGTAGGTGAGTAGTCGTTGAAGGATCTGAGCAAAGTTATCCATAATCGCGTTCCTTTGTTTCTCGAGGGCTTCCTTGAGCAATATTTTGATAGGATCTCCTTCTCCCTCGTATTTATTTTCTTCTGCCATGGGAGGTTGTCGGGGTTTGCGAGGCTGATCTTGCAAGGGTTCAACCAGATCGAGCCCTAACTCCTTATAACCTGACTGTGTTGGGGACATGCAAAGAAAAAAAAAGAAAGAGAAGATCGCTCTGATACCACTGATCTGGATTTTACGTAGGAATGTAAAATAATATAGAAATAACCATAAACATAGAGATGCAGCGGAAATAATGCATCATTTCATTGATATCAAATATAGAAATATGCTTACAGACATAATGGAAATAAAATAGCTAGGGTGCTGGTAGCGAATCTCTGAGAAGAGATCTGGTGGCTACATACCTCTGAACTGTGTTACAATGAGGCTCGAGGGCCTATTTATTATTGAGAAACAATGGAAAAGCTGAAAATTCCAAAAAACTAACTCTAGGAGATGAAGCGCCAAAATTGTGGGCCCCCATTTGGGTAAGTTGGTGTTTCAACTTCTCGGGGACGTAACTTTGGCATCCAATCTTCGTTTGACGCATTCAATAGCTCATTAGAAAGATCTATCTGAGGAGTACAACTTTCGATGTGAGAAACATCGGTCCATGGACCGATGTGGACCAATGTTGCTCCCAGTTTTCCCAAAAAACATCGTTTAGGGCCTCAAAACAGCTCCAGAAGTTCAGGACCCGAAAAACTGCTAAAAATAGTAAGTTGTGCTGCAACTTAAAAACTGAACGAACTAATGGTGGGGATTCAAATGGAATAGGTGGGTGGCCACCAATATCCACCTGGATTATTAAGGCCCCAAAACGGCTCCGGGAGTGCAAGACCCGAAAACCTGCTAAAAGTAGTAAGTGGTGCTGAATGTGAAAAGTTGCAAGAATTAATGGTGTGGATCCAAATGGAATAGGTGGGTGGCCACAAATATCCACCTGGATCATCACCAGCAGAATTTCTCCTACGCCTTCTAGAAGAAGGCTCGGCACTCGCAGGAGAAATCTCATGAAGCCTCCTCGATTGATGAACCGATCGATCAGCCACTTTTAATTATTATGAAAACTTATATATACTCAAAAACTTACAAAGTTATGGAAGTTTAGGAGCAAAGAGCGCTCTCTACAAAATGTCCCTAAGATTCAACAATCACACAGTGCTCAGGTATTTATGCTTCAGTTTATTAGGACCATACACCAAAATACAAGAAATCGAAAATAAGGACCTTCTGAAAATAGTCTAGGTAATTACGTCATAGGCCTACCAGCGAAGGTAACATAAACAATTACCTTGACCTCCAAACAAAAGCCTTTGTCAGTGCTAGTACCCAAGCTTTTCAAGGGACCCCTCCAGAAGTACTAATGAATGTGATGCAACATCTGCCTCAGGTACCACGGGTATTCCCCCCTACAGTCACATATGTGATACCTAGGAATAGAAACTATGGTCACCAGTTCGTGTCGGCAATCAGGTAGAATGGATTTTTTTCGAGATCCCCAGAGTGGGTATCTCTCTTCTCTTCTTTCACTTGCCCTCACGCTTGACTCTCTGGAGGAGATCTTTCTCGGACAACTGAACGAGGCTAGATTTCACTCATTAATCAACTTCTGAGTTTGAAATTTTGAGTGGCCTTGGAGATTTAACTCTCTACTTGCCTCTTCTAAGGCCCTAATGATCTAGATTAGTTGATGTATATTAATGACAATTCAAAATATTCTAGTTCATTTTAAATTATGCGCTTGATTTAAGGGTTGTTATTTTAAGTCAGGGGTAAACGGAGATGCAACTTATGATTTTTTGGATGCAAAATAGAAATCAATAGAAACCTATTACATGCAAATGAAAATTTTTCTTCGATGAAAATGGATTTCTACACAGGTTCTATGAAAAAATAATGAAAGAAATAATTTTCTTTTTTTTCAAGATTCACGCTTACACACTCAAAATCTAACAAAAGACTAAAAATTCTCAACAGTGCAACTACACTAATGCAAAACTACCAATGTCAAATGCATGATTCTAGGACTACTCTAAATGAACAAGCAAATGAGTTTCTCAATGGAGAGGTCTGAACACTTGACACAAAATAAAATACAAGTCCAAAACACGAACTACCCTCAACAAAAATGCCAAAAACAACTTGATACAAGAAGACACAAATTCACTCAAGAACTTCTCTCAAAACAAAGAAATCCGGCCAATTTACAAACTTCAAACTTGTTTCAAAAAAATGAAAAACCATAAAAGAAAACCAAAAGAAAAATCAAAGGCAAACAAAAAAAAATTGAGCCTTTTTCTTTTTAAGGAAGCAACAAAATATCTCTGAGAAAGCAAAAACTCCAAATCACCAAGTTGAGAAAAAAGAGACCTCAAATTCCTTAAGCCAAAAATGTCACTTTCATGACAGGACTTAAAAAATGAAATGAGATAATTAACCCAAGAAAATGACCTGAATAGAAGTATAAAACTCCAGCAATCAAAGAAACTTCAAGAAAACCAAGAAGACAATTCAATATTTTCCAGAAAATCTCTTCTAAAGAAACCAAGAAAACCAAGAAAGCCAACAAGAAAAAGGAAAAAATGAAGCAATAACAAGGCAAACATGAGCAAACCGACACTAAATCACCATCCTAAAATGTCAAAATAGCCAAGAACCTTAGAAAAAAGCCCTGGTGCAAAACCTAAAACTAAAACTTCACTAAGAAAGGTAAGCCCTAAGTTGACTAGGTTTTCAATCAAGAAAGAGATAAAATGATACACAGCAGACATAAACACTATCCAAACACATCAAAGGTTCAAAAACATTGGCCAAGAACAGGAAAAACGACCCTACAAGATTCCAAATATCAAATTTTCATTTGAAACTGGCCATACGCAACTTGGCAATGAACAAACAACGTGCATACGCGACTGTGTACAAGGAAACTCGTGTATACGCGTGTAAAATAAAAAAGGCGTATTAAAGAGGCAACAAAAAAAATTAAAAAATCCAAGCCTGATCCAGAAGATCGGGAGTTTTTCCTGGATGGATAAAGAACTAAAGAGACTGGAAAAGTGATTATACCAATCAGATAACCCAAATCAGATTAAAAAAACACAAACAAGGAATTACATGGATGTAATTGTTATGAAACAAACTCCAAAAATAGAAGAAAAAAGAGATCAACGCCTTAGAAATCAACCACTTCGAGGGGGAAACCTCCAATACATTACATAAATGAAAAATTCTTGAATGATACGAATGACCAAACTTTCTTTCTATATATAGGAGTCCATGGGGCCAGAATGTAATCCTAGTCGACCTAACAATAATAATGTAAGGGCACAATAATAACAATAAGGGGGTTACACTTACAACAATAAGGGACTATACAAGTAATATAGGGACCTAACATGCTCCTCTCCTTCAAAAAAGTGTTGTCCTCAACGCTTGAGTAGCTTCGGGTGCTTCTGTATAAAATTCTCATCCTCCCATGTAGAATCTTCAGTGGGTAAGTTCTTCCATTTGATGAGATACTCTGAAATTGATCGATTTTGCAGCTGTCAAGTTCTTGTTTCTGTGACTGCTTCAGTTTACAATATGGTTTTTCCTTCCTCATCGAGTTCCTACAATATTTTTTGAACTGGAAGTTCATCCCCTATAACCTTCTTTAAGCATGAAACATGGAAAACTGGATGCACTTGCGAAGAAGCCGAAAGCTCCAATTTGTATGCCATACTACCAATATTTTGCAACATCTTGTAATTACCATAGTAATTTGGCGATAATTTATTATCCTTCTTAGCTTGCTTGAGGGACATTTTTTTGTATGGTTATAGCCGTAAAAATACCCAGTCTCCTACATCAAAACTTCTCTCGATGTGATGTTGATCTGCCTGTTGTTTCATTCGATTTTGTGCCAAATTTAGGTTATCCTTTAAGAGTTGGAGAACTTCTTGTTGATGCTCGATGTGATCTTACACTTCTTAAACCCTAGAATTTTCCCTTAAAGAAGATGTGATGGATGGTGGATGATATCCATAAAGTGACATAAATGGGGGTCATTTTTGCTGCAGTATGGAAGAAAGTGTTATACCACCTACCCATTGTGATTTCTTATCAGATACAAAACAATGAAGATATCCTTCCAAACATTTATTCACTATCTCAGTTTGACCATCGGATTGAGGATGATAAGATGAGCAATGAGCTAGTTGAGTACCGAAACAAGAAAATAATTTCGTCCAAAAATTTCCTGTAAAAATGGGATCTCTATCACTTACAATAATCTTTGGGTTTCCATGTAGCTTTTGAATTGTTTCCATAAATGGTGACTAGCAATTGTACTTGCTTTAAATGGATGAGATAATGCACAAAAGTGTGCATACTTGGTAAGTCTATCAACTACCACCATGATGACACTATTTCCTTCGGAATTAGGTAAAACTGTGATAAAATACATTGAAATATCCTCCCAACATTGACTTGGAATGGATAAATGTTGTAGAATACCTAGGGTCTTAATTGTTTCAACTTTATTTTTCTGGAAAACCAAACATTCCACCACAAAATTTTGAATATCAGATTTTAGGCCATCCCAAAAAAATTCTTTCTTCACCCTATGGTAAGTTTTTAAAAATCCTGAGTGTCCTCCTAAAGGAGAAGTGTGCAATTCCAAAAGAAAATTTTGTTTTAGTTGGGAATCCTTGCAAATATATAAGCGATCTTTGTACCATAAGGAATCATTTTTCCAACTAAATGTATCAGAAGTACTAGGATATTTCTGCAACTTTTGAATGAGTGTCCACACTTCTTCGTCCTTCTTCCATTCATCCCTTGCTTCAGTTATCCAATCTGGTTGGATAATAGAAATGGAACAAAGCAATTCTTCCACCTCTTCATCCTTTCTTGAGAGTGCATCTGCAACAACATTTAGCTTCCCTTTTTCGTAGATGATTTCAAAGTCATAACCCAACATCTTTGTGACCCATTTTTGCTGCTCTTCTGAAGATATTCTTTGTTCCAAAACGTGTTTAAGACTATCATGATTAGTTTTTACCTTGAAGTGTCTTCCCATTAGGTAACGTCGCCATTTATTTAGTGCATGTAGTATTACCAACATTTCCTTCTCATAAATAGCCTTTTGTAAATAATTTCCTTTGATTAGACGACTTTCAAAAGTAATGGGTCTTCCTTCTTGCATTAAAATGGCACCAATTCCATTTCCTGAGGCATCACATTCCACAATAAAGGTTTTTGTGAAGTATGTCGTAGCTAAGAGTGGTGCTAGGCACATTGCCTCTTTAAGATGTTCAAAGGCCTTAGTTGCTTCAGTACTCCATGAAAATGCATCTTTCTTCAATAATGTTGTTAGAGGTGCTGCTATTCTCCCATAATTCTTAACAAACTTGCAATAATACCCTGTTAACCCGAGAAATTCATGCAACTGCTTTATGGTTGTGGGGACTTTCCATTCCTTAATGGATTTAATTTTGTTAGGGTCTACTTTAACACCCTCGTGAGATACAATATGACCCATATATTCCACCTCTTTTACTCCAAAGAAACATTTGGATATTTTTTCATATAATTGTTTCTCCTCCAATAGTTTGAGCACCATGTTAACATGTTGAACATGATCCTTCCAAGACCTACTGTAGATTAGTATATCATCAAAAAATACTAGCACAAATTTTCTAAGGAAGGGTTTGAAAAAGGAATTCATCAACCCTTGAAATGTAGAAGCTACATTGGTAAGGCCAAAAGGCATGACCAAAAATTCATAATGACCCTCATGAGTTTGAAATGTTGTTTTCGGAATATCTTCAGCCTTCATTCTAATTTGATGATATCCTGAATGAAGATCCAACTTAGTAAAATAAATTGCTCCATGTAATTCATTCAATAATTCATCAATCACAGGAATAGGAAATTTATCTTTAATAGTGAGCTTATTGAGCTCCCTATAATCCAGACACATGAGCCATGATCCATCCTTCTTGTGCACCAATACTACTAGAGCAGAGAAAGAACTTTGACTAGGTTGAATTATACCAGCCTCTAACATTTTTACAATCATACGTTCAATTTCTCTCTTTTGGACAGAAGTCCTTTGGGAGTTTCAAACACCTTGGAATGATTGTCCAAGAATTTTTGGAGATCTAAAGAAATAGATGATTTTGATGTTGGAACTTCTAGTGGGCATAATTGTGCAATTACGCCTTGTTGTTCTTTCTTCAGAAGCTTTTTCATGACATTATAGCTTATTATCTTTCCTGGCTTCTGTGCAATACCCATAATTTGATTTCCTTTCCTTCCGAAAAAAAATAAAGAAAAGTTCTGTTAGGTCCCTATATTACTAGTATAGTCCTTATTGTTTTTATTGTAACCCCCTTATTATTATTATTGTACCCTTGTAACCCCCATATTTTTATTATTGTGCCCTTAAATTATTATTGTTAGGTCAGCTAGGATTACATTGTGGCCCCATGGACTCCTATATATAGAAAGGAGGTTTCCTAATTTGTATCATCCAAGAATTGTTCATTCATGTAATTGATTGGAGGTCTCCCCCTTGAAGTGGCTTATTTCTAAGGCGTTGATATCTCTTTTCTTCTATTTTTTGAGTTGGTTTCACAACATTTGGTATTAGAGCTTTGAATTCTAGGGTTTTCGCTGCTCCAAACCGGTCATCGTGGAATTTTCGCTATAACGTTTTTTCTAAAAAGGTTCTGTTAGGTCTCTGTAACAAGCAAGATTGGCAAAGTCCGATCACAGAGTTAACATCATTTCAACCAACTTTGGGATTCTAGGATCTAGCCCTCCTGAATCTGGAGAGGGATCTCTCCAATATGTACAAAGATGGATATTGTCTTTGAGGTTTAAGATGATGATATTAGGCTAGTTATGAAGGCCAAGGGTTTTGTTTGGTTTTCTTGGATGGTTGAACATAGTTGTTGTCTGAGGCGGAAAGATCTATATGCAAATAGGTTCAAAGGTGAGAAGTTGCAAGCAAGCAGAGTGAGCTTTGATTCTAAAGAGAGATGATGGCAAGTTTTCAATCCATTGGGCTATGGAGTCATAAGAGAATTTAATTGAAACATCCAGGTTCAAGAGTAATCTATGGGGCAAGTCATCTAGGCCTAAGGATCTCTTTAAAGTTTGATTTATGGAATGGGGTGATACAACAAGAAAGGGAATTAACAGATGCAGAAAAAAGAGCAGCCCAGGATCTGGTAAGTACTTTGAAACTAGCCAGCCTTTGACCAGGCACTTAAGAAAAACATAGAATAAAACTAGGATCTGGTAAGTGCTTTGAAACTATCCAGCCTTTGATACACTTCTGATAGAACACAGATTTAAAAAACAAAGGGAAACTTGAAGGCAACCTTTGGAGCAGAAACTAGCGGGCAGGGCTCACCTTTCTCCTCATCTTAGTTCTTCTTTACTTAGTTACTTCCAATACAATCACCGAGATAACACAGAATGGCCCAAGATCTGATAAGTACTTCGAAACTAGTCAGCTTTTGACACATCCTAAGGGAAACAGATAAATAGTTGAGCAAACAAGAAAGGGACTCAGGGCTAACCTTTGATTTCCTCAATTCATTCCTTACACAACATATATGAAAGTAACATTTAAAAATAACATTCAGCAGTGACGAAAAGATGAGGGAACGCCACCATCTCTGTGCTTAGACTGAATTAAATCATTTCTAAATAACACAATTAGAAGAAAACATTGGGATAAATATTTTTCAGCTAGAGAAGGTCACTGATGTACAGCAAACTCTAACACTGTTTAAACTGTTCTTTACAGTGGAAAATGAAACAAATTGAAAACAGAAATAAAATAACAAGTTACAGTGAGAATAACATCACCATCAGCATAGACCAGGATCCCATAAATCAGCTTGTATTGATTGCTTAAAACCGGTTACAATCTTCAAATCCAATGTTTTAATCCATCCCTCTTCACAACCTAACCTAACTATTACAAGCAGAGCTCCAAGAGCCCGTGAAACCACTATTTACAGTCAAGAGTTTTCCACTCAGAAACAACTACAATACTTCAGCAATTACATTGAAAACCAACTAATCCAACCCCTCACTCATCTTCTTCTGGAGTATTTATAGAAGGATGAGGAGGTGAGATCTAATAAAAAGATCTCAAATACAATTAATGCAGAATTGACGTCTTCCTGGCCTGGGAGGCTCGATGAAGAATTTGTACAGGTGTTCCACTGCATTTATGCATTTACACTGATGAAGTAAGCTCGAAGGGAGATTTTGTTGACCTTTGAGGCTCTGCGTACTATTAGGGTTACTCTGCAAATATTCTGTCATTAAATCTGGTGCAGTAATAACTTCTTTGGTTGTTCCGAGGCATAATATCTGATCTTGTTCAATAAATTCATCCTCTGATTGAGCATTCTGAGGCAATAGGTGGCACTGTGGTGGTTGAGGAATCAATTTGCCTCAAAGTATGGCGGTGGAGGCAATCGTCTGATGAACACTTTTAGGTTTTGCTTTAATCTGTGTTCGAAGCCGGGGATTAGGCTTTTGATAACCGTCTTAGCCGTAATCCCCGTCAATTTATTTATAAAACTGCTGCTCTGGTTCACTCTGTCTTCAAAATCTGATACTCTTTCTTTGCTCCGATACTGGCGAAAATTTTCGTTTTACAGGATGTCCTAAATCCAAAGCTCATGAAACTTCAGATATCTATGTTCTTCTCCGTATGATCGATTCCCTGGATTAATCGGAAGGACTGGAGTCGTCACCCCCATCCTTTAGATCTTCATAGAACACGAAGAAAAAACCTTAAAAACCTGCAAAAAACAAGAAAAATGAGGTAATCCTGCGTTATATGGATAGACTGCATCGGAGGGCGTGCGGGAAAAAGGAGCGATCAGAGCCGTTGATCGTATGGCGATCAACGGTTGGGAGCAATTTGAACAGTCAACGGGGAAAAAGGTGGACTGTACAATGGAATCGGGAGAGTGAATGTAAACCGTTGATCTACAGAGATCGACAACGGGGATTGGCCTTTAAACGCGTCGGGGAAGATTTCACGGGCGGGCAGGAGAGGCGATTAATGACCGTCGGATGGGAGGGCCCAGATCCGACGGCGGGGGCGAATCCCGCTGCGGGGCCATAGGACGAGTTTTAACGTGCGGGAAATAGACATGGCACAACGGTTTTGAGGATGAGGTGGAGGACACACGTCGGCCAGCGTGTGGGATCGCTGGCCGACGGTATAAAACTGACCCTGGACGAAAGGTGGTGCGGGCTGAAACCGGTGGAACTGGAAAACAACGCGGCGAAGGGGGGTCCACCAGACGAGGGGTATTCCGCTCCGTTGATCTGTGGGGCAGATCGACGGCTGGGAGGACTCAGCGCAGAGGAACACGTGGATTAATACTTCATGCCCGAACCTTATAAAGATGGGTCTTTCGAAGGTTTTGAAGGGAAAAGGGCAGAGCGGGACCACGCCTTGGTTTAGCGCCTTTAGACTTGAGCGGCCGGTCGTGGCGCTCGGGTGTGTGAAGGAAGAAACGAATAAGGTGCTTAGCCTGAGGGGCTAAAACCTAACGCATAGAAACGTATGTTTTTCTATGGTTTTTAACTAATTTTTGCAAAAGGAGAAAGGTTCCGATAGGTTAAGAAGTGGGTTTTTAACCTTAGGAAATGAGATTATTGGAGGGGTAAGGAATATAACAGGTTTTGGTGGGGTTTTTATGGATGAAAGGAGACTTGAAGAAATGAAGAAAAGATGGAAGAAGGGGAGAGGGAAAAGGAGGAGGATGCGGCAATTTTTGGCTAGGATTTTCATGGAATATCAGAGGCAGAGAGGGGGAAAAAGTATGAAGAATCAACCAGCAGTTTTTGATCTTACTAACAGTCTTCAAGCACCAACAAGTTTCAGGATTGAATTTGTTTCTTGAAGGCTGCAAAGAATATTTAGCCACCAACTGATATAATTGAAAAATATAGGTGGCTAACAGTGGCTCCACTTGGGGATGGTGTCTTCTTGAAGACATCAAGAATTCAGACTTGATTTCTCTGGGATGCTGACTGGTGTCTGACCCATCACTTGCTCTTGCTTCCTTCTGGACAAAATAATGTCAGTCATGAAAGAGAGATGAATTTCATCAATACAACTTCTACCTACCCCAATCCTACTGATCTAACATTTTTTCTTCATCAGAGTGCACTTGGATTGGCAAACTCTTTACACAACATTTTATTCTTTTGAAAGCAGGAAATCTAATCTACTTCTACTCCTTATTTCTCCCTGAACTTAGATTAAACAGTTGAGCTCAGATATTCCTCTACCTATTCTACTGTTTGTTGGGATTAAACAGTCCAACAAACTTTTATTCACTAAATTCTACAGCGGAAATTTAAAAAAATAGCCAAGTCAAGATTGAGCTGTTTGACTTGCTATGATCTATGGCATAAAGACAAGCTGCACATAGATTATTATTTGCAGAAAATTTTAAATCAAAACAGAAGGCTTAAGATCTGAAAATTTCTCATTGTGGCCTTCTCTTATATTCACAGCTCTGTTTTTTCTTTTCAGTGAGCTATCTTTATGTTTTCTCTGGTTCAAGTTTTGAGTGAATTAGAACCAGGTCTTTTCTCTCTGACTCAGAAATTGGAGTAGTTTTGAGTCATTTCTTAGGAAAATTTGGTTTAGATTTTGAGCTGGTTTGAACCTTAATTTCTACCCTACTCTATCTACTGATAAGCCAAGATTAAACAGTTTGGCAAATCAAATTTGCTACCCTACAGTTTGACCAATTAGAAGTGTGTTCCAAGGAGTGGCATTTAAGCTTGCACACTTTCAGATTCATTTCTCTTTTTTGGCATGGGGCTTTGCCTTTCTTGTTTTCATTTCTGCCCTCTTTTCTTTCTTTCTTTGTTTTTTGTATTTTTTGATTTTTCATAACTTTAAATGCAATGGTGGATGGAATATTTACAATGGAAAAAGAAAAATAAAAAAAAAGGCTTTTTAGAACAGAAAATGCTTTTAGGAAAGATAATGCTTAAGCATCCTGCCATTGACAGGACCCCCGAACAGTTCTGCTCCATTCAGTTCTTGTAAGAAGAATGCATTGTTTCCAGCAACTGAATGAATGGAGTAAGGGCCAAGCCACAGATTGTCAAATTTACCATGCTTTCCCTTGTCCTCCCTCTTTGAGTCCCACTTTAAAACTTTGTCCCCAATTTTGAAATTGCTAGCTTTTGTTCTTCTGTCAAATATCTTCTTGATATTGTCTTGCTTCTGTAATGCTTTGTGGTACACTTCCTCTCTGGTTTGCTGAAGATGAATGGTCTGATTTATTCTTCTGATTATGTCATTCTCTTCAGTCTGCAACTCTTGAATTAACTTCATAACTGGTACACCAAGGCTGTTAGGAAAAATTGCATCTGTACCATATACAAGCTGGAAGGGTGACATACCAATGGATTTCTTCAATGTTAATCTGTCAGCCCAAAGTGCATGATTCAGCTTTATGTGCCAAGACTTCTTGTTGTCCTCCAACAGTTTCTTTATTATGTTCACTAAGCTTTTGTTGGAAGATTCTGCAAGTCCATTACCTTGGGGGTAATAGGCTGTGGAGTGCCCCAATGTTATCTGGTATTTGTGACAGAATTCTACCATTTTCTTTGATCCAAATTCCGCTGCATTATCTGTAATGATCTTGGTAGGACAACCAAATCTGGAAAGGATATTGTTTTCTATGAATTTTATGATGACCGAATCATTGGCTTGTCTACGTGGAATGGCTTCTATCCACTTAGTGAAGTAGTCTGTGGCAGTAAGAATCCACCTGTGTTGGGCATAGGATGGTGGGTGGATTTCTCCTATGAAGTCAAGTCCCCACTGTTGAAAAGGGGCTTCAACAGTAATGGGATGCAGAGGGAGGGGTAGTAATTTTCTCTTGCCCTCGAATAATTGGCATTTATGGCAAGTGGTTGTCAGTTTGTGTACATCAGGAAAAAGAGTAGGCCAATAGAAACCAGCCCTAAAAATTTTGTTGGCTGTTGACTTCCAGTACAAATGGCCTCCACACTCCCCTTCATGGAATTCCTGCTTAATATTTTCTGCATCAAACTCAGGCAAACATTTAAGCAATATACCACTAGCATTTTTCCAATAAAGACATTTATCAATAATGCAATAGTTTACAGCTTTTAACTTCAGGAATCTCGCCTTTTTTTTAGATAAACCAGGAGGGGTATTTAAATTAAGCAAAACATAAACAATATCAGTATACCAATGAGAATTCGTAAAATGATCATCAACAATGGTAGTTGTGAATTCTTCTTGGTCATCCAAAGCATTAATCATATTAATATCAAGAACTTCACAATTTGATTCAGCCATTAATCTAGCTAGACCCTGACCTTTGATGAGCTTAGTGGGTTTAATCTCTAAATCATATTCAAGAATAACAGCAATCCACTTACCTCTCTTACCATCTAGATCCTGGGTTAGAATGTCTTTTACAACCGAATTTGGGACAAAGGAAATGATGTGTGAGTGAAGGATGTATACCCTGAAGTCTTTTAAAGCTTTTACCAAAGCAAAAGCCTGTTTTTCCATAATGTTATACCTCAAAGGGGCATCCCTCAATGCCTTGCTAAAGAATGCAATGGGCTGCTCTTGTCCTTGTGGATTTTTCTGTAAGAGGACAGCAGCTATAGTATGTTCTGATGCGAATGAGAAGATATAAAAATCTTTTGAAAAATCAGGACTTATGAGAACCGGTGTTTTGGTTAGCGCTTGTTTTACCAGCTCAAAGGATGTCTTTGCTTCCGAGGTCCATTTCACCCCTTGCTCCTTTTTTAACATGTTTGTGATATTCCTAAGGAGCTCAGCCAAGTGGGGGATGAACCTTCTCAAAAAGTTAATCTTCCCTATGAAAGACTGCAACTCTTTGATATTTCGAGGATGAGAGATTTGCAATATGGCCTCAATCCTCATGGGATCTATCTTTATGCCCTGTTCCGAAATGATGTGCCCAAGAAGTTTACCTTCTTGGAGACCAAATAATGTCTTCTTGGGGTTCAAAGATATCCCAAACCTTCTGCACTTCTCGAAAACTTTTCTCAAATGTTCTAAGTGTTCTTCATCTGTTTTTGAAAACACAGTTACATCATCAAGATAGATAATGATGAAGAAGCCCGGTTCTTCCGAGAATGCTATGTCCATGGCTCTCTGAAAGGTTGCTCCAGCATTCATTAAACCAAAAGGCATTTTCACATACATGAAAGTGCCCCATGGTGTAGTAAAAGCCATCTTTAATTGATCATCAGGGTGGACTAGGATTTGATTATACCCTGAATAGCCATCTAGCAAAGAAATTCTTTTAGACCCCACCACCCTTTGCGAAATATGATCCATCTTGGGTAAAGGGTAGTTGTCTTTCAATGAAGCTTTGTTTAAATTCTTGAAGTCTATACAAAGCCTGATTTCTCCAGTCTTTTTCCTAACTGACACCAGATTAGATACCCACTCAGAATATCTAATAGGGACAATAATACCAGCATCGTGCATCTTCATGATTTCCTTCTTAACCAATGGCAACTGGACAGGGTTGATTCTGCGCAGTTTCTGTTTGAATGGTTTTTGGTTTTCTTTAAGAGGGATTTTGTGTTGTATTATTTCAGTGTCATAGGATTTAAGATCTTCGTAACTCCATGCAAAAACATCAGAAAATTCTTTAAACAGCTCTAAGTATTTGAGTTTAATGTGAGCTGGTAAAGTTTTAGACAGTTTGATCAATCTAGGTTTTTCCTCACTGCCTATATTACATTCCTCCACTTCAGTTTCTACAAGTTCCAGTTTCGGTTTGTTGGCCACATCATCAAAATCGAACAGTTCTTCTAGAGGGGCCAAACCCTTGGGCAGACTATCATCATTAGAATGCAGAGTTTCCATTTTTTCTATTTCAGGTTTTGGACTTAATTCTGTTTGGTGTGTAGATGTGATAGTCTGAAGGTTTATATCTACCAGCTGTGGAGATGGTTCTTCTTCACCAAGAAAATTTTCTTCACTACAGTCTGTATCATAGTCTGAATCTGAACTATGGGGTTCAAACTCATTTCTGAATTGCATGAAGTCTTCTATTTGTTTATCTCCTTCAAACACCTGCCAATATTTCTTGTTATCTGGGATGGCTGGTCTGAATTTTATCTGAGAGGTGTCATCATACAGCATGGGGCAGGTTCTAGCAGCAAAGGCTAAATTGTGGGCTGCAATGTTTCTTTTTCTTGGGACAAAAGATACGGTGTATTCCTTAAAGGTTTTCAAAAGATCAATGACATCATTCCTGTAGGCCCTAAGTCTGGGGTGATTTGCATTATACTTCCCATTAACTTGCCTAATGATTAATTCAGAATCCCCATATACATCGATTCTCTTGGCACCTAATTTTTTCAAAAGATGCAAGCCTAAGAGAAGGGATTCATATTCTTCTATGTTGTTGGAACATTGAAAGTTTAATTTGCATGAGATACATTCTGTATGATTATTTTCAGTGTTATTGATCCAGACACCTGCACCAGCATTTGTTTTGGTGCATGACCCATCGAAGTACATAGTCCAGAGAGGCAGGTTTTCAGTTTGGTGGATGGACTTTGCATCTTTTGATTCCTCAAGTTCTTCATCGGGTTGAGGGTTGTCCTGCTGATTATCAAGTTTTAAGTTGAAAGGATTGATAACTTGTAGTTCGAGACCTGTGTTTAGTTTGCTAGGATCTTCAGACACAATAGGCTGTTTCGGCCCCTCAGCGTTGTTTTCCTCTTCTTTCATCTCAGCCATGGATTCCGTTGTCATGATTTGTTCTGTGAGTGTTTCATCATTAAACATGATAAAAGAATCAAGGCTCGTATTCATGGCATAGAGAGGGGAGTTTTGAGGCCGATCTTGACTTGCCACTGTGTACTGCATGTGGGATTCCCTATAAAGCTTCCTAGTCTGATTGAAAACAGGGATAGTTGCGTAGGTCATGTCCATTTGCATGGTTCCCTGTAACTTAGCACCCCAAGATCTTGATAAAAGCATTCCATACTTTGGGGGGACATCAGCCACAACAACATCCATGACTAAACATTTGGCTAGAATTTGGGCTAAATTAACACAGAGATCTTTAATCAATCCTAGACACTTAACTCTGCTCGAGTCAAAGGAGTACAGGTCTTTGTAAGGTCTGGTAATTTCAAGACCCAGGCTTTCCATTACAGCTTTTGGCATTAGATTATGGGAAGCGCCTGAGTCATGCATAGCATTGTGTAGAATTTTGTCATGAATGTTTAAGCTTACGTAAAAGGGAGGGACCGGACCTTCTTGGAACTTTCCTTCAATCTCTGGACCAAAAATAAGCTCTGGTTGGTCGTCATTAAGATTGAGAGTATCTTCATTATCTTCTAAGTTCAAAGCCTTCAAAATTTTGGACCTATACACATGCTGGGAAGCTAACTCAGTCAAAGGAACAGAGATTTTGATCTTTGAGATTTTCTGTTCCAGGCTGAAAAGGTTTTGATTCTTCAAAGCATTGACCTCAACCTTGTTTGCTACCATTTTATCAGCAATAACAGCTTGCTGATTTGGTTTATCTACAGTTGAAATAGTTGTTTTACCAGGAGTACTAACTGAGGTGCTAGTACTACTAATGTTTGCACTCTGTTTTTCGATATTTTGAGTGTCTTTCTCTTTGTCATTACCAGAATCAACCACCACCGTTTTTTCCTTTTGTTTGATTGTTTTAGACTTGGTTGCAGTGCTGTTTTGAGAAGGTTTGTCAGAGGTTTTATTGTTGGGGGTTTGTTGATTAGATCTACTTCTGAGTTCATATTCCCTTAAAGGCTCTATGACAGCGTTCTCCATGTTCTGATAGCTATTCTCATTATCATTTCTTCTATCATCATAAGGTGTATAAAGACCTTGTTTATTATCATAATGAACCTCGAAGTCATCATCATCTACCCCAAATAAGTTTATATCATCTTCCTCTATTATTTGATCTGTTTGTTCAACCTCACTTAGAAATTTCTGATGAAAGGGAGGGATGACCTGCTGATCATCTTCCCTGGGTCTGTTTGGAGGTTGATTTCTTCTAAGATTCTGATTCTGGTTTTGGTTTCTGTTTTGAGGAGCGTTTTGATTTAGACTTGCTTGCGCTCTCTCTAGAATTCTCATTTTCTTCATCATTTCTTCCATCATTCTTTCCATCTTTGAGCTTGAAGTGGAAGGGGTGGATTCCTCTCTAAAAGATACTCTCTTTTCCGCTTTCATCCTTGCTCTCTTCTCCATGAGGTTAACCTCCACGGAAAGAGCATCTCTTTGCATATCTTCAAGGTTTGCAAAGACTCTTTCTCTGAGTGAATACGTCATGTCTGGATCAAACCCTTCAGGAAATTTGTTTAAGGCTGATCCCTGAGGAGGTTTCAGTTCAGGGGAAAGTGCATTATACACACTGTTGAATCTGGTACAATAAGCTTGTACACTTTCCCCAAGGTTCCTATGGAGATTGTTATAGTCGGCAAGGACTTGGAGAGGGTTCTTCCTTACTTCCCATTTGTTTAAGAATGTTTGATGGAAGGCTTGGAGATCACTAATACTATGGGGGGTTAAAACTTTAAACCATTTTCTCACTTCTCCCCCCAAACTTTGAGCAAACAGTCTGATTTTGACAGATTCATTATCAATTTCATTTCTGTCAAAGTAGTCATTCATCTTGTCCACATGTTGAGATGCTGTTATGGTATTATTAGCATCATATAATGGAATTTTGGACTGATAGTCCTGTGGAAGATTGACTAATGGTACAGGAAGGACTAAGGGAGCATACCATGCTGCCATGATATGTGGTGGGGGTGGATTTACAAGAGGAGGTGTGGGTTGAAGTGGAGTGGTTTGAACAATGGATGAAAGATGAACAGAAGTGGATGGGACAGCAGTAGACCTCTGAGCTGATCTCGGATGAGAGACACCTAGATTATGTAAGAAATGTAAATCAGGAGGTGTTGATTCTTTATTCCCAAGAGTTTCACTTGTTTCGGGAGATGAAAGTGTAGGCTCAGAATCTAACTGATCTAAATCACCAAATGACCTAGTCCTGAATGGGTTTAGTAAGTCAATTTGTGATTCACGAAGAGCTGAAAGGTTTTCAGGGACTGAATTGGCTCTTAGGGGTGGTCTGAAGATAGTTGAAGATTGTATCCTAGGAGACTTCCTAAGAATTCTTTCTGGGTTATCAACTACTTCAGGAGGATCTGGGTCAGGATGGGCTCTAGTATGAATCTTTTTAGGAGCCACAATTTTTATATGTTTAGACCCAACTTAAACAAGGAAAGTTCAACCAGATATGACAATCTTTAGATGGTTAACTAATATGTTTTCTCAATTCGAATCCTGCAGTCCTCTAACTGAGTTTGAATGTCGTTATAATGATAAGGGTTCTTCCCAGTGGAGTCTTAAGGTCTGTTCAGGTTGGTGGAGTCGTCAGGTGGAAGGTTCAGAGTGTTTCCAAAGGAGTACACTATCCACCACAGTGTTTGTGAAACATTCCTTTTCAAGGATATCTCAAAACACAACAAACTCTAACCAGAGATTGACTGGGAGGGCATTCACCAGATATGTCACCCCTAAAGGGGATGAGATCCAAAGGCTACCTGGCCCTTTCCAGACTCTGTCTAAGAGTATAGGGTAAAACACATTAAAGACGTATACAAGATATCAAAAACTAGTGTTTTACTACCAATCTGAAATGTTTTTGGTATTTTCTGAATTTTATATTTGTGGTTTAAAAGAATGTCCTAACTTTGCCCCAAAAATTAGCTACGGTTATGAAATAAAGACAGTCTATCCTTGTGGCTAAGCTAGCTGATTTTCCAAGGTTAGATAAAAACTTAAAAGAATCCTAGGATTGACCTAGTTTGTCACTGATTCAATTGATCTTTATCATAATTACCATTCTTTGGTAGTGCTTGAAAAGGCTGCTTTTTACTCTCAAGATGTTATATGAAGATTCTGGGTGAGGAGTCCCCAGCGGAGTCACCAGAAATGTTAGTTTCTGGTGGCTCAAGCTGGCTAATAAAGCAAGTGCTCTACGAACCCCAACGCAAGATTTTTTATGAATAGATTTGAAATAGATTTGAATGTAAAAGACTCTAAGTTGTCCCTAGTGGAGTCGCTAGAAATGTTAGGTCTCTGTAACAAGCAAGATTGGCAAAGTCCGATCACAGAGTTAACATCATTTCAACCAACTTTGGGATTCTAGGATCTAGCCCTCCTGAATCCGGAGAGGGATCTCTCCAATATGTACAAAGATGGATATTGTCTTTGAAGTTTAGGGTGATGATATTAGGCTAGTTATGAAGGCCAAGGGTTTTGTTTGGTTTTCTTGGATGGTTGAACATAGTTGTTGTCTGAGGCGGAAAGATCTATATGCAAATAGGTTCAAAGGTGAGAAGTTGCAAGCAAGCAGAGTGAGCTTTGATTCTAAAGAGAGATGATGGCAAGTTTTCAATCCATTGGGCTATGGAGTCATAAGAGAATTTAATTGAAACATCTAGGTTCAAGAGTAATCTATGGGGCAAGTCATCTAGGCCTAAGGATCTCTTTAAAGTTTGATTTATGGAATGGGGTGATACAACAAGAAAGGGAATTAACAGATGCAGAAAAAAGAGCAGCCCAGGATCTGGTAAGTACTTTGAAACTAGCCAGCCTTTGACCAGGCACTTAAGAAAAACATAGAATAAAACTAGGATCTGGTAAGTGCTTTGAAACTATCCAGCCTTTGATACACTTCTGATAGAACACAGATTTAAAAAACAAAGGGAAACTTGAAGGCAACCTTTGGAGCAGAAACTAGCGGGCAGGGCTCACCTTTCTCCTCATCTTAGTTCTTCTTTACTTAGTTACTTCCAAGACAATCACCGAGATAACACAGAATGGCCCAAGATCTGATAAGTACTTCGAAACTAGTCAGCTTTTGACACATCCTAAGGGAAACAGACAAATAGTTGAGCAAACAAGAAAGGGACTAAGGGCTAACCTTTGATTTCCTCAATTCATTCCTTACACAACATATATGAAAGTCACATTTAAAAATAACATTCAGCAGTGACGAAAAGATGAGGGAACGCCAGCATCTCTGTGCTTAGACTGAATTAAATCATTTCTAAATAACACAATTAGAAGAAAACATTGGGATAAATATTTTTCAGCTAGAGAAGGTCACTGATGCATAGCAAACTCTAACATTGTTTAAACTGTTCTTTATAGTAGAAAATGAAACAAATTGAAAACATAAATAAAATGACAAGTTACAGTGAGAATAACATCACCATCAGCATAGACCAGGATCCCATAAATCAGCTTGTATTGATTGCTTCAAACCGGTTACAATCTTCAAATCCAATGTTTTAATCCATCTCTCTTCACAACCTAACCTAACTGTTACAAGCAGAGCTCCAAGAGCCCATGAAACCACTATTTACAGTCAAGAGTTTTCCACTCAGAAACAGCTACAACACTTCAGCAATTACATTGACAACCAACTAATCCAACCCCTCACTCATCTTCTTCTGGAGTATTTATAGAAGGATGAGGAGGTGAGATCTAATAAAAAGATCTCAAAATACAATTAATGCAGAATTGATGTCTTCCTGGTCTGGGAGGCTCGATGAAGAATTTGTACAAGTGTTCCACTGCATTTATGCGTTTATACTGATGAAGTAAGCTCGAAGAGAACTTTTGTTGACCTTTGAGGCTCCGCGTACTGTTAGGGTTACTTCTGCAAACATTCTGTCCTTAAATCTGGTGCAGTAATAACTTCTTGGTTGTTTCGAGGCATAGTATCTGATCTTGTTCAATAAATTCATCCTCTGATTGAGCATTCTGAGGCAATAGGTGGCACTGTGGTGGTTGAGGAATCAATTCGCCTCAAAGTATGGCGGTGGAGGCGATCCGTCTGATGAACACTTTTAGGTTTTGCTTTAATCCGTGTTCTGAGCCGGGGATTAGGCTTTTGATAACCGTCTTGGCCGTAATCCCCGCCAATTTATTCATAAAAATGCTGCTCTGGTTCTCTCTGTCTTCAAAATCTGATACTCTTTCTCTGTTCTGATATCGATGGCATTCTTCAAGCTTTACAGGGACGTGCGGCAACCAAAGCTCATGAAACTTTGTTGATATCATTGTTCTTCTCCGTATGATCGATTCCCTGGATTAATCGGAAGGACCGGAGTCGTCACCCCCATCCTTTAGATCTTCATAGAACACGGAGAAAAACCTTGAAAACCTGCAAAAAACAAGAAAAATGAGGAAATCCTGCGTTATATGGATAGACTGCATCGGAGGGCGTGCGGGAAAAAGGAGCGATCAGAGCCGTTGATCGTATGGCGATCAATGGTTGGGAGCAATTTGAACAGTCAACGGGGAAAAAGGTGAACTGTACAACGGAATCGGGAGGGTGAACGTAAACCGTCGATCTACAGAGATCGACGGCGGGGATTGGCCTTTAAACGCGCCGGGGAAGATTTAACGGGTGGGCAGGAGAGGCGATTAATGACCGTTGGATGGGAGGGCCCAGATCCGACGGCGGGGGTGAATCCCGCTGCGGGGCCATAGGACGAGTTTTAACGCGCGGGCAATGGACATGGCACGGCAGTTTAGGGGTGAGGTGGAGTACACGTGTCGGCCAGCGTGTGGGATCGCTGGCCGACGGTATAAAACCGCCCCTGGACGAAAGGTGGTGCGGGCTGAAACCGGTGGAACCGGAAAACAGCGCAGCGAAGGGGGGTCCACCAGACGAGGGGTATTCCGCTCCGTTGATCTGTGGGGCAGATCGACTGCTGGGAGGATTCGGCGCAGAGGAACACGTGGATTAATATTTCACGCCCGAACCTTATAAAGATGGGTCTTTCGAAGGTTTTGAAGGGAAAAGGGCAGAGCGGGACCATGCCTTGGTTTAGCGCCTTTAGACTTGAGCGGCCGGTCGTGGCGCTCGGGTATGTGAAGGAAGAAAAGAAAAGGTGCTTAGCCTGAGGGGCTAAAACCTAACGCATAGAAACATATGTTTTTCTATGGTTTTTAACTGATTTTTGCGAAAGGAGAAAGGTTCTGATAGGTTAAGAAGTGGGTTTTTAACCTTGGGAAATGAGATTATTGGAGGGGTAAGGAATATAACGGGTTCTAGTGGGGGTTTTTATGGATGAAAGGAGACTTGAAGAAAAGAAGAAAAGATGGAAGAAGGTGAGAGGGAAAAGGAGGAGGATGCAGCAATACTTGACTAGGATTTTCATTGAATATCAGAGGCAGAGAGGGGGGGGAAAGTATGAAGAATCAACCAGCAGTTTGTGATCTTACTAACAGTCTTCAAGCACCAACAAGTTTCAGGATTGAATTTGTTTCTTGAAGGCTGCAAAGAATATTTAGCCACCAACTGATATAATTGAAAAATATAGGTGGCTAACAGGTTCAAAAGCTGAAAATTTTTAAATTTCGAAGTTGAAATCCTAAGGAACCTCGTCACAAAATTTAAGAGCTTGGTTCGCAATATTTTTGGAGATATGTTATGTGGAAGATAGGGATTTTTGCAGGCTCCTGAATTTAACCTAAACAGGTCATCGTGGCATTTTTTCTATAACTTTTTTTATACAAAGTTTCAGAAGATGAAATTTTTAGAGAGCGAATTCAAAATCCTGAGGAACATAGTTGCAAAACTTCAGAGCTTGTTTCACAATATGTTAGGATATATGATCTGTGAAAGTTAGGTATTTTTCAGACTCCTGAATTTCATCTCAAAGAGGTTATCGTGGAAAAATCTTCAAATCGCTCCTCTCCCCCGATCATCGCATCTCGGATTGGAATGATGTAAAAAGAGGCCATAAGTACAGGGACTATAGTTTCTTTTCTATCAATTTCAGAGCCAAAGGAGGAAACAATGACACGTGGAAAGTTGTACAAGTTCACTCTACTGAACCAGTCCATAATTGGGTCATTGTGGGAGATTGGACATAACTTTGTCTTGAATAATCCAAATTAGGTCAGCCCTATGACATTTGAAAGAAGCTTCAGAGGGATACTACAAGGCCGAATTTCAGATATTGAGGATCTGTAATTACAGAGACAATTCAATTTCAATAAAGAGCTCCTCAAAAGCAAGTAAATGGTGTGTATTTTTTTACCAAATTGCATAAGTCTTGTTTGAAGAATCAAGTTGAATTGATTCCAAGGGAATATTTTAGAATATATATTAGTATTAGATTCTAAAATGGCCCCTAAAAATAATTCAATGCCCATTAAGCCTTTATAAGGCTCTACTATGACTCATGAAGACGAAGAATGGCAACATGACATATCAAATTTACAAGAGCAAGTGCAATAAATTTTTCTCTCGGAAAGAGCAACAAAAAATGACATGGAAGTTTTGAAGAAAGGCGCGGAATATAAGATGGATGGTTTGAAGAATGGCATGGAAGCTAAGATATATGGCATGGAAGTTGGCATGGAATCTAAGATCGATGATATGGAAGCTAAGATCGATGAAAAAATGGAAGCCGGCATGGAATCTAAAATGGAAAACATGAAGAATGATCTAAAAGTGTGACATGGAAGGTTTGACAAAGTCGGTACAAGAAAATGTTTCGTAATGGTGAAAATATAGTAGAGGAAACTCATGATGAGAAAAATAAATTCTAATCATGATTTCATAAACTCTAATGTTGGCGAGAAGAACCACCCTATTCCAAAAATGGATATGAGGAAGTTTGATGGAAAGGATCCTGTAACATGGATACTACATGGAGCAATATTTTGATATCCATAATGTGAAAAACACACAAAAGGTACGCATTGCAACTTTACATTTAGAAAAAAATACATTTTTATGGTATCGATGGCTTTGCTCCCTAAAAAAATTGTCACTTGGTCAATTTTTACGGAGGAAATGATAGCACATTATGAGGATGCAAAGAGGCGCAACACCTTCTTTAGCCAATTGATAAATCTCAAACAAAAGGGTTTAGTGGGAGAGCACATTGAGGACTTCCAAAAATTGAATGTAAGGGTAACTGATATTCCAGAGGAACACATGATTGATCTGTTCATAGGTACTTTAAAGGATAACATCCAACATGAAGTTTTCATTTTGGAACCTGATTCATTGGAGAAGGCATTCAGGTTGGCAAGAAAAATTGAATGTAAAATTATGGCGACAAGGAAGCCTACCACTCACTTCTATAAAGAGGGAAGTGTTGCTACTCCTAGATTTCAACAACTTATGAGGCTGACACCACAAAAATTGGAAGAAAAAGAGCAAAAGGGCTTTGCTACTAGCTGTGATAGCAAATACACTAAAGGTCATAAGTGTGCTCGATAGTAAATTTTTTTACATAGATTGTGAAGAGGAAGAAGAAAATGAACAAGAAGAGGATATACACTAGCAACCAACACTAGAAGAGGAAGAAATGAGTCCGACCATATCGTGTAATGCATTGGCAGGAATTACCACTCCTCAAACTCTCAAGATAGAAGGACATATCAAGAAGAAAAAGGTAATAGTGTTGATTGATTCAGGTAGTACCCATAATTTTGTTCATTGTAAGGTAGCCAAGGAATTGAATTATTTCCTATACCCAGCACCATAATGTCAAGTGATGGTTGCAAATGGAGGAACTATAAATTTCTCTGGAAAATGCCATAATATCAAGCTAACCATGGGGGAATATGTATTGAATAGTCCAATGCTTTCCATTCCAATGGGAGGTGTTGATGTTGTACTGGGAATACAATGGTTACAATCTTTAGGGATGATAGCTTTTAATTTTCAAGAAATTTGTAATTTTTGGAAGAAGGAAGTCGAATTACGGGGTATTGCAGGGAAGTCAGGAAAGATAATAAGCTCTAATGTCATGACAAAGCTTCTAAAGAAAGAACAATGAGGCATAATTGCACAATTATGCTCACTAGAAGTTCCAACATCAAAATCATCTATTTTTGTAGATCTCCAAAAAGTCTTGGACAATCATTTCAAGGTTTTTGAAACTCCCAAAGGACTCCCACCTATTCGTGATCATGATCATGCTATTCATTTGATTCCAGGAAGTGTTCCTCCAAACATCAGGCCTTATAGATATCCTTATGTCCAAAAGAGCGAAATTGAACATATGATTGCATAAACGTTAGAGGTGGGTATAATTCAACCTAGTCAAAGTTCTTTCTCTGCTCCTGTAGTATTGGTACAAAAGAAGGATGGATCATGGCACATGTGTCCTGATTATAGGGAGCTCAATAAGCTCACCGTTAAATATAAATTTCCCATTCCTGTGATTGATCAATTACATGGAGCAATTTATTTTACCAAGTTGGATCTTCGTTCAAGATATCATCAAATTAGAATGAAGACTGAAGATATTTTGAAAACAGAATTTCGAACTCATGAGGGTCATTATGAATTTTTGGTCATGTCTTTTGGCCTTACCAATGCACCTTCTACATTTCAAGGGTTGATGAATTCCATTTTCAAAACTTTCCTTAGAAAATTTGTGCTAGTATTTTTTGATGATATACTAATATACAATAGGTCTTGGAAGGATCATGTTCAACATGTTGACAAGGTGCTCAAAAGATTGCTGGAGAAAAAACTATATGCATTCTAGAAACAAGTTCTTAAAAATTAAAAGCTACCATCCCCAAAGATTGTAACCATTGTACTCCTAGTAAAACATCAGCACCTCCCATTGGAATGGAAAGCATTGGACAATTCAATACATATTATCCCATGTCTAGCTTGATATTTGGCATTTTCCAGAGCAATTTATAGTTCCTCCATTTGTAACCATCACTTGACATTCTGGTGCTGGGTATAGGAAACAATTCAATTCCTTGGCTACCTTACAATGAATCAAATTATGGGTACTACCCGAATCGATCAACACTATTAACTTTTTCTTCTTGATATGTCCTTCTATCTTGAGAGTTTGAGGAGTGGTAATTCCTGCCAATGCATTCAACGATATGGTCAGACTCATTTCTTCTTCTTCTAGGGTTGGTTCCTGGTGTATATCCTCTTCTTTTGAAGTTTCTTGTTCATTTTCTTCCTCCTCTTTACAATCTATGTAAAATAATTTCTTCTCAACACACTTATAACCTTTAGTGTATTTTCTATCACAACTGTAGCAAAGCCCTTTTGCTCTTTTTTCTTCCAATTGTTGTGGTGTCAACCTTGTAGGTTGTGGAAATATAGGAGTAGCAACACTTCCATATTTATAAATGTGAGTGGTAGGCTTCCTTGTCGCCATAATTTTACATTCAATTTTTCTTTCCAACCTGAATGCCTTCTCCAATGAATCAGGTTCCTAAATGTGAACTTCATGTTGGATGTTATCCTTTAAAATCCCTATGAAGACATCAATCTTGTGTTCCTCTAGAATATCAATTGCCCTTATATTCAATTTTTTGAATTCCTTAATGTGCTCCCCCACTGAACCCTTTTTTTTGAGATTTATCAATTGGCTAAAGAAGGTGTTGCTCTTTGTATCCTCATAATGCACTATCATTTCCTCCATTAAAATTGACCAAGTGACAATTTTTTTATGGGAGAAAAGCCATCGATACCATACAAATGTATTTTGTTCTAAATTTAAAGTTGTAATGCATACCTTTTGTGTGTTTTTCACATTATTGAGATCAAAATATTTCTCTATCTGTAGTATCCATGTTACAGGATCCTTGTCATCAAACTTCCTCATATCCATTTTTGGAAATTAATCACCACTGGAGTCGCCAATTCTATTATGGGAGAAACTACCCTAGGGTCTAGGTTGAGGATCCTTACAGAGAAAGAGACATACAACAACAAGAAGCAAGCAAACTAAATCTCCTAATGCTGAAACTATCAAAATAGGGAGAAGTGACCTTACCCGTATGTCCTACGTTTGAGGTCGTTCCCGCAAGGTTAAAACCCTATGGTTATCCACGTGCTTCAAAACCTATAACTCATTCAATAAAAGCACATTGATTAGTTGTAACAACATACATGTTCTAGATGTCAATGGTTATATCATATAATATTATATAAAATAACATGAAATCAACTATAAAAATATCAATAACATGTATAAAATCATTAAATATTATGACATCAGGAACGAGACAGAGCTTCTTTATTGATGTATGTAAAACATGTGGAGGAATACCACCTGATTCAGCCACAACTCCAAGTGAGACCGTCCAGCCCAAGCCTCAACAATCTTCTTCCATAGAGGTTCACAAGGATGTCACATAAATGAGGTGAACATCTCAAAGAGGGAACAAGGGTTTCCTCAACCTAGGAAGTGTAGGAGGCACAGGGATAATCAAACTTGATATAGGACTAACAAGCTATAGTATCAGCACCTATCTCTCTCCTCCCCTAGGCCTTCCCCATGAGGTTTATTTATACTTCCTCAAAATATTTGTTTTAATTGGGAAATAGTTTGGCCATGGGCTCCTATAGGTAGGATTCCGGTGTAACCCATAAACCCCACCTAGATAATAGGGAGCTTTATATTTTTTTCATATTTTAAATTATATATGTGGGTAGGATATAGATGGACCCACATCTACACGCACTTTTGAGAGGGCGGAGTCACGTATGGAATTCAAAATATTTTTTTTTGGTAAAGGACCAAGTCTGAAAGGAAAGGGTTGCCCAAGGCCAACACATAGATCATCAAGTACATAGAGGTGATAAATGATCTTATAAAAAATAGTAAAATAGTGGTGCGGTATCTTAAATTACTATAGTTGTAAGTTGAATTTGGTTGGTTCTAATGATAACATGAAGCAAAAAGTAATTGTTGCAGGCCATCTCATGCCTTTGCTGACTCGTGGATTTCCACTCTTGATTCTTCTGTAAGGTTATGAACATTTTATTTGCTTCGTTGCATTTGTGTGCTCTCAAGTTAAAATAGAAGGGTGTTAATAATAATTCGATGACTTAAATATATTCTAAAATATGATGGATTAACATAATTCTATTATGCATATTGGCAAAATATTCTCAAAAATATGGGCTTGAACTTTGATTCCCATTGCACACCCCTTACAACTTGGACCTTTTTTTTTCATTGGTTAAAACCTATTGTTTTTATGAGTAAAATATGCATGAATTTAGCATATGTGAGTTGCAACATTTTCCTACTGAAAATATTGGAAGTGGCCATTGCATAACCTACTAAGTTATCCAACACCTCGTGTAGGGAATTGTGCAGACAATGATTTCTATGGTGTGATACAGACACTCTCTGGACATGGTTTGTATTTGAAAGTTAACCTTATCAATGAGAGAACTGAATGAAAGTTTTAATCTATACAAACACCTTTGTGTTTTTTAAACCTTCTAAACTCATAGTTCTTTTTTTTGTACATTTATTTGTTTGTTAATTTAGATATATGAGGAGAGATAAATGGATAGATTGTTAAGACAAAGTGATTATTATGAATAATGTTTTCCCCTTAAAATGATGGGTTTTTCTAATGTTGTATTCATGTGGATCTCGTAGAATTTGATACAGTAATCAAAGACTAATTCTTATATGATAGGAACATTATTCGTGAACCTTGGAGAGTTTGTTTCATGTGAAGAAGATGCAAAGAAAAACACAAATATCACTATTTCTTGTTGCATTGGAAGAGTGACATCTGAAACAGTATTTTCTATAAGCTCCTTTGGTCATTCTATTGTGTTTCTACCTAAATACTTACAATTTACCTAATTTCATTATTGCATATATAAATATCTCTGGTTACAACAAAAACACACTAGTCTCTAATATCAAAGCTTGAATTAATGGAAGTAATTAAGGCCATTTGTTTCTTTCAATTTCTTTCATTTTGACTAAGAAATTTTCTAAATTTGTTTATGTTGCATTAATTTGGAGATATTTTGGGTTACTCATTCTTGATGATATTGAGTCTTGTATATAGAATAAGTAGGAGATTTATATTTTAGGGTGCATTCTTAATAGGGACTCCCTTTCATGTCTGTTTATTTTTTCCAAATTATTTAGATGTTCAACTTGAGTATAATTGTTTTGATTAATGCATATTAATATCGAATTTTTGGAGCTTCGAACCTCTAAAAAGGAAACAGACATTTTTCACGAGGTTATAGTTCCTTCACTATATTTCATTGGATGTCATTTTTCATCTGATAATGATGAAGTATCTCATATGAAATAAGGTTTAAGAAAGGTGAGAATTTTCATGGAATATGTTGTAGTGGGGAGATCAAAGAAATATTTTGAAGAAGAGGATGGAAGTGATGACAAAGTTTCTCCAAGGAGTGAGGAATGTCAATTTTTTGAGTCAAATGACTCAGATTCTGCTGATGAATGTGAAGAGGGTGGAGCCAATTACAGACTTTTCTTTGGATTTAAGAATTCCTTCAGTTATGGAAGTTTGGTGGAAGCTAATCTTTCCGTTGAAGGTATCCTTCATCTAGACTCTGCAGAAAAAATAGTTGGTAACCATTGGATGATGACTAGTATACTGAGTCTGGATATAATGCCAAAGTTGATTGAGGAGCCATATTCTTTAGACCTCTGATCACCCTTTGCAAAAAAATTCCACGCGGAGACTTCTTTCATGGAAAAGAAGAAAGGTAAGTTTTAGAGTAGCACGAGAGAGGGGAGAGCCATTTTTGAATAAGGCATGCAGAGAAGAGGGTGGAGGTGATATTGATTTTAATCGCAGACAATCAAGCGATGGTATAGATTCCTGTCTCTAACGTTTTTTCTACTCCTGACCATATCACTCTGCACAATACAGAAATTTAATATAGGAAAGGTTATGGTACAATACTGACGCATGGTTGTACTATTTTTGGCATATTTGAGTGCAATATTTTTATGCTACAATCAACAACTGTGTATCATGTGTGGTAATGTGTTTGGTCTGAATGCCTGTGATTAAAATTTGGGATCTTCACATTTTTAAGTAAAAATAGATCAAACATTTTGTTTGTTGTTCTGAATTTATGTTTATTTTTTATCCAGTCGATATGGTTAGTGACTTGGGTCCCTTTTAATCATGCTTCGCCATGTGGCCTTACCTAGTAACATATGACTTTTCTCTTGATATTTTCTTCCCTTATAACTATGTCACATTACTCCGACCATAAAGAAAAGTAAAAGTGTAATACTGATGGTTGCTTGTACTATTTTTGGCATTTTTGAGTGTTTCATTTTGGTGCTACAAATAATTTTGGGTGGTTGTTACATCGTTTGGCATGACTCATGAGAGTTTGAGATATTTTATTTTGATTTAATACTTTTGATTACATTTCTATGCTTCTATATATGGATGATTTTCAAGTATTGAATTTGTTGGCTTGTTTTGGGTTGACCCGGGTTCAAACTATACTGCGCACCAACAAAACCCTTTATCACTGGCCCTTTCAGCAACAACCTGCAAGCATATCACAGTCTCACCCGAAGTGAATAAGGGTCATTGCAAAACCAGGTTTCTACAGCCCCGAGGGACTAAGGGATATGGTATTTTTGTGTTTTCTTATCATTCACATTCATATATTACTTCATTGTATAAAACCATAAATTACTTTGCCACAAATACTTAAACATATCCCATCACAGTTTTGAAGTAACATGAAAATATAATAAAATATTTTCTATTACAGAATATAAGGAAATACACAAGGAAAGCACATCAACATCAATTGTTGCTTTATATTGTAAATCTGTGAATACAACCAATGTTTGACCTGCGCACACAGATGCAAGTTGTCTGTGTACTCAGTTATAGACTCAGGCCTGTGCACACTCAACTGCAGAGCCTCACCTTAATACAAACTACATATTACAAAGATATAATCATAATACTACATCGATACATTGATTGATTGATTGATTGATTCTCTCAAGCTACATAGGTTCTCTTTATGTACAATTCATTGAAGGGCTACATCATTACAATACCATGGTCCAAATAAAATGGGCTCCCTAATACCAGCAACTATAGCCCAAAAACCCCTTTAAAAACTATGTTTTTTACAAAAATAAGGGGCTTCAACCCACCCCGAATCCCTTCACTACCGCGCGGTATATTAAAATATTATGTTGTGATGTCCACTTCATGCTCAGCTGCCTGCTCCACTGTGCACTCTGCTACACAAAATGTGAAGTCTTTGCCAAAAATTAGGCCAAGTTATCCTGTGCATAATAGGCCCCCAACACTCACATGTGACTCGTCCTGAGTCACTTAGCTTCTTTTCCTTTTATTTTCGCTGCAATTTTGTTGTGTGCTTTTTTGAATTGTTGCAGAATGTCTTCAACCTTCTTTTATATAGTGCGCACTTTTTCCAATTTTGCCTTTGTTACTGGTCCTAAAACCTTATTTAATACTGCCTCTTCCCTTTTTTGAAGCTCTTGGATCTTCCCATATACTTCCTAAGACAGTTGGAGAGCCTCATCCTTCCATGGTTGAGTTCTCTCCATCAAAATCCTCTCCTCTTTCCTTAGTTCTTCTATCTGCTTCTGGAGGAACTTTCCTTGAATAATCATGGCAAGCTTCTATGAGACTGGAAAGGTCTTTATAGTTTCATAAATTTCCTCCAATTGTTGATGCTTTTCCTTAATGTCTTCTTGTAACTTCTGTACATTTGGATCCTCCTGCAACGAAGTCCAAATCTACAAAGTTTCATCCAAAAACTTTCCACAGTCTTCCAATTTCGTGGAGATGTCTGTTACTGATGTCTTTAGGTCTATCTCCATATGTTCCTGTACTTTTGGCGACATGGATGGTTGTAGCTTCATTTTTAGCTCATTGATCTTCATTTCATATGAAAATTTCACTTCTGCAATTTTGTCCTTATATTCCTTTACCGTGAGGTCGAGCTTCGCGACTTTTTCCTCCACTAACTCTTCTCCGTGGTCATTGATGTTCGGGACCTCCTGCACGTGACCTCAACCACTTCTTTCAACTTATTTTGCTGCTGCAATTCCTGGTCCTTTTCTTGGATGGCTTCTTTAAGCATTTTATTCAACGAAGCTCGCTGCCTTTCCAATTTAATGTTCACATTTGAAGTGAAATTCTCTCGATGTTTTAGTTCATCCATTATTTATTGATGGAGTTGGCGTAGTATCTGTACTGGTAGCACTACGAGGTTCATGCTTGAATTCCTCCACTCATTTTCCTGCTATTTTACTTCAGCGGAGTCGAACTGCAGGGTCGTGGTAGGTATTTGCGTCATAATTCGTATCCCCATTGTTGGTTGGTGTTGGAACACCTAATCCTACATGGGTAGGTGTGGAATATGAAAAGTCACAATGGAGTCCAAGTGACCTTGGAATGTGAAACCAAGAGTCACACCATTGTACTATAAATGTACATCTTTGTATAATGGAAAATAAGAAAGCCTCACGCTTATCTTTCATTGTGTGTTGTCTCTTGTGTGTGTGCATTCTTCTTCCTCATACACCATGTGTGTGCTTCAACATGGTGTTTAACATGGTATCAGAGCGGGCGATTGCTGGCCCTGCTCCATTTTGAGTGAGCCATTTGTGTTTATGGCCTATGCATATCTGCAAAAATTGTTGGTTTTTTTTGCAGCACTCAAGTGTTTGTAGCAGTCTTTTTGCCACATTCAGAAAGTGGTTTTGGAGAAGGAGCAACATTCAGAAGAAGGAACAGCATTCAGAAGAAGGAGCAGCATTCAGAATTTGTTTTGAAGAAAAGCAGCAGTGTTTTTGAAGAAAGGCAGCACTGCCCATCTGAAGGTTTTCATTCTAATTTTTCTCTGCAATCTCTGCATTTTAAATTTCTGCACCATTTTGGAGCTGCTGGAAAAGTGTTTAATTTGAGTTTCTGAAGAAGAAGAAGTTTCTGGTTTTTACTGCAAAATAAATCTGAGTTTTTTCTGCTGGAAAATTCTTCATCTTTGCATTTTTGAGCTGCTGGAAATTTATGAGAATTCTGGGTTTCTCTGCTGCTGGAAAAATTCTATTGTTGCCCTCATTTCTGCACTTTGTCCATTCTGCTATATATTTGAAAGGAAGAAAATTCTGCTGCTGGAAGAAAATGTAGATTCTCTATTCTCTGCTGTTTAAATTTAAAAAAAAAAAAAAAAATTGGCCTTTGGCCCTCTCTGCAAATCCCCTCTACGCCCTTTGCTCTCGCCTCCTCATTATACAATACACACCACTTCTCTCACAGCGCACCCCGTCCCTACACGTCCATTCCCTCACAGCCATTCCCTCACGTCCCTACACGACTCTACGGCTGCTCCCTTTCAAATCTGCTACAACACTCGATTTCCCATCTCAAACAATGCCCCACACACCTCACTGCACCTCCCTACACCCTCATTCTCCCATCGCTCACGGCCCTATCTCCTCACTGCTACGTTTCATGCGCTAACAGTAACCTAACACACTCACTGTTCCCTATCTACCCAAATCCCCCTTGCCATTACAATATACTACCGCTTCCACTCTGAGCACTCAACCCATTCCATACGCTCCTCACAACCCTTATTACTCCAAAACTCTTCTACGCACAGCGCCCCTTGCCATCCCTCGCGTTCACCTGCTCTCCAACTACTCACACTCCGCTCCCCTTAACTCCGCCTCACAACACTCTTCATTCTTTAATTTTAAATTTTAAAACCCTGCCCCTTCATAATTAATACAAAGCCTTTCGGCCCCCCTCCTTACGTTACATTAATTCTCTTCCCATTAATTAAATTCCCTCCCTCATTAATTTATTCCCTTCCATATATTAAACTCCCCCTCCCTACGTTACATTAATTTATTCCCTTCCATATAATAAACTCCCCCTCCCTTACTTTTTTAAATTCAACTTTTAAGATTAGTTCCCCCCATATAATACCTCCCATTTCAATAATATTTCCCCTTCCCTTTTTAAATATTTAAAATCCCTTTTAATTTAATATCCCTTCTTCTCCCATTAAAAATTCCCATCCCTTTTTTAATAATTATCTTTTTAATTAACATTTCTTTTAAATTTCCTTCCCCATTTTTTAATTATTCCCTTTTTTTTAATTAATTTTTAAATAAATAAAAAATAAAAAATAAAAACAACAGTGGGAGAGGAAGAGCAGAAAGAGAAGAAGAGAGAAAGTATGAACAGCAGAAATAAAAGGAAATGACACGTGAGCAAATGGATTGAATACATTGCAGATTTACATTCTATGATTTGTGGCATTGAGGGTGGTTTTTTTTGAAGAATTTCACATTTGAAGACAAGTTTGCCATCATTGAAAACAGCTCCTTGAAGAAGAATTCAGCTGCCTTAAAGGCTTCTTACACGTATTTTCAGCTGCACACATTTTGCAGAGATATGTATTGAGCTGAAATTGTATTTTGAGTGGAATTTGCCTCTTCATTCATAGTTGGAATCAGTGAATTTGAGTTGTTGATGTAACTCATTGTTGATTGCCCTCCATCATTTGAGGAGCACACTTTGTACTTTGAGAATTCCTCGAGTCATTTGTATTTGTTGTTGAATCACATTGTAAACGGGTGCATTCTCGGTTGAAGCCGACGCCCTTTCATTTTTGAGCCTAAGTTGTTGAAATGGCCAAAATCAAAGAGGCATTAATGTTGTTGAATGACCTCATTCATTCAAATGTTGATGACATGATAAAAATGAGCAAGGATGCTCTTTGTAAAATTCACAGTTGTTTACAAGATGCACATGAGAAGATTGAGTTTTTACAGTTGGAATCTCAGCTCCAACAAGACGAACTTCAGCAAAAGAGTCACCGTTAAAGATTTTGTTTCTGTTCGAAGGGTGGATCGCAACATTTGAAGGACACTTAGTCGATAAAAGTTGCGGTCAATTCCCTCCATTTCATTGCATAAGGTTGGTTGTACGGTCTGACCCGGCTACTTCCTAAGCCATCATCGGACCTTGGGAAAAGTTGTCCCATGACAAGCATGACTGGTCTTAGATATGACTCAGGATGTGTCATTTCATATTCAGACTACACAAAGCCATCATATTTGATGTCGGATTCATATTGACGGTTACTGCAGTATTCCGAGATCACATTTTCACTTCCTGACCACTGAAAATGCCAACAACTGTGATCGAGTTGGCCATATGAAAGATCCAACGCTTTGATCTTCATCCATACGAAAACCTTTAACGATCGGCACACCCATTCTTCGAACGGATGCTTCAGAATGACTCTACCGAGAACCAAGATTCATCTTGGATGGATCGCTTCTTGGCAATGAGCATCAGCAGCCAAGAAGATGTTTAAGTCGCATGTCAGAACATGTTCACGGATATTGAGCAAACTTGCAGCTGAGTTTTCGCCATCATCTCACCTTGTCCCCGACAGGGGGGAAAATGGTGGTCATGTACAAGCTTCGACGATAGATCAAGCAAGCCTGAGCCACAATCTCTCATTCCATGTTCAGAGATGTAGCCAGCAGTTCAAGCGAGCCTGAGCCATAATTCGTCATTCCGGATTCAGAGATGTAGCCAGAGACATGGATGCCCATGAGCATGCCTTCGGTTGGTGGACAACCCACAAAACCATCATTTTCGGTTGGTGGATAACCTAAAACCATCATTTTCGGTTGGTGGATAACCTAAAACCATCATTTTCGGTTGGTGGATAACCTAAAGCCATCATCTTTGGTTGGTGGACAACCTAAAACCACCATAGGTCGTAGACCTCCCTTCTTTTAGGTCGAAGGTCTCCCTTTTTATATGAGGGACAATTCCTCTAGCAGAAGCCTTCAGCTTCTTGCCAGTTTTGGAAGAGTTCCGGGAACTGCAACAAGTTTTGCGTTCCAGTGTTTGTGGTCATCCTAAAACCACCTCTTTTTCCAACATTTCAGAGAGTTGATTCAGCCCAAGTGTTGTCATGTATACTTTGCAGATTTGTATTACAACTCTTTTCTTGGACTCACACATACCCCTTCGGATTAAGGGGGGATGTTGGAACACCTAATCCTACATGGGTAGGTGTGGAATGCGAAAAGTCACAATGGGGTCCAAGTGACCTTGGAATGTGAAACCAAGAGTCACACCATTGTACTATAAATGTACATCTTTGTATAATGGAAAATAAGAAAGCCTCACGCTTATCTTTCATTGTGTGTTGTTTCTCTTGTGTGTGCATTCTTATTCTTCCTCATACACCATGTGTGTGCTTCAACATGGTGTTTAACAGTTGGACTGCTCTTTCTTCTCCAATATTTTCTGCTATCTACACACTAAGCCTCATATCCCTTTTGGTTCTCTTCTATTGGTGAAATTTATTGATCTCACGCAACTCACTCCGCGGTGTTTCTTTCGATGCATAGGAATCTATCAATTCCTGAAGCCCTTCTACGGCCTTTTGATTTCTTAACAACTTCATACAATTCTACAGAAAATATCTTAAAATGATTACTTGATTCCTTGACTCCTGTTATTGTGTAAAAGCTCAGATCTATGTCGAAGCTGGTGAAACATCACAGTTACCAGGCTTTGGCTATGCACTATAGGTCGAAGCTCCAACATCCATAAAAATTCTCTTTGCTTCCATAAATGCTTCTTTTCCTTTCTGAATATAAAAATTAGGATCCTTCTCAGCAACCTTTATAAACCATGTATTTTCATATTCTTTATTTCCATCTACTTTATCACTACCAGTCACAGCTCCACTTCTAGTAATAATACTAATTCGAGGTTCATCGGTCCTCCTTTCAGCAGTCATCATTTGAATATTATGTGTCGGTCGTTGATTCCTCTTTTCTTGCATCTTCACCATAAGTATAGTACATCCTTCAATTACATGATTGAAGTATTTACAGTAAGTACATGTCATGTGGGGTTCTAGTAGTCTCTCACAAAATTACCTGACTGGCTACATTTATAGCAGATGATCTGTCCATGTCCTCGACCAGCTCCACCACCTCGACCTCTTCCTTGGTAACCTCCTAGATCACCACATTGTCCATTTTCTTCTTTTCCATGCTCTTCTTCTTGTATTCTATAAGCATCAGTACTATGCTCCATCATTAGTTCATAAGCCCGACAATTATTTTCATCATGTCCTACTAATTTACAAAATTTTCAAAATAGATTCTTTAGATTCTGCACGTATTTATGTAATAAGTAGCAGTATTTTGAGTAATGTTTGCCTCTCATCCTACATATTTCGCAACATAGGATAGATCCTGCATTCAAGGGATTTGGTGCCCCAATAGCCATGTAATTTATGAAGGCAGGGCACTTCTCTTTAGAATGCCCCAATGATCTTCACTTTGTACACCATACTTTTTCTCTAACTTCCTTTCCTTTCTTGATGTCTTGTACCTGCAGGGTTAGATTTTCCAGCTGACTCTGAATCTATTCCATGACTTCATTAGTATATTCTATAGGTGAAGCTTCTAACTTCATCTCAATCTCCAGATCTTTGGCTTGACTTCCTTGCATCAATGGTAATCTGATATGTGGTAGCAGCGCAGCTATAAACCATTCGTGATGCTTCTACTCAGCTATGTCGCAGCTTACATGATCCAATAACAACTTAAATCTATGATCTAACTCCAAAATAGACTCAATAGGTTTCTATTTGATTTCTTTCAGCTTAGTAATGCACTACGACTAAGGCTTTAGCCTCTTAAACTCTCCTACCAGTGTTGTTTTAATATATGTGAACGTTATGTTCTGATTAGTTTCATACTTCATATACCAATTCAGTGCTTTGTCACGTAGTTTTGTAATGAGTTGTGATTTCTTTATGTTCTCATCATTGATATGCTTCGTTGTCCATACTGCTTCGCATAAAAACCAAAACTGTTATGGATCTTCCAATCAAGTTCCTCTAAAAACAGGTAGCTAAATATTATCATCCATACCTCATCTTGGGGGGAGGGGGAGGGGGAAGGGGAAGGGGGGTAGGAGGAGAGAGAAAAAAACCCTGGCTATTACTGGGTTCTAATATATTCTAACTCTTAGGATGGAAGGGGGAATATTATGAATTTTCCTAAGGGTTATTAGGGTGGATTTCTTATCTTTCACTTTCAAATTCACTTAAAAGAGGACTACAATCAGTCCCTATGAAGGTCTTCGAATCTTGATCACAAAATATCATCTACTATCTATTCTATACCTTTTTTCCACTTCGCATTACTCCAGTTTTTTTCTCAGTTCTTCTCCCAAACATAAATAATCTAGCAATCTAATTGCATCTGTAAAACTCCCTTTTCACGTAGAAGCATATTAATCCAAAGTTTCAAAGATTTTAGATACATACCTCGCGATCCTTTGAATCATTGCTTTGATTCATTTTAGGACACAATCGAGTCTACTACAAACTTTGTAATGAATCCTCCCAAGATGCTATCAATCCAGAAATTGACGACCCTTGAAATCATGTTGTTAGTGCTCTTAAGTCGCTGTATCAAACTAGGATTCCACACCATAGATTTGTCATCCTTAAAATTATCTTTTACTTCATTCAACCTTGATATCTACTCATACAGCTCAACAAGAAATGATGTGAAGAAAATTTCGTATTTCTCTATAAAAAATGTACTTATGTAACCACGCTTCAGATTTTAGCCAAGGATTTTGTTTTCTTGATCTGAAAACTCTCGCTATTTTAGGACTACCCAGCCATGAATCTCTTTCTTCGATGGATGCAACATCCACACATCCCCCAAACATATCTATGTCCCAGAAACGCAACCATTTGATGGCTTGATTAGGCTGACCATGGTTCACACTATACCACGCACCAACAAAACCCTTTATCATTGGCCCTTTCAGAAACGACCTTTAAGTAGATCACAGTCTCACTCGAAGTGAGTATGGGTGGTTGCAGAACCAGGTTTCTGCAACCTTGAGGGACTAAGGGATATCGTATCTTTGTGTTTTCTTGTCATTCACATTCATATATTACTTCACTATATAAAACCATAAAATACTTCGCCACAAAACACTTAAACATAACCCATCACAATGTTAAAGTAACATGCAAATATAATAAACACTTCGTTATGATAGAATATAAGCATATACATAAGGTAAGCACACATGAACATCAACTGCTACTTTATATTATAAATTTGTGAATACGACTAATATTCGACCTACACACAGTTGCAGGTTTTTTGCGCACTTGGCTGCATATTTATGCCTTTGTGCACTCAGCTGCAGAGCCTTGCCCTTACTACAAACTACAAATTACAAAGATACAATCATAATACTACATCGTTACATCCATTTATTGATTGATTGATTCTCTCAAGCTGCATAGGTTCTCTTTATATACAATTCATTGAAGGTATACATAATTAAAATACCATGGTCAAAATACCATGGGCTCCCTAATACCAGAAACTATAGCCAAAAACCCCTTACAAAAACTGTGTTCTTTACAAAAATAAGGTGCTTCGACCCACCCCGAATCCATTCACTACTGCACGGTATATTAAAAATTCCGCTGCACGGTCCACTTTTCCACTTTTCGCTCTACTTCCTCCTCCACTTCCCACTATGCTCCATAAAATGAAGATTATTTTCAAAAAATTAGGCCAAGTTGGGTTGCGCCCAACATATTTTACTTCAACATCAATTTAGAAACTAATAGAACCTTGTTGTTTGTTGCTTCATTTGTGTTTAACTGTCTCTTGCAATATCTGGTAGATATTTATATCAATATTTTTTTTTTGGGCCAATGAGATTGATTCTAGTGTAGCTCTGAACATGTATGGGTGTTTATAATTTGGAGATGACAACTTTACCATTGGTAGTTGGAAACATAAATAACTAGTTAGCAAAGATGGACAAATGAAGCTATTTTTTGAATTATTTTTTTCTTCAATTGACGAGCGAAGTGAACGTGTGGTAGGGGAGACTTCTTGTGCTGCTTTGATAGCATTTTTTGTTGACTGGTTATAAAAAAATCCCAATTATATGCCAATAAAGTCATAGTTTGACACATTGATACGTGAAGGATCTATGGAGTATAGGAAGTTGTGGGAACTGGAGGAATATAGAGGAGGTTCTTTGTTGGGCAATCAAATATATGTCCCCTATCTGTTATTCCTAGAAAATCCCCATTGGCTTCTTCAAGCCTGAAATCTTGGGAGATTCTTGTGAATTCCTTCACGGGGTTGTGCCATTTGATAGTATCTAGGAATAAATTACTAATTGCAATGTCAATGAGAGTGATAATTATGAATCGCGCATTTACATAGTTAGCTGGAATGATTAGTTTTTCTGCTTAAGATAGAAAAGGAAGCATATTACATAATCAATACACTTGGAGAGAGATCATTTGAATATTGTAATTAGGCCTACATATTAAATTTCGATAAGGATACAAAAGTGTAGTATTTATCACAAAGAGAGAAGAAACTAGAAGAAGAAAAGAACAATACCAATTTACTCTATATTGCAGTGGAGAATGTAGAAAATTTTAGTGAGCAATAGCAATAAAATGTAGGTTCCAAATTTAAAGACACAAAGCCACCAGAGGCTCAAGGAAATAGAGATACACACAAAAAACTTATTTGCAAAGGAAAGGATTGTTGCAAGGAGTTTATCAAAGGCATTTTCGCGGCAATTCCCTTATAATAGTTACAGATAGGTATCAAGAAAGGCTTGATGAGAAATATTTCGTTGCATATATGTCTGAAAATTGAAATTCATTTCACAATTGATTCTTTACACCCCCAAAGGACTTCTCCATGGTGTAGTTAAGGGATGCGGCATAATTGTTGTATTTTAGTGGGAAGGCTAGTTATCAATTAATCAGGGAAAAGTGCCTACAATGCGCATGCATCTTACTAACTTATTATTTTACTAAAGCATGTCTGGTGGTCTAGACGAAGGTTGGGTGTCCAATATTTAACTGAAATAGACAACAAATGCTTCACCAAACCATTTTGACTATAAAATTTGACCCAACACTAGAAAATTTGGCGCAATTTCCGACGGCGAAATCGTCGCTATTCCGACACATAGTCGTCGCAAGAGTGACAATTCGAGGACGGAAAAAGTGTGTTTTTCCATGCCGTCACAATTTCGACACATTTACAAAGTGTCACACTACCGACACTTTTTCCGTCACTTCCAAACAAGCGTCGCTCTTCCAACATTTCCCAAACCGTCACACTTCCGACGTTTGTAAACTGTCGCACTTCCAACGAAATGTGGTCCAATGTTTTTAAAGTCGCTCTTCCGAAGTTTGTAAATTTTTGCAATTCTGAAGAAATGTGGTCCGACGTTTTGAACTTCGCTCTTTCGATGTTTGTAAACTGTCGCAATTTCGACGAAATGTGGTCCGACGTTTTGAACGCCGCTCTTTCGACGTTTGTAAACTGTTGCAATTCCGACGAAATGTGGTCTGACGTTTTTAAGCTGTCGCAATTCCGATGCTTACAAGGTGTCAGTATACTGACAACAGGTTCAATTAAAAAAAAAAATGAAACTTTAAAATAGGACAGTAAATCTCCAATATTTGTTATGAATTGTGGGCATTCCAATGACCGTGAAATATTAATATAATAAACCACCCCGCAGCGCTTCGACTATAAACAATCATTTTTTTTTTCACAAGAGAAAAAACGTTGTTTTGAATATATTATATGAAGTAAAACAGTCCATTAAGTCATTACATTTTCACATCTGAAGATTGGAACCCAAATATCCATCCAGAAAAGTGGAAGTCCCACCCCAGACAATGATAGAAAAATACCCCATGTCACATACAGGGACATGATATAAAACCTAGTAACGGTCCACATGGAGATTATCGACAATCTGAGAAAGAATCCAAATATGCCCGAGGCATCTATAAGAAAGTGAAATAGCAGTATGTAGAATAGTAAAGCAACAGATAGAGTACCGACGTCCATTGTTCCAAATACAAATTAAATTACCCAAAATCCTGCAACAGAGAAAAACGCTAATCATGTGAGGAGTGTGATATGTCCAAAATATAAAAAGACCATCAGAACATAGACCAGCATCGCTAGTTTTGAAGGCAGAGTGATAAACATTAATCATTTTTTTTTCACAAGAGAAAAAACGATGTTTTGAATATATTGTATGAAGTAAAACAGTCCATGAAGTCATTAAATTTTCACATCTTAAGATTGGAACCCAAATATCCATCCAGAAAAGTGGAATTCCCACCCCAGACAATGATAGAAAAATACCCCATGTCACATACAGCGACTTGATATAAAACCCAGTAACGGTCCACATGGAGATTATCGACAATCTGAGAAAGCATCCAAATATGCCCGAGGCATCTATAAGAAAGTGAAATAGAAATATGTAGAATAGTAAAGCAACAGATAGAGTACCGACGTCCATTGTTCCAAATACAAATTAAAGTACACCCAAAATCCTTGAACAGAGAAAAACGCTAATCATGTGAGGAGTGTGATATGTCCAAAATATAAAAAGACCATCAGACCATATCAATAAACCAGCAACATAGACCAGCATCGCTAGTTTTGAAGGCAGAGTGATAAACATTAATCATTTTTTTCACAAGAGAAAAAACGTTGTTTTGAATATATTATATGAAGTAAAATAGTCCATGAAGTCATTACATTTTCACATCTGAAGATTGGAACCCAAATATCCATCTAGAAAAGTGGAAGTCCCACCCCAGACAATGATAGAAAAATACCCCATGTCACATACAGGGACTTGATATAAAACCCAGTAACGATCCACATGGAGATTATCGACAATCTGAGAAAGCATCCAAATATGCCTGAGGCATCTATAAGAAAGTGAAATAGCAGTATGTAGAATAGTAAAGCAACAGATAGAGTACTGACGTCCATTGTTCCAAATACAAATTAAAGTACCCAAAATCCTTGAACAGAGAAAAACGCTAATCATGTGAGGAGTATTGGTAACCATATATTGAATTCGAGATGTAAGGTTCAAGCTCGCTTGTTTCCATTAGTAGCCCGCTACAGCATCCACCCTGTTCATAGCAAAAAGGCTCCTGTAGATATACAGAGAAAGAGTATAATACGTAGACTATATAAACATGGCTCTGTATTTCAAAAAACAGGTTTAAAATAGAAACAGGACAACATTTTTTTTTCCAATTGTTATGAACATAATTCGACCGTGAAATATTAATATAATAAACCACCCCGCAGCGCTTCGACTATAAACAATCATATAAGCATGGCTCTGTATTTCAAAAAATAGGATTAAAATAGAAACAGGGAAACATTTTTTTTTCTAAGTAAAGTTAATCTATTAACAGTGGGAATAAAATTACACCGAAGTCAAAAAAATTGCCCAGACTCATGGCAAATTTATCATCAAAAAATCAAAAAATTAATAAGACTTCCCTCATACGGGGAAACCAGTCTTGAACGTTTACAGAATTCAGAAATATTACAGAGGTCCAGCATAATAATATAATCTAAAAGCAGCCCAATTAAGTGGGCCGCGAAGCAAGAAAACCAAATTAACCAAACTACTCCTCCGACTCCTCGACGATTCGGCACAATCCTTCGGAAGGTCCAGGATCACTAGGTGCTACCTCCACAATCATGCCACCGCTCCCCTCCTAAAGGCCCGAATGTTGGCCGGATTTTTCTGAGCTCATTTTCGCCGGACGGGTGCATTTTTCTTCCATCTAGGCCTCCTCCCGAAAAACCATAGTAATTGTCGCTGTGATGCGTGGGCGGTTCAGAGAGAAATTAAAGGAAAAATGCGCAGTGCGCGTCGTGGGAGAAAGTGAAGCGCTGGGGAAATGTGGAGCAGGGGAGCCCATACGGTGGCCAGGTCCTACAACCCGACCTCGCCCACTTCTAGTATCTGGATAGCGACCTACGTGATAATCACTAGACTAGGAAGACGACTCAGTTGAGGGGCTGGAGGGAGCGCGCAGGGGTTGACCTCTAGTGCTCCCCCTGCGACAATGCATCCTATGACACAGGCGAGGCATGGGTGCAGTCTCAGTAGTGGGCACAAGAGGAGACAGAGAAGCAGAATTCCAAGAAACAGACGAAGACAGACAAGGACCAGACCGAGAGAAATGAAAATATGCAGCAAGGTCTAAGCAGCAGTTCAGCTGGCCACTTCTCCTTCTTGTCACAGTGAGCAGGAAGTGTAACCCAGCAACCAGCTCGTCTGAAAAACCATAACAAAATGCCATTTTATCAATGTAATCAAAGGACACTCATCATAATTAATCTCTGATCATTAATGAGAGCCGAAGGCTGGATCATATTGGAGCATGCAGAATTGCTAACGGGAGTGGAGGTCCGATCTTGAACAGTGTTAAAACTTAATGTGATTTGATGTGAAAACGTTGGAACTTAATTGAACAGCGTTAAATCTTAATGCGATTGATATGAAATTGCCACATCCATGTCCCATCGCCTTAAACGCCATCGAATGCACCCGCAGTTGGGAACAGGGCAAGTTTTAATTGAGGACACGTGGCAGAAATTGATTTGAGCGGATCTTTGTTTGGGCCGCTCGCGCAGTGGAAATCCGGACCCAAAAAAGATTAGGGTGAATTTGATAAGAAATTCGCGTCACAACTCTCCCTCCGCACGCCAACCCAACTTCAGACCCAAAAAATATTAGGTCGGAATTCATTTGGTTTTCGCGTCACAAAATTGGCCGACGTCAGCAGGCTATTTTGGAACGCGAATTTGGTTTGAATTATGGTTTATCGTCGTTTGAAGTCCGGCGGGCTCAACTTAAGAACAATTTTTTTTGATCCCATCTTATAAAATTTGTGTTGGTTTTCTTTCATAATACACATATTTATAATAAATCATGGGAATACCACACTAAACATGTGGAAAAGTTATATAAATTATTGAGAACAATCATTTTTATGTAAAAATATCCAAATGTGCTTTTGGGAAATACGAATTCGAGTATTTGGTTCATATTGTTTTAAAGGAAGGAGTGAAGTTGGAGCCTCAAAAGATGCAAGCTATTACAAAATGACCTATTCCTAAGAAAATCAAGGTTCTTAGAAGATTTTTAGACTTACATGATCAGTATGATGATAATTATGATAATTTCACAAAACAATCACTAGCTATTTTGAGGGATGAGATATTAGAACTTCAGCTTGATGAGGATTTTTTAAGAGCTTTATTTCTTCTTTTGAAATCAAGAAAATATTCTCGCAAACTAAAAATATGTGTTCTTGATATAATTTCTGAAAATTATGAAAATGAAATTAAACTTTTTCATTCTCAAATTCAGTCATACAATTTCCGAAATCCTAAAGAATTCTTTGAAAATCTTCCTTCTCCTAAGCAAGAGGAAATTGTACTATCTTTTGACTTGAATTCATTCTTCATAACATTCACTCATTTCTAAACATCTTTTCCTAAGTAAAATCACATTTTACTTAAGAAAATTATGCATTATTTCATAAAAAACCCTCAAAATCACATTTTATTCTAAGTCTAAGTGATGAAGTGATTATAATGCAATTTGATTTTAAATCTTCACTTTCTTAGTTATATTAATGTATTTTGAGTTTACATTGTCCCCTTGTCATATTAACATTGATTTTATGTATTAAATTCTTACAAAAATAACCTTCTCCTATTATATATAACTCATTTTTTATATAATATCCCCAAAAACCCATTAATAAATTTTAGCCAAAGTTATTTATTCCCACATGTTTAAATAAAAAACCCACTTTATGCCCCCTTTGGCTAAATATATCATAATATTAAATTCCGCCCCCTATGGTAGTTAGATTAATTTGATTTAATTATCATATAATAAAAGTATATTGAAAAAATAATTAAAACATGTTTTATTATGTGTTTTAATACAAAAATAATTCTTCCCCTGTGTATTTTAATCCCCCGACTCCCTTTCCCAAGGTTAAAACTATAAACCCTTTGTAAAATCCCCAATACCTCCCTTAACCGCTAACCTTGGTTAAATCATTTCCCGATCACTTTCCTCCATTTTTATAAAAAAATTGATTAATCCTCACGATTAATTAACTCCGCCAATCAAATTCCCCCCGATGAGATTAATTAACGTTTAATTGCGTCGGGCCCTCCATATTAAATCCCCGTCACTTCCACGTCCCCATCGACGTTCAATCAACCCATCTAAGATAAATGGTTATTAATGATATCGCTAGCCATACACATCCAAACAATAACGCGCGATGGCCCAGTGGTTTTCAAACAGTGCCATGCCACGCGTCAATCATTCTATGGAATCGCTCGCTCTCCGCCCAAAACCACTTATCCCCAAAAGCGGTGCGATGGAAACTGCTTACCGCTTGCCTCTCGTGACTCATCCTTCGTACCTGTTGATGTCATCCATTAAATAAATAAATAAAAACCCGTCACCCTTTCGAATTTGTGAGTAAAACAATTTTTCCCGCGTCATTTTCATTATTCTGTGAACGACCAAAGTCTCATGCAGAGAATTTCAAAAACAAACTGTCAAGCGCCATCAACTGTATTTTGCTAAAGACAATTGCATACCAGTAATATAGAGTTCGTACGCCATAGCCTGTACCTATTTAATCACTGTTCATCTCCCAAAAAATAGGTATTTACCCCAATTCCCATTAAAACTCTGTGAAATCCTAGCTTTTGTTTTAAATTCCGCACGAAAGACAGAAACAGAGTTCAATTTGGTCTTATTCAATCCCCAGAATTGTAAATTGCATTCCCAAAACTTGTAATTGTGTTTGTTCTTCACAAAAACCCGAAATTCATTTCTGAATCCACAAGAACCAAAAATGGAGGTTCCAGTGGCTCTGAACGTCGCACCTTTGAATGCCCCTCATAGAGATTTAGACTATCTGCCCCTAGCAGATAGATATTTTCAAATTAAAGACCTCGTTCTTAGTGATAATGTAGAAATTTGCTGAATAATGATTAATTATTCACTGAGACTATCCTGATCACATACAATTCGAATTTATATGCAACACATAATCTCTTCCACTCAACTCAGATCATCAAACATGCGGAAATAAAATCAAGCGATAACACATCAAATCATCATACACATTAACACAGTATGTATGGGGAAAGCTTATAGCTGAAAACACCACAGCTATTTTGTATATTATAATGGAGAAATCATGTAACAAACTCAGTACAATACTCCTCACAAGTACTCAGTACTATCTCATGAAGTTACACACAATCTAGCTCAGTTTTGAACAGGTTATTAGTTCAAAACTCACTGCCAATTGCCTTGCCTCTATTGCGCAATCTAGGCCTGTCTATATAGATATCCAAGGTTCAAATCTCCTTGGCTTCACTGCGCAATCATCATGGGAAATTCCTCCAAGTGTGGTGCAAATCTCATGCACAACTGATGTCGCCACTGATAGCTAACTCCACCCTTTCATCTACCTCTCTCACTGGTCTCCACTGAACTGATCATGCACTGTAGTGAACTGATGTGTTCTTGAGTTGAATAATGAGTTACTAATTAATGAATTAAATAATATTTAATTCACTCCACTCATAAATAATTGATTAGCTAGTTAAACTAATCTCAACTAGTTCAACTAAAATAAACAGAACACAACTCCACTATCTGTCTCATTAACTCCACCAAACTTCTGCCACTGAAGTCCAACTGAAGTCAACCATGCATGAGCTCAATACCCCATAAGAAAAGCGTATTTCCTTCTGGCAGTTGCATGTGCCACATCCGTAGCTCAAACTGAAGTGCTCCAAGAGAGTAAACCGTTGTTTAGAGTCCAAATATTATTAAGGGTAAATAATATTTGACTTCCCTATTTTTAGGAGAGGCAGTCTAAAAATAGCCTTCGACCTCTTCGACCTAAAATATAGAGTCTCATATATTTTTACCAACATGACCAATGCTCCAAGAATCTCAAACTGGAATCCCCGAACCATGCTCCATATGTCTAAAAATAGACATAGTCTAAAAATAGATTTTGCGCCAGAATTTGCCTGCGGGCCCACTTAGTGAAGGCGACTTTATTTCACTAAGCTCCATCATCTTGCTGCATTTTCAACACTCCCTCTCAGCAAGATATGGATTATCTGCAACCCCTATCCTGCCTCTGTGGAATTCGAACTTGCTCCTGGTAAGCGCCTTCGTCAGGATGTCGGCATCCTGATCCTCCGTGGGAACATATGAAAGCATCATGATTCTCCGCTGAACACAATCTCTGATATGATGGTACCTGATGTCGATGTGTTTGGACCTATCATGAAATACCGGATTAGCCGAGAGCTTGATGCAACTCTGGTTATCACAATAAATCACTGTAGGCTCCAAATGCAACCTGAACAATCCTGCGAGGATCTTCCTCATCCAAATAGCCTCGCATGCAGCCAAGCTAGCTGCCATGTACTCGGCCTCTGCTGAACTGAGTGCCACGGATCTCTGCTTCCTGTTGTACCAGGAAATTGCTGTCGACCCAATGCTGAAAACTCCTCCAAAAGTGCTCTTCCGGTCCGTTGGGCTCCCTGCCCAATCTGCATCAGTGAAGCCAGAAAGCTTCGCTCCATCCTCCTGTCTGTACCATAGACCATATCCCGATGTGCCTCTAATATAGCGCAATACATGCTTGCCTGCCTTCCAAAAGAGCTTGGTAGGCTTAACCATAGCTTGCGAAAGCTGGTTAATAGCATAACATATATCGGGTCGTGTATTGACCAGATACATAAGCGACCCCACCAACTGTCGATAGACAGTGGCATCCACTACCTCCGCTGAAGTAGCATCCTCCTTCCTCCAACCACCAGGAAGAGGAGTGTCAACAGGCTTGCAGCCTTGCATGTTGAACCTCTCCAGAATCTGCCGGGCATAGTTGCCCTGAGAAACAAACAGTCCTCCGCTACGTTGCCAAATCTCCAATCCCAGGAAATAATGAAGGATGCCCAAGTCCTCCATCTCGAACTCTCGTGCAAGATCCTCCTTGCATGAAAGTATCAACTACTCATCGCCAGTCAAAATCAGATCATCTACATACAGTACGATGATCAACAACTTCCCCTCCACCACAGTCTGGTACAAGTTAGGATCCGCCTCACTCTTGGAGAATCCAAGCCCGGTGAAGTAGCTGTCTATCCGAGTGTACCAAGCACGAGGTGCTTGCTTCAGCCCGTACAGTGCTCTCTTGAGTCGGCACACATGCGACTCACTGCTGAAGATCTCAAAACCTTCCGGCTGCTCTATGTACACCTCCTCCTCAATAACTCCATTGAGGAACGCAGTCTTCACATCCATCTGATGAATGTGCCACCCCATCTGCGCTGAGAGAGAAAGGATCGTCCGTATGGAAGAGTACCTTGCGACAGGTGAAAAGGTCTCCTCATAGTCAATCCCCTCGATCTGTGAAAAGCCACGGGCGACAAATCTCACCTTGTACTTCTCCACACTCCCATCAGCCGCCTGCTTCACCTTGTAGATCCATCGCGAACCCACCACTGATTTCCCCACCGGTCTTGGGACAATCTCCCATGCACTGTTCTTGACGATCGAATCATATTCTTCGATCATGGCATCAACCCATGCGGGTTCCTCCACAGCTTCCTCAAAAGAGGATGGCTCTGTCACAACACATTGACTCACAAGAGCCATGTATCCAGTGTACCGATCCGGTGACTGTCTCTGTCTGCGCTGTGCCGTAGGTGGTCCTACAACCTTCTCTGCATCCCGAGCCAGTCGCTCAGCTTCTGTAGTGCGCATGCGCCCTCTGATGGTTGGCGCTGCCTGGGTGGTTTCTTCCACCTCCCGAACCTCCTCTTGTGGCTGATCCACATCCGGAAGCTCCTCCTTAGGAACTAACAGCTCCTCATCTGCATGCAAGTGTAGCTCCCTCTCAAGCGAACACTGCATGGCTTTCTCCTCCCGAAATTTTATATCCCGTCGCACAACAGTCTTGCGACTGTCTGGCACATACACCCGATAGTTGTGAGGTGTATCAGTGTACCCCACAAATATTCCAACCTCAGCAGTTGGATCTAGCTTCCTTCTCGCATCCTTCGTCACATGCATGTAGACAAGAGAACCAAAAATCCGCAAATGGGAAATATTAGGCCTCTTGCCAGAATAAGCCTCCTCTGGTGTACTCATGCCAAGAACCTTGTGAGGACAACGGTTCTGCACATACACTGCTGTATTGCATGCCTCAGCCCACAAGTGAAGGGGTAGGCCCCGATCATGCAACATCGCCCGTGCAGCACCCACGATCGTTCTGTTCTTCCGCTCAGCCACCCCGTTCTGCTGTGGGTTATGGGGTGTGATGAGCTCTCTCCGAATCCCTTCTGCACTACAGAACTCCTTGAATTCAGCCGAGATGAATTCACCACCGTTATCAATCCTTAGAGAAATCACCTTCCTCCCCGACTCCTTCTTGACTAGTGCATTAAACTCACAGAACTTCGCGAATGTATCGCTCTTCTTCTGCATGAAGAAGATCCAGCACTTTCGAGAGAAATCATCAACAAAGATCACATAATACCTGTGTTTTGTTGTCGAAGCAACTGAGAAAGGACCACACACGTCTGTGTGAACTCTCTCAAGGATCGTCGTGGCGCGACTATCCTTCTCGTGAAAGGTGGCTTTCACACACTTCCCTAAAGTACACCCCTTGCACTGATCTGACTGCGCAAGAGTGCCCTTAGGAAGCCCAGTAGAAATCTGCTGCAGGATCTTCAAAGCTCCATGGTGAAGGTGGCCCAATCTCCTGTGCCACAGTTCGCCCTCATCATCCCGGCTCACCACTTCTCCCGCCTTTCATGCCATAGCTGCGCAGCCATCTACCTGCAACTGATAAAGGTTCTTGGTTCGAACCCCTATCTTCCGGGTCTCTCCAGTAGTCTTACTGCGCAGAAAGGCTTTTCCTTCGCTGAAGACCACATCATACCCCTTATCCTCCAACATCGCCACAGAGATCAAGTTCTTCTTCAATCCAGGTACATGCATGACATCCTTCAATACAAAGGGTTTACCAGACTCCCTCTAAAAGGATATGGTATCGATACCAGTCACACTGTATCTACCATCATCGCCCATCTCGATGTGCACACCCAAATCTTTTTCCTCCAGATCTGAGAACAACTCCTGATCTCCCGTCATATGAAATGACACACCGCTGTCCAAGAACCATACCGATCCCATCACACTTGAAACCAAGCATGCGATCAGTGAAAATTCAAGCTCGAACTGTGAAGCCAAAGCTTCTCCATCTGCAAATCTTCCTGCTTGCTTGTTCTTCTTCTTCTTTGGACAATTGGTAGCATAATGTCTGTGATCATGGCAGTGAAAACACTTCACTTTCGTCATATCCTGCTTCTTTCCCTTTGCACCAGAATGAGAGGTTTTCTTACCCTTCCCTTTCTTTGCTTTGGCCACCAAAGCGCAGTTTTCTTCATCAGCTCCCTTTGATGAAGAACCATCTCAAGTAGTCCTCCTTATCTCCTCCTGCATGAGATCCGCCCAAAGGCACTCCCATCCCGGCAGCTTCTCCCGACCATTGACACTATATTGATATGAGTGCCAAGCCTTCGAAAGACCAAGGAGAGCCAGGTCGACCATGTCCTCGTCTTCGATAGTCACCCCCACACTTCCCAGCTCATCTCTGCATTGAGTGAACTTCGTGAGGTATTTGGCGATATTGTCGCCCTTCTCCATCTTGATGTTCCTTCTCTTATCTTTGAGCGCTAGCTTCCTTTGGTCGCTCTTACTCTGGAATAGATTTTTCAAAGCTTTCCACATTAAATATGGAGTAGCCTTTCCATGCAGGCTGGATACAATATGATCCTTGACGCCCTCCAACAGGATCCTTCGACACTTTGCCATCTTCTTTTGCCATGCATCGAATTCAACAGGATCAGTGGGCTTTTGGACATCCGTTTCTACGAACTCCTTCAGACCATTATCTTCTAATACTGCCTCCATGCGATCCTTCCATGCAACATAATTTGAACTGCCTTCAAGAGCATATTCGAGTCGCAAACCGTTGAAAGACATTTTCAACACTGGCACCAAGAAAACAAAACTACTGCAAAATTTCGAATTCCACCTCAAAGCTCAGACGCTCTAGATCGTGAGAACAAATTATTTCTAGCACAGAGATTGACTGCAAGGGGCATTTACCAGACCTTTCACTTTCCGAAGAAAGATGAATCCGGAGGCTACCTGGCCCGCATGCAGACTCTGTCTACCAAAATAAGTTTGTAATCACTGTGATGATCAATCTCTGCTTCAATAGCTCCGATACCATGTAGAAATTTTTTGAATAATGATTAATTATTCACCGATACTATCCTGATCACATACAATTCGAATTTATATGCAACACATAATCTCTTCCACTCAACTCAGATCATCAAACATGCGGAAATAAAATCAAGCGATAACACGTCAAATCATCATACACATTAACACAGTATGTATGGGGAAAGCTTATAGCTGAAAACCCCGCAGCTATTGTGTATATTATAATGGATAAATCATGTAACAAACTCAGTACAATACTCCTCACAAGTACTCAGTACTATCTCATGAAGTTACACACAAACTAGCTCAGTTTTGAACAGGTTACTGGTTCAAAACTCACCGCCAATTGCCTTGCCTCTATTGCGCAATCCAGGCCTGTCTATATAGAGATCCAAGGTTCGAATCTCCTTGGCTTGACTGCGCAATTTTCATGGACAAATCCTCCAAGTGTGGTGCAAAACTCATGCACAACTGATGTCGCCACTGATAGCTAACTCCACCCTTTCATCTACCTCTTTCACTGGTCTCCACTGAACTGATCATGCACTGTAGTGAACCGATGTGTTCTTGAGTTGAATAATGAGTTACTAATTAATGAATTAAATAATATTTAATTCACTCCACTCATAACTAATTGATTAGCTAGTTAAACTAATCTCAACTAGTTCAACTAAAATAAACAGAACACAACTCCACTATCCGTCTCATTAACTCCTCCAAACTTCTGCCACTGAAGTCCAACTGAAGTCAACCATGCATGATGCCATCAAACCCTTGGGAACCACGTGATTCCTCTGTCAGATGCATGAGCCACTTCTGTAGCTCGAACTGAAGTGCTCCAAGAGAGTAAACGGAAGTTTAGAGTCTAAATATTATTAAGGGTAAATAATATTTGACTTCCCTATTTTTAGGAGAGGTAGTCTAAAAATAGCCTTCGACCTCTTCGACCTAAAAAATAGAGTCTCATCTATTTTTACCAACATGACCAATGCTCCAAGAATCTCAAACTGGAATCCCCGAACCATGCTCCATATGTCTAAAAATAGACATAGTCTAAAAAATAGATTTTTGCGCCAGAATTCGCCTGCGGGCCCACTTAGTGAAGGCGACTTCATTTCACTAAGCTCCATCATCTTGCTGCATTTTCAACAGATAATCCTCTTCAAACCTTTTGTCGCTACAGAGATAACTTTATAAACGGTTCTAATATTATTGGATTATGGGAATCCAATCTCCCCATGTATCTTCTCCCCTCAGTCCATATTTTTCATGAGTTAATTCATTACTGCCATGCAAACTATGACCCCAATCAAAGAGCAGTTTTGTCCCTGAGTCAGAACATCCTTTTCCCAATCACTACTCAGTTGATAAATGAAATGCTACAATTTCAACCTGGTCAAGCCCTCACTCCCTTGTCCATGGGAGAATTACTTGAAAAGTCTGCCAATTTGTCCCATGAAGAGTTAAATCACATTTGTCAAACCTTCATGTTACCATAGCATCAGCCCAAAGGCCCTCCCCCCTATGGTTATACTTTTTTCACTAATGTGGGCATGCTTATTCTGAATATGATATCCTTTATCATGGGTTTCAATACTAATGAATATGTTGATCAATTAACCATAGTATTGTTGTCTATATTTACCCCTGGACAATCCCCTGCTGTCAAGTATGATTTTGCATCCTACATTGCTGATAAAATCCATGATCAGTTCATGATATTTGAGAATGAAAAAGTGTTCAAATATTCTTCTGTTATATATCATCTCATGATTTATTACCAATCAGAAAGTTTCCCTTTCCATGTTCAGAAACTTGATGCCAAAGGAAATCCTAGGTCTGTGATATTTTGGTCTTCCATCACCCATAATTCATCTGATTCTCCTTACTCCTATAATGAATTTATTGACCTATTTTTACACCCTGCAACCACTTTGTTAACAGGAGTTTCCTCTCCTAGAGTCAATAATGAAATCAATAAAATTCTACAGCTCTCAAAGTGCACCCTAATAAAGAAGAAAAAATGGTAGAGTAAAGTAGGTAGGGTAGGTATATGATGTTGCAGAATTGCATGTGATGGACAATGACTCTAAATGTGTTAATATTTACTTTCATCACAAAGTGCAAAGGAATACATTTAAGAGGGGGAACTAATACAACGTTAAAAAGAAAACCAGAGCACACATCTACAAATTACCTCCTTAGCTACTGTCACACCATCATTAACTATTTTTAAAGAATCATGCTTGCTCTCCAAGACAACATTTTTCCCTTCGCCCCAAGGGTGACTCCAACAAGATCAGCAAGTTTGTTCACACCGCCTGCAAGACAAATTGAAAATGCTTTCAGTAAGTGTGCAATTGAATGTCAGTCCATATGCCAAAACAACCCTCCATGAAAAATTAAAATAACACATTAAAATCGAATATAAGTGGACAAGGAAAGATCCACCACATTGAAGTTTCACGTGTAAGTGACCTTCCTTTAAACATAATTTTTTCTCTGACCTGCAATTTTTTTGTCACTAAGCCATCCTTGTTGAAGTACAACTCCTTTTCCATAGCTCTTGTATTAAATACCTTCTCTCTATCGCGTAATCTCAGAGTCCCTCTTCTGCTTGAGCGATTGAAGGAAATGGGTGGAAAAACTGAAAGGGAAGACAATTGTCTGCCATAATTATCAAACATTGCACCCAACTTCTTCCCCTTTCCATTGTTACCCAATGAGGTAGATGTGTCAATTGTTGTCATACTGCCCAAAGCAGAGGCCATCTTCTCTTATCCTGAATATAGAATTACAAGATATTCATATTAGTATGAACCTTAAAAAACATGACTCCCATTGCTAAAAACCACTTTTAAGTTGTAACAGGCAAACTAAACAACTATCGCAACTTTTGGCAACTTCTGGAGAATTAAGAGAGAAACAACCAAAGAGAAATACAACCAAAATCCTCATTTTAATGAGACCGGACTATATATTTGCATTAAGATAATAGAAAGAAATCACGACTATATTAAAGCCGACACAAAACAATCTTTAACCAGTGTCTCTCGCGGCCTTCAGGTTTCCATGCTAGAGGTTGCATATTTTTAATTTAAATTATTGACCTCTCGTGCCCATCTATGAATGCATCCAATGGGATATCTACATCAAATGCTCCTTTATATCCCCAAAAACAAATTCCCTACTACAAGAGCACCAGTATTGATGGATCACCCCACACCATCCCACCCACTAGAAACGGTGAAAAAGGAAACCCGAGAAACCTTCTGAAATATCTCAATATGACTATATGGGTGGTTCTTATCAATCAACCAACCATTCAAAACATGCTCATCAATCCAAACCATAAGTATTATGTGACAATATTCAAGCAGGCACTGAATCGGATTTCTGAAGCTATGTTAGAGAAACCCTAAACTCTCACCGAAAATAGGTGAAATGTGGCACCACTCAGAGATTGACATGTGCCAATTGGTACAAGTGGTAGACAATTGGCATGCTCAAACAACGAGGTGATGCAGGAATGACATGAGGGAGAAAATATCAGAAAAGCCCCAAATCTCGAGAACTAAAGCTCATCACCAACCTGAGATTGACAACTTTACATGATGTAACCTATGAAATCGTAAATGGAGAAATCATAGTAACAATAAAGTAACCTATGTAATAATAAAGTCGGATTCATCCTGGGAGTGGTAATGGGAGAAATCATAGTGAACAACAGGAAACATGCAGAGTTGCTTACAATCAAATAGATGAAAAACACATACAAAAAACCTAGATAATAATCATGAACAAGCTTAATATTGAATTATGAACTGTAAAGGAACTTACAAAATGTGACATTACGAACCTGGTCAAGCGCACAAGAAAAAATATCCTGGACATGACCCTGTTTGACAAGTTGTATTGCTCATGATGCAAGAAGATTTGTACCTGCACTGCCAAGTCAATCAAAATCCATCATTATCTATACAATAAATACAAGTAATTGATGTAGTATTTTTTACTCTAAGATGCATTCTTATGATAATGTTAGAACATATGTTGAAAATGTCAAAACATACCCGAATAAGCTCCTCTTCGTTTCAAGAACAATTTATTGGAGTCGCATGAACTTGGAACAAGCCTCCCACGATCTGAAAGAGTAGCAACTAAGTCAACACTGACTTTTTTGTTGCTACGCTGGATCAAGGGAGGTTTTCTCCAAGATTAAATCATTCCAATAAATTATTCTCTACTAAACAGGGCCAACCACGTGAAGGTGGAAGCTCTTATGGCCCCTCCCCCCCTCACATCACTCTCAATTCCCCAATACCCAATCTATATTTCATTTTTTACTTTCATGAGCATAAAAAAAAATATTCAATAACTAATAAAAAAAAATTCAACAAAAAGTACGCAAGGAAACATTGAAATTAATGCTTGACATAAAAATAGTATGATAAATGATTTTTTTATATAACGCAAAAAACGTTCCAAGTATGGTAACATTTGTCTTATAATAATACAATATTTTACATTATCAAATTTTCTTTTTCTTCTTCCTATTTCTAAAGCTCCTAATTACATCATCAATATCATCGTGCTCTGCTCCTGTTTCGTGCCTTTCGACCCGCACTGTTGACCTAGTTGCGTAGTCACGATGTATGGTCTCATCCAGTGACGGGGCATCGCCTACAAAAACAGATAATATTAAATTTTAATTGTCATTTTTTAAATATCATTGAACTAGTTCGGTAATATTAATAAAAAAAATTGCAATGAGATTATTTACCCGGTGCACCAGTTGTCGCCGCTGACCTAGTTGCGTAGTCACTATGTCTGGTCTCATCCAGTGACGGGGCATCGCCTACAAAAATAGATAATATTAAATTTTAATTGTCAGTTTTTAAATATCATTGAACTAGTTCGGTAATATTAATAAAAAAAATCGCAATGAGATTATTTACCTGGTGCACCAGTTGTCGCCGCTGACCTAGTTGCGTAGTCACGATGTCTGGTCTCATCCAGTGACGGGGCATCGCCTACAAAAACACATAATATTAAATTTTAATTGTCATTTTTTAAATATCATTGAACTAGTTCGGTAATATTAATAAAAAAAATTGCAATGAGATTATTTACCTGGTGCACCAGTTTTCGCCGCTAACCTAGTTGCGTAGTCACGATGTCTGGTCTCATCCAGTGACGGGGCATCGCCTACAAAAAAATATAATATTAAATTATAATTGTCAGTTTTTAAATATCATTGAACTAGTTCAGTAATATTAATAAAAAAAATTGCAATGAGATTATTTACCTGGTGCACCAGTTGTCGTTGTTGGGACTGTTGCCCTGTCTTCCTCTCTGGTGGTAAGATCCTCAAGGGAAACATTCTTTGTCATTTAAACAAAAAGCGTTATAAGGACAACCATCAAAATATAATTAGAAAAAATTATAAGTGGAAATTAATTACTGTCACGGCCCTCACTGATAGTAGCATTGTCGGCCTGGTCCCCACTACAATGATTAGGTTGCACGTGAGGATCATCTACATCTGGCTCTAAAACTGGGTTATTTGCCTCATCGGTAGTGCTGCTCCCTTGATTTAAACAAAGTTGTTAGACATTAAATTTATGGACGAAAACAAACATATTGAAAGGTTAATGTTTTACCTTATCAGGCATTCTGGATCTTGGGACCTGCCCCAAGCTTCTGCGACGTTCAACTACAGCATGATAGCCGAAATGGAAAGCGATATTTTTACCTTCCTTTGTAGTTTTTGTTCCGAAGTCATCACCCTACATTACATATGATTTTGTATTTTTAATCATATTTGATAGGATTACAAAAACGTTGGAAGGCGATACAATTAATTATAAGATGTTTAGCTACTTAATTACAATTCTTGCAGCTAATTTCAAGTAGCCGCCCTGGCCTAGCTTTTGATGGCCCTTTTTTTTAATCCTAACTTTGGTTGCCTTTGAGGTGTCAGGAAACCTAGCATCAAAGTATTGAAGTCAGATAGTACACTTTTATTTTAGACATAGAGAAAATTAAATCTATTGAATTAAAGTTGTAATTTACCTTGCGGGTCCAGTTGGCATTTTTTCTTCTTTCTTTGCCCTTTTCTCTTTTCCGTCATGGATGAGTGCTCTCCACTCACTCTATGGAACTGCGAGAGGACGCTCATATCTAGGGTTAAATTTCAATTGCGTCCTATAGGTGTCCCTGGTATATTTCAAATATTTTCCGGCTACCCGAGCCACCACTGTTCTGTCAAATGTGTCGACCCCAAAATGGGCTTCCAGATAATCTAGAAGTTCTTTTTCAGGTTGGAATTCTAGGAATTCCACCCTGTGCATATGGTTGGGCCAAAAATTACCAACGCATGGCTCTCGAAAAACCTGTAGAACTCATTGTTTCCTACACACACAAAAAAAAAAAAAAAGGAAGAAGAAGAAGAAGATATTATCATTAATTTAAAAATAAAAATCATGATAAATATGTTTTAGATAAAGTACATGAAATAGTTAAAATATTAACATTTTCCTGGGAGTTGTACATGCTTTATAGGGACAGCTTCATCGTTCACCAACAACGTGCCATTAATGGTCCCTGTGGAGCTAACATGTGTAGCTCCAGGAAACGCAATAATGTAGTTGGCCATATCAGCCTCATCATTGCCAACACGTTCAGCGGTTGGCTGGGTGTCTGCTTGGGCAGGGTGTGTTTCTTTGCTGGCACCTAAAGGAGTAGAAGGTGTACGAGAGGGTTTTTGGGCAATCTCTTGCCCTTGTGTCCCACTACCACCAACACCGGGTTCAGCAAGTGCCAGAAAACGCTACATACAAAAGAACTTTTTGTTAGTTTAGTCAATGTAAAAATTAAAAATCAAACTATCACAATTCATCTCATGCAGAACAAAAAAAACATCCTTTTGACCTTTTATTATTACCTGATATCTTTCTAGCTGGCTCATAAGATGTTTTATCCTCTTTTCTGTTTCAAGTGTTTGAGGCCATCTATCAAAGTATTAAATTTCGACCTTGCATCTCATGCCTTTTTTCGCAACAAGAACACTGGAGATAGGGATGAAGAAAGCTCTTCCTCAAAGAGGGAATCATCAGGCATACCATGGCTAGGTGTCTACATATTTGAACAAATTAATATTATTTCAATTATGTAAATAGCTAAAATACCTGAAGATAGAGCAATGCTAGCACTTTACATGTTCTTCCGCTGGCCTCTTTCCGCGATCATCCCATCTCGGGGTTGTTCCTGCACTGCTCTGATCAGTCCGCCACATTGCAATAAAATTATAAATGTAAAAACTTGAAAACAATATCTAACTTGAAAACACAAAATGAAAACTAAAATAATTTCTAATAAGACACCGGAAGACAGAGTTACAGTTTCAAATATGCCTTGCATTGAATTCAGTCCTGGAAACATGTCATTGCACATTAAGGCACCCAAACAAGAGACGAGTTGACAATGAAGACCTTATTGAATATATTGTTGGAGAAAATTCTAGTAAACTTGTTGTGAAGACCTTGAGGACATTTTTGGAGCAACATTGTTGAAGCCGATGGTATAGCATTGTTGGAGACGATCTTGAAGGGCCTTCAAGTGAAGATTTTGGAGCAACTATTGAAAAATCCTTAGAGCATTTAAGTAAGGCCCTTTCTATATTCCATCACCTTTTTCCTTTAAATATCCTTTAAACTATTTTGTTGATATTTAATGTTTGAAATCATGTTATAATTCCTTGATTATATGTGTTTGGGGACTTTCCCTTTGAAATTACCCAAAAATACCCTGGCAATTTTATCTTCAAGATGCATGTCTAACCCTATTGTTCAATATTTTGATTGATAGTAGTAAACATAGAGAGTTAGGGGGCTCTTGACTTGGTTTGGTTGGGCCATTAGATCCCTAACATCTACTAGGGAGAACCCCCCTTGAGTTGGAGGAGAGATAGCCCGAAGTGAAAAGAGGTTGGTGAGGTGATAATAGGGCTATTGAATTACACATGGTATCACACTTTAGCTTTAGGACTTTATCTTGAGAAGTGCGAGATTTTGCTATATCAATTCTCAAATTGTTTACAACACTATTGTTAAGAACTAATAATAAGTGATGTTGAGGGGTTTTGGGGTATAAGAAACAATACCATTTAAAAAATAGGGTTCTCAGTCCTTGGCATTCCTTCACCTAGGCCTAAGGGCACACTAGAATAATTTCACACTAAACCATGCAAACTTAAAAGTAACTTAACAGATCCATAAAGTAATAATAATCATAATTCCTAATTTCCTATTGTACGATATGATGCAAATTATTCAAACATGAAGCAATGAAGACATGCAATGTCCGAATTTCAAGATTGATGAACCAATACAAGAAGTTAGAAACTACAACTTTGATTCAATACTTTGTGTCCTAACTCCAGGAAGGAATCTAGTTTGTAGTATAGAACATGCATCGTGTATTATCAATTCTTAATTGACAACAACTAAAGGTCATATACCTCATCAATTCCTTCCCATTTTGTGTTTTTATGTTATATTCCTTATAAAAGTGTCAAATTTCTCTCAAAGTAAGCAACCAATGAATAAAATAAAAAATAGTTGAGATATGATTGAGAAATGGTCATTTATTTCTTGAAAGGATCTTCACAATTTCTTTGGTTGTTTTTCATCTCAAGAAACAAGAAATGACTTAAGAAACTATCGTGATGTAATATAAGAAACAACACGATGCAATGGCCATTTTCAAAGCCAAATGATGTCCATTGAGGACATGGCCTTTATTTGGTTCCTGTTTCATAGGAGTTTCGGGTAGAAATGGAACTTTGTTGTACCATTTCCAGTAGTAAAAAGGGAAAACCTTCTTTTTCCATGGGAAATAATTTACCTTTCCTCTTTCAAGATAATCTAAATCACAAAAAATATGAACTATACTGCACACATTCTTGGATAATGTGAAAGTGGAAAAGGAATACCCTACACAAGTGATGCACACATGTACATTTGAACACTAATAGATTTTTGTAGTTGAAATGCAATTTTTGTTTTCATTTAAATGTAGGGTTTTTAAATCAGGGAGAAATAATGGCTGCCAAATTAATAAGCATTTCTTTGGTAAAAATTTAAATCTTGTATTGGGTGATGAAGATAATAGAGGGTATTGAATCTTGATTCTTGACATCTAGAGAGAACCCTACAGCCTAACACAATCCAATGGAATTGACCAAAAAAACCCAAGTAGATTCAACCCTACTATAGGAGGAAGGGCCTACAGTAAGAACTTACCATTTTGCAAGAGCTGAGGGCGAATGTTGTTCTGCAAGAGCTGAGGGAAAATTTTGTTCTGTAAGAGCTAAGGGCAAATGCAGGGCGAATGTTGTTCTGCAAGAGCTGAGGGCGTATGCAGGGTGAATTCTGTTCTGCAAGAGCTCAGGGTGAATGCTGAGGGCGAATGCTGTTCTGCAAGAGCTCAGGGGGAATGCTGAGGGTGAATTTTGTTTTGCAAGAGCTGAGGGAAAATGTTGTTCTGCAAGAGCAGAGGGAAAATGCGCGCGTGATATCAGATGTTAATGTAGCACACATGTACATTTGAACACTAATAGATTTTTGTAGTTGAAATGCAATGCATGTTTTCATTTAAATGTAGGGTTTTTAAAGCAGGGAGAAATAATGGTTGCCAAATTAATAAGCATTTATTTGGGAAAATTTTAAATCTTGTATTGGGTGATGAAGATAATAGAGGGTATTGAATCTTGATTCTTGACATCTAGAGAGAACCCTATAGGCTAACACAATCCAATGGAATTGACCAAAAAATCCCAAATAGAGTCAACCCTACTATAGGAGGAAGGGCCTGCAGTAAGAACTTACCATTTTGCAAGAGTTGAGGGCGAATGTTGTTCTGCAAGAGCTGAGGGCGAATGCTAAGGGTGAATGCTGAGGGAAAATGCTGTTCTGCAAGAGCTGAGGGCGAATGCTGAGGACGAATTCTTTTCTGCAAGAGCGGAGTGCGAATGCGCACGTGATATCAAACGTTAATGTAGCTATTGCGACGGATACGAAACAATAAAATCATTTTTATGTAGCGTGCATATAAGTTTCGTATTTTTATGTAGCGCGCATATAAGTGTCATTATACCGACGGCGGAAAAAGTGTCGCTATTGCGACAGGTGCCTCCAAACGTCGCAATTGCGACACTTAGACATTGTGTCGCACTTGCGACGTTTGGAGGCAGTCGTTGCAATAGCGACGCTTTGGGCCATGGTGTCGCAATTGCGACGTCTTCCTCCAAATGTCGCAATTGCGACACTTTTCTAAGTGTCAGTATTGCGACACTTTTCTATAAACGTTGGTATAGGGACGGTTTCGGGCGGGATGGAAAAAATTTGGGGAAATTTCCGACATTTGGTCAAAAGCGTCGGAACCAAGTGTCGGAATTTCCGCCAAATGTAGTAGTGCAAGGATAAAAACATTCTTTAAGCAATTTGTTGTAACAATTAACATGCAATGAGTATACTTAGAGGTTTTTTTGTTATATATTTACTTACAACTCTAGAAAAGGCTTGGAGTTTCACATCATGTTAGATAAGGGTGTCCTCAAGAGGTATGATTTTACAATTTTGTAACACATTTTACAACTGGCATTGAACCTCCACATATTTTTAAATTATGGCCATTATTTTAAGATTAGACTGGGATGCATGGGCTCTGAATTGGTTTTTATTGTAAATATTATTTCCTTTAACATTATCTATTTCACACACAAGTGTCAAGGCTCTTGTATGATGTCCCAGTGATATTTCATTATTGTTTGTAAAGACTATGTTTTTCTTGGAAAGTCGGCATCCCATAAAAGCTAGACAAGAAGCTGGGTTGGAATTGATGGTTGTCTATGAGACTTGACAACATCATAATAATACGAAACATGATTAGATGTTAGTAGAATAGTATTTTAAAATGTGATATTTACATATTAATACTAATGTGTTGTTAAATAATAGACTTTATTAGACAACAATGTGGAAGTTAAATAACATCTTTTCCAATGAAAAATTGTTGAAATGGCTATTTAGTCTCATATTTTACTTTATTTTTTGTGATCCTTCAAGTGGCAAGGCACCTTCTACTAAGAAAATTTTCCTTTGTGACATATCATGCTTGTAAGTTAATCATAAATCTGTAGATTGGTTTTACTTACTTTTGATGATGGGTAGTTCCAATAAAGGGAAATGTTTAGTTGGGTTCAATGTTTATCCTCTTTAGATAAGATTGACTTCTGATAATAGAATTTTATGCCATATGTAGACATTTTTCACTATCATGGACATGCTTAATGGATAATACTTGGTGTCATTCTTGTGAATGTGTGTTGTACCTCTTTGTAAAAATATACAATTTTTAACTCTAATTTTCACTTCATTGACCTCATTGTGCTACTATCTCATTGTGTTTCAATTCCTTAACCAAGGAAAACGTAGAATATAAATAAAAAAGTGAACAACGATCTTTGATGAACCCAAGACACAAATCTACAATGAACCTATGCTAACAGTGCTAGACAAACTACCATTATAAGTGATGATTGATATTAATATGTGCCAAGGGTGCAACAAATGCTTGAAGACATTCTCTAAAGTGAAGATCAAGTATCCAACCATAAGGAGTTGTATGGAATTGTGGATACACTAAAGTGTTGGTGAAATTATGCCTTAGGTAAGCCTGATAATATCTAATATTGGCCACAATTCCCTTAGAAATTTTCTTATCAAATTAATGTAGTAGAAAAAACTTATCAGTCTACCACATTGACAAAGACATTGTAAATTATTTGAAGCATTAAATACCTTTATTACAATTAGTCTAGTAGATATGGGAACTATAATGACTACCTCTCTAGACACAAGACACTAAACCTGATATTGATTCAACACTATTTACCTGCCAAGGGTGTTGACAAACCATCAAAATATTGTGAAAAAAACTTTAAAATTATAGGAAACCATGAGCATAATTACAAATACAACAATTACAAAAGAGGAGCATGGACACATTTAAATGGCTATTCTTTATGGAAATCCTTAAGCACCATGTAGAATCTTGATGATTGCAGCCCTAAAAAATCTAGAACCGCACATAAACATATTGGTTATAATTTACCTTGTTTGTGTCATGTGGTTCCACCCATTTTCAGGTAGTAATCATGGAGTGGTGGATAATGTTTGCCATTTTGCATGAAATACAGGATTCCAATTACATATTAATCAAGAACTTCAGTTAATTTATCATCAAATAAAAGAACATTTGTATCCAAATTCCTCCATGATCTAAATAATTAAGTTTCCATGTACTATATATGTCCAAAATTATAACTGAATCCATTGAAATTCACTTCTTAAATACATAAAATTTATTCAACAATCATACAATTGGTTTGGCACAAACATGCACTGCATTCCAAGTCAACCGAATTTTATTTTTTCATGATAAATTGTTTTATTCAGTCATAAGGCACTTCCATCACTATCATGGGATAATTTTGTGCCACAACTTGAACATATTTAACACAAAAAATTGCACGAAATGGGTGTTGATATGCCTTATCCACAATTGATTTGTCACCATCTAAGGCACCCTTCATCGTTTTGGAAGAGGGATCCAATTTAGAGACAACTTACCTAGTTTATTCCCAAGGTTGGTATCAACCGTTGAACGAGTTTGTTAACTTTTTATCTATTATTTCCACTTTCATGAAAAATACATATCTTGATCCAGATTGTTGTTCACTAGGGATGGGTGCCACTGTCTCAAAATAATAATCAATTCAAATGTTTCCAAATCTTGCATTTCTTCAAACACGGTACACTTTCTTATTCATAAACTTAAGTCTACAGATTTTGGCATTCTTCATTGGTTTCATAGATGAAAAATTATCTCATGGAATTGCATCAACTTCTTCAACCTTGGGAATCTTATTTCTTAGTAGTGGAATCTCTTGAGGCTATTTTTTTTATTTTTGAATATTTTGAAATATTTTTTGTAGTCGCCACTCTCTCTTTGTTTCATTATCAATGCCCAATCTAGAAAATTTCCCATAAATTAAAATTATTTTGTGCAACCTCAAACAAATTTGCACACAATCCTTTAGTTCTCTTCCAAGATTTTTCTAGCATTTGTTGAATTTTATTTAGTAAAATAATTTCATTATGAAATTTGCCAAATTCTTGATGTTTAAGTGACATGTTCTTCATGGCTTCACACAAACTATCACCCTAAATATTTTACATATATTGCTTTACCTACTCCACTTTAAAAAAAAATAAAAAAATAAAAAATAAAATTTTGTTTGATTTAGTGCCCCTAGGCATGACATACCAACTATTTTTTTTTCTCAGTAATTCTAAATCTATTATGAGAACATATGGTACATAGCGTTCATGGCCTGCATGAGGCAGATTGTCAGCAAAATATCAAAGATTGAGTTGCCCTTTGAGGGAAACCAGCCCGAGCATTGTTTAAGAGTCGCCTCATCCGAGGAAACCAGCTTTGACACATCAGTACTAAACAAAAAACCAGTGTCGCCCACGAGGGGAAACCGACTCATTCTAAGATTTTGCCTAAGACTAAAAACAACAGCAATTGCCAAAAATTCATAGAGACCGTACAAGATTACTTGAACGTGGAGCTCAGCTAGAGGCCGTAGTTGCCTAAGGGTGATTCTTCTTCTATTCTGCACCATCCCGCGTCTTCATCTTTGTGGGTCGGATCACTTGGAGCTGCAGCTGGTTTAGCATCTCGAACTCCCACCTGGAAACCTTTAGCTTGAGGGTTGTTGGAGCAACCCTCTCCTCCTTTGCGCGAAGCATCGAAACCTGCAGGCATAGTGGTGTGCAGAGCAGAAGATGGTGCAGGCTCATTATTCGGAGGGGCAGTAGACAGAGGGGCGGGAGTAATCTCGATAATCTCTTTGAAAGAGACAGTGACTGTTGTGATGATCAGAGGCTTGTCGAAATTGCTTTGAAAGTGGAAAATGGCGGTGGAAGGGTTGTGTAGGGGCGCGATAGGAGCGGGGCAGGAGTCAACAAGAGGTCTGGAGGTTTCAGATCGCTGTCTGGGCAAGGAGGGGACTCTGCGTCTACACTCGGGGCCATGCTGGTGTCTCGCTCGAGAAGGTTGCTCGAAGCTGTCTGGAGAGGAAGACGATGTCGAAGAGGCAGAAAGAGAGCGCCAACGCCTGGCTGAGGGAGCACGCGTGCTGCCCCGTCGACACCTTAGCCTATGTCTGAGCCTAGGCATAGTGTGACCAAGGTCAAGGGGATGAACAAATGGGAAGCGAGGAGGCAAAGAATCCAAGAACTCAGGCGGGGTAGCAAACAGACAAGAACAGTAAGGACTGTGGGTGTAGTGCAAACCAGGTAAAAAATCGATGCAGCAGGTGAGCGGATAGCATCTGCCTACCTGAGTGCGGAAACTAGGCGAGGTAGCTTCCTGAGAGCACCTGGAATTGAGAGGTCTAATCTGCATAGGCATGAAGCTCAGCTGGGCGTTGCGGAGAGGCCAAGCGATCAGACGGAGAAAGGAAGCGGAACGCTGAATGACGATGGTGCAAAGGCGAGAGTACATGAAGGGAGGCTTGCTGCCTCGACCATCCCACCAGCGTAAATGCTGCGTGGGGTGGTGGATTGCAACGAAGATCATGGCGGTGAGAAATAAATTCAGCCAGCATGAGTCCATGTGGCTAGGCCACGCGCCCTCCCGTGGCATTACATCCGTCCGGACGCCCTTAATCACCCGCAGTCGGGAATGACATACCCAACTGTTATCATCGCACTGGAACAACCATTAGAATTCTCCTTGTAAACCTTCTCATATATTATTTCTTATAACATTTGGGTCTCTATGTTCTTGTCACAAAGCATTTTATTTAAAAATTATCATTTCAACAATGACCTTGAAGTCAAAATTATAGTAGATAAGTCTACACATATACAATACAAAACACCTACCTCTTACAAATCTCACACATTTTATTATTGATAAATTGTATTATGATGAACAATATTGCTTGGAAATTGTCACAAACATTATTTGTGTTGAATCAATATTATATGCAAATAAATGGAAATACTAAGAAAATATTATTAATTATATGAGTGCATGTATATATTTCTTTGGCTATTGAGTTACAAAAGTCAAAAGCGTGATAGAAACATCAAACAAGCCCTAATAAGTGTAAATGATTCAAGACAAATGTTACATATCTAATGCATAAAATAACATGCACCTTTGAGAAAGTTTACCTATTTTACAAATTTAATATCATGATAATAGAGAACCATACCAAAATGAACCATGAAGATTGTAACATACCTCCTTATACACATGTTTTTTTCTTACTGACAAAATTAGTAATGAGAATATTGGTTCCTATCATTATAATTGTATTCTGTGTTGATTTGTGTAGCTTGGGAGGTACTCCCACACAATAGGGTACAAGGTTTGGGAGAATTTTGACCCACATGGGTTTTGTGGGTGAAGTACCCAAGCAATGGGTTTTACACCCAAAGTTGTGGGTTTGAAACCAAGAAGAGTTTTCGATGGTTTGGTCATTGAGGGCATGTGAGGAACACTTAAGGAGCTAAGGGGCACCTAAGGCTTCACTGTGGTGGCGTTAGTTGGATGAAACTATTTCTATGTATTTTTTTTATATATAGTTTTAACAATTTCTTAAGGTCGGCTTGGTGTTATGTAGTGACCCTTGGTGGGTAAGAGAAGCCAATTTGAGATAAAATTTGTATCTCTGAAAATCCCTCGATGAGTCGAACGTGATGGCGGTATTTATTGAGTTTTGACAGAGTTAGAAAAAAGAGTGTTTTTGTATCCCATCTTCATAATAAACCTTGGAGGCTAAGTGAGCAATAAGTAACACCTCCCACAACCTAGAGAAGTTCAAGGGGGTGGGAGGGAGTGTTACATCAATGGGTTTCTTAGTATGCAATATTTAAATAGATCAATTTTCATCCATGCTTATGCTTCTGACAATTCATCATATATTGTGTTTACAAAAATTATATACTTTTTGGTTAAATAAATGAGTGATTTTTGAGGTTCTAAGTATTTTTGTAATGTTTACATATGAATGCACATCATTTTTTGGAGTACTTGTATCAACTATCTAGAAACTATTATGATGTAGGTATTTTCTTTATATTGATGTAATGTACAATGAAATTTTTATTTTTGTTTAGGTTTCTTGTGGTTTTTTATAGGACTTATGTGACTTTCCATCTATATTGTGTTTCACATTTATGTTATGTATAGTGATCTTTCGTTGTTACAAAAATAGTGTCCTTGGATTTCCCTTTTCATGATCTACAACACTTCGATATACATGTTTGTTTCAATAGTTTCTAGGATGCATATGAACTATGTTGTGGAAGTTTCCCTTTTTCATGCTTAAGGTTGATAAGCAATTTCTTGAGAGTTGAGAAATTTTCTTTTGTACTCTTCATCTATGTTAGTATTTAAGAGTGCTCTACGTCGAAACTTTTGCTTCTTGATATTATATGCTCCAGTAAGACTTTTCATTCTTGTTTGAAAATTCCCTATTGAATTATGGAAGGGAACTTTAGACTAATTAGTCCATAGGCATATATTTGCTAAAAATTTACCATCAAGAGATTCAGCACTTGAAATCCATGGTCATGCCTGTGATGCATTTTATTTATCCAAATTGATCACTTGGATATCCTTAAGGGATACCTCTCTAATTGAGATAAAAGGCATTGATACAGAAATTGGAAAAGGTGTATTTCCACAAAATTTAAACTTGAACATCTTTGATAGTGTTGAATTTCATATTCTTGTGTTAAATAACTATTTCAATATTGGCCCCTTTGACTTGATCGTTATCAATACAGCGTGTCCACTACTACAGCTAGTTGTGACTAAAATTTGTTCACCATGGGAAGTTTTGATGCTTGGAGGATCTGTTGAAGGTTTCTACCTTTAATGGTTTGAGAATTTGTGTCAAGAAAGACTACTTTATGCTACATTAACTCTTTCCAAGGAAAATAATATCTTAAGTGTGTTATAAATGAAATTCTTTTCTAGTGTTGTTTCCCATTCTATAAAGGAAGAAATAAGAAAATTTATGTTGAATGCATCTTTATGGGTTTTATTTATCTATATCTTGCATGAAGTGGATCTTTGATGACCATTGCTACATTTTCATATTATGTTTATGTTTCATAACTCAAGGTATCCTAGACACAATAAGAAACTTGTAACTGCACATAATCATTGATCCATGATATATTTTTGGTAAAGACAATGATTAATAATATCCATGCTTCTTTGTCATGATTGATTTATACATAACTTGTCAAAATACAGAACCAACTTATGTAGATCATCATATATAGGGTAGACTTAAATTGTGACATCTACTAATTTAGGTTTTAGAGAGAATTGGATGCCCAAATCCTCATCCTTGGTCAAATATAATTCATACAAGAATAATTCCCAAAATATATGAAGTTCAAGGGGGAGGGGGAAATCACCTCTTTGGGCCCAGTTCAGGTCAATGTAAATTATGTATTAATTTCTTGCATGCTACATCAAGGCAAAAAAAAATCTTGGTAAAATTGTTATTTCCAAGCATTCTGATTTTAGGATGATATGAAAGGTAAATCTTGAGATCTAAGTAAGGACTAGTGGTACTAGGTGGGTTAATGCAAATTAAGTATTAATTTCCTACATGCTATAACAAGGAAACAATGATTCTAGGCACAAATTGTGGCTACATCTGAGAGGCCACATAGCCATGTATATGGAAGACCCCATGTGTTGGGCCAGAATTGTAATCTACAGATAAACTACGCTTCCCTAGACTGGTGTCTAGTCTAGAAAAACATGTGAAAGACTATACTACCCTTTTTCCTAACTCAGAACAGATACACAGAGAGGATTGGATGCTTACTTGTTTCAGTCCCTTCTAAATGGCTCCTTTTTCTTGCTTCCACTACAGCTTCAAATTCAAGCGGTTTCAAATAGCTTAATGCTTCCTGCAAGAAAGAACACTGAAACAGCAGAAGATGCAATAATATAGACATCTATTCAAGCTAGTTAGCTAAATCAGTTAAGCATGAACTACATTCATCAACCAAGATCTTACAACATGGAAAATCAAAGTTATCATAGATGCATGTAGGGAAAAATAAGAAGTACTCTTTATTGATGATAGAAGGAGAGGTTACAACCTAGTGACTGATTTGAAGTGACCTTCCAGCAAAGTTCCCAAGTCTCATCACAGCATAAGTCTCTCCACTAGCAGCTCCACAAATCAAACTCTCTATTGGAAATTCTCCAGCATTTCTCTACTCAAATTCTTCCTCCTCAAACACTTAGATATATGTTCAATTTATAGATGAACTATAGGTTGTTTTGAAATAAATTTCATTCCAAAAATAGGCAAGACATGTTTCCTTTCATGTAGATGTTAAATGGACACTTGGATCCGAATGGGGCTACCTACATATGCAATGCACTTAGGCCCCTTACAGCTTATGTTGGTGAGCTCTCATATGTTTAATAATAAGCTTCAAACCATGGAAAAGCCTTGCTTTTGATGAAAGTCACTGTTTGATTCATGTTGTTTCCTGTCTTAGGGCATATAGAAACTGAGATGATAAGGAATGATAGAACCTTTGATCATCTATCCTGGAGATGATGCCCAGTTAACCAGGTCATTAGGAATGGTGCCCAAATTGATTTATAACAATTTCCCCCTAAAGCATGAGATCCAAATAATAAGAACATTTGATTGAGATGATCTAAACTATGATGAGCCTGGAAACAAAGTGGAATAGTCACCTGCATCAATCTTACAATACATTACATCATGATAAATCCTCTATTGATCATAATTGCTGAGGGTAGACAGTCCCATAGTCAACACATAAAACAATCTAATAACATGTACATAATTCAGAAATTCGTCTACATTGGAATGTTGCCCAGATGTAGACATCGCCTACAGATATAGGCCCATGTTTGGATGAAAATCTGTATGTAAGGTCACCGTGCAGATGATGTGTACAAAAATCATAAAATCGCAGCCCAGATGGCTGAAACTAGAATCGGGGTCTTCTTATCTCATTCACTCGATCATTCGGGTACAAGTCTAGCCATGCGAATATATGATTTTTCATCGAACATGGAAAGACATCGTTTGATTACCAGCCAATAATGTGAGTTGTTAACAAACGCGAGAGAACCACCATTAATGAAAATGGCCCTCAAGGTACTGCAGTACATTTTGTAAGGCGTGAATAGATGATTTTATGTCGAATGCCAAACAAAATCTTTCGGTCAAAAGTCCGGAAGCGAGGATCTTGTCGATGTTGTAACAAGCCTCATGGTACTGGAATCTGATGTTTCTAAGTGAACTTCATGGATATTGATTTTTCGTCGACAGGAAGTCACCTTATTGCAAAAACTGGAGTTACTGATTTCAGAGACAAGGGTATGACTTGATATAGCAATTTTTAGGGATGATAGTCATGAAAATGAAGGTTTATGAGTATTGCAGACTAATGAGTTCTAAATCACTGGATGACTTCTCTTGAACATATCAGCGATACTGTGATGAGTTGGCAGCATTAACCCAAAACCAAAGTGAAGGTATGATGAACCATAGATGTGAATGAACCGTCAAGATGATTACCCAACCCAAACAGTCACGAACATGGAGTGAAAGAAGTGTCATGTTCAAGAGAGACTTGCTACCAAAAAGAAACTTTGCTTACTTTTCCCAAATTTTCCCTGGTCATTTGTCGACCAATACCTCTTTATTTTTTAACAAGCTTGAGGAGGATAAAATTTGTTTGATCTATAATTAAACCCTTTGGGAAAATAAAGAATAAAGTATCACTATTTAATAATTTAATGAGTCTAGCGATGAATGAAACTCGATTCTTTCCATGATTGACAAGCCCGTCTCTATTTTATGTTTTAACGATCTTAACGAAAGTGATAGCCCAGTCCTTTTTCATATTTAGAGAGTCTAAAAAAGAGGACGAAAGAGAACTCCAAAAGTAATTTTTCATAAATTTGTCTCTTAGATCTAAAAAAGTGTAAAATAATATCTGAAAGAACCTCTTTGGTCATGTTTAACCAAGGTATTCCTTTTTCATAAATAATCCATCTCAGTCCGGAAAAGGGTTAAACTTATACTGAGTAGATATCAATTCATTTACTTTAATGAGATCGAAATGACAAGTGCTCGGCAATATTTTCACATTATCAGAGTCTGAAAAGAGCTAAAAGAATACTCCAGGGGTTCCTTTTTCGTTGTTATCGAAGCTCGAAAAATAGATAAAAGTGTGTTTCAAATCCTTTTTCGTTTTTATCAAAACTCGAAAAATAAGGAGAAAAAATATTCTTTGTGGTCAAGTCCTTCTTTGAAATAAATCTGCACGACTAATCTGTTCGTCAGTTGTATTTCCTGTTCGGAACAACATCAAATGGATTAAAAATACATGTTTCATGATAAAAAAACATAATAAAACCATAGTCATAGCAACAATTTTAACTTGCAAGTAATTAAATGACTATATCAAGCAATTTCACTATTCATTTTTACCATTCCATTGTTACCATTTTCATTTTGGAGCTATGAACCTGATTTTTCCCCTGAACTTTAGTCGTTGATTGTGGTCATTTCTATGGACATATTTCATCATTGTTTGATCCAGGTAAATAGCATGAACCTCCTCTTCCTTGCAGTTTTCATTTCATTTCCATTCTTTGCAAATTTTTAGGGTTTTGAGGCCCCTGGGGTAAATTTTGCCCAAAATGACGGTAAGGCACCTTTTTATATCGAAACCTGCATTGCATAGTAGGTACAGTAAAGGGTACCTGCATATGCAATGCACTGTCTCAACCTAGGGAGTGCATTGGGGCAGTTCAATTTTTTTATTTTCAAGATGTGCTCAAAATTTGCCTAGTTTTTTGCAATGAATGGTATCTAATGGATGTTGTGGTTGATTTTCAGGCTTCCATCGGATAATAATGACGATTTACATGGAGAGAAAGAGAACATGAAGAACAAGATATGATTGCCTTGAATGATCCGAGTACTGTAAGAGCTTTAAGAGATTGTGGGCTACTTAAGTACTTCAAATTGTCGAGAATGAGGCAACAAATAGAACTCTTAGAGTTCCTTGTTCGAGCATGGGATCCAGCGATAGAGGCATTTCACATAAAAAATCAAGTGTTATCCATAACATTTGAGGATGTGTATTTTATCATAGGTTTTTCGAGGAGAGGTTTGCCCATTTCACTCACAGGATCTACCGTTAAAGGAGAAACAGTGAGGGATTATGTTATGCAGTATTGTTATCCGGGGTCAGATTCTAGCAAAGATGGAAAAATAAACATTTGTGATGTCAGGGATTTGCCGCTGAGAACCATCCTTTTTACGATTGCTAAACTTCCTACCTAAAACATGTTTCCTAGTGTTAGAAACTTCCTACCTTTTTTCATTAACCTATAATATTTAGAGAAGAAATAAAAAAGATAAATAAAAATAAATAAATAAATTTTAATATAAATAAATTTACCCTTATAAATATATATCTTTAACTAATATATAAAAGTTAACCTTTTAATAACCTAAAAAATTTCATTAAATTTATGAAAAATTTAGTTACCATAGGTAAGCCTTCTTTAATATACATCAATTTAAAAATCCTAAAATTTTCTAACAAATTTATTAATATCCCTAAAAAATAATAATAAAAATAAAAAATAAATAAAATAAATAAAAAATTTAAATATTGGTCGGCCTTTTTTAGCTCTTTCTCTCCGCTATTTATCTACCCTAATCTTTTCTCTTCTTTGCAAATTGTCTTGATGATGAGTCTTGTTTTAGACTCGAAACGTAGACTAAAAATGAAGACTATGGATATTCTGAATTCTGTATCTGAAAATATACACCACAGAAACCTCCAATCTATGATTGCTAAACATGCTGGCACTGTTACACTCCATGTGGCAAATAGATCATACATGCAGTATGCGTTGGAATGCTTAGAGCCAACAATTTTCAACTAGTCTGAAGTTGCTCTATCTCAGATAAAGGAACAACTGAATAAAGCAAAGGGAGGAAGGAAGAAAAATTTCACTTATGGTTCAATCCTTATCTCCTTCGCTTTGGAATGGATTCCACTGATGCAGCCACAACATGTAACATTGGATATATCTATTCCTAGAGATCCTCGAATGCAGAGATGGGTAGAACTCATGGGTTGGCATGTCAATCGACCGTTGTGTTCTCGGCTGCATTCTTTGCCTGGTTCCAGCGACAGATTTTCACCATCAATGAATATGCATATGCAGGCGTCAACTTCCGAGGAGATCCAGATCTACTTTTACCCAAAGGCGCTCAGTGTGCAATAGGTAAGAATGATTTGACCATGTTTTTTTTATTTTTATAAGGTTTATACAATGTTTTTTTTTTTTGATTTCTTTCCAAGACTAAACTAAATGTTTGATGTAATGCAGATATTAGTCACATTCAACTAGTAGAGGAACCAGAGTGCAAAGCAGATGTGCCAGCAGAGAGGGATGTCAGGAGAGTAGTCCTCCAGGACCTTGATATGGTTGAGACTCTAGCTGAGCTCCAGCAGCACATAGAGGGATTAACCTTCGAGATTCCAAATTTTCGGATCGAAGAGCTTCCTATGCGACTGCAGTGACACACAATTGGGGTTCCAAACCATTGGATGCAGTTGCTCCGTAGAATTGCTAGATCTATAGCATGTTTCCATGAGCACCACTAGTTTACTTGTGAAATTTTGCATACATTTTGAGGTCAGATGACCAATGTGTCTTGGGCACAAATTTTGTAAAAAACCTATAACTATCTATCTATATGTTTTCAGATTTTTTCCTATGTTTAACGCGCAATCCTATTCAATGATGTGAATGTTTTCTTTACATATGTCGCAAATTTCTGTCTAAAACTTGATTAGCTAATGAATCAGTTAAAGTGTTCAAATTTCTGGAAATGTGTTGACATTGAACAAAATCAAAATGTCTTTCCAAAAGTCGAACTCTTAGGAACAATCTAAGAAGTGTTGGACTTCTAACAGTATAAACACTAGTAAGCTGTAACACCACGAGTTGTGAGTCTAACCTTATGATTATTTGGTTAATACCAAATTAAATGGCATCAGAGAGAAGTTTGATCAACGCGCTATACTCAGCGATATTGTTCGTCGATCTAACAATACAAATCCATCGAAAACTCACTAACTCACCGTTCCGAGCGAAAATGGCCCATGCTGCAGAGGATAGATTCTACGTACTATGACTAGCACCATCAGCATATCCAACAAATGGTTCCAAAGATTTAGACATCTACCATAAAATTTAAAGTGGATTACTAACATCAAGAAAACTCTAAAAAACAAATTAAGATAGTGAATGCAAATCAACAGCACATAAACAATATAATACAATAAATTACTACGCTCATGATTAAGCATAGTAACGTTTAAGATACAACCCGTTTCTAGGTTGTGCAAATGGAATCCCATTGTAATCAACTAACTCGTAGGCACCTTTAGCAAGAACTATTTTGACAATGTAGGGGCTATGCCACAATGGCTCGAATTTCCCTGTACCTATTACATCAGCTTCCTGATCATAAAGAAGAACCAAGTTTCCCTCTGAGAAGATGCGAGGCTGGACATTTTTGTCGTATTGCACCTTTATACGTCTATTATGTGCTTCATTGGCCAATTTGGCTTCATGACATGTTTCATCAAGATGGATGAGGTTAAGGAGATGCACTTCTTCTTCTGAGGTGTCAGGTAACAAGTCTATTGCGAGTTTTAACGATGATATTTTGCATTGGATTGGTAAGATAGCTTCCAGACCATACACCAATTGAAAAGGAGTAAATATAGTTGCATTTCTCACCGAGGTTCAATACACCCACAAGGCGGAGTATAGGATCAAGTGCAAGTTCCTTTTACGGACTCCTATCATTCGCTGAAGCATTCGTTTAAGAATTTTGTTAATAGCTTCAACTTTTCCATTTGATTGTGGATAATAAGGAGTAGAATTATCATGCGAAAATCCTAACTTGGCTGTCAATTCAGAAATCATGTGGTTGCGAAAATGCTTCCCATGATCCGTAACTATAGCCTGTGGGACCCCAAACCATGCAATAACATGATTGAAGAAAAATAATGCAGTTGTTTGTCCTATGTTGTTAAATGTAGGCATCACTTCGGCCCATTTGGTAAAATAATCGACTGCGACAATAATATAACCATGCCCCCCAGACGAAGGAGGGTTACAGGTCATGAAATCGATACCCCATTTTGTAAATGGTCCAATAGAGACAACAGGATGCATTTCCACTAGCGATTTGCGGATTTTATGATCATAAATTTGGAATGAATGACAACTTCTGACTGCGAGGATGCAATCTCGAAAAATAGTAGGCCAAAAGTAACCGCCGTGGAGTATCTTTTGCATGGTAGCATATCCAGATAAATTTCCACCACAAGCCCTAGCATGAAAATCATTTAACACTTTTTTGGCCTCCTCATGAGTGAGGAACCTCCTCAAAATGGCATCGACACCACAACGATAAAGTGTATCACCGATGATTAGATAATATTTGGCTTGGTATCGAATACGTCACTAATCAGAGCGAGAGGTATTAGGTCAAAAAGTTTGGATTTGGAGATAATGATGAAATCCCTATACCAAGGATCAAATGATCCGATCAAAAACAAAGACTCGTCTGGAATAGATGGTTCTGACGTAGTAGGATTACTATCAGAGAGAAGGTCACAGAGAAGCTCAGCCAAAACTAAAGACTTCTTTGACTTGGATTTGATGAATTCCAAATCAAATTCCTGCAAAATGACGATCCATTTTGAATATTTCCTCCCCAACAATTGACGTGATAATATGTAAGTCATGGGGTTGCAATCCAAAACTATTGTTGTTTTTTGGAGCAGGATATAATGGTGAAAACTTTGGACAACTTGAACAGCTGCCAAGGCAAGATTTTTCACGTATGAGTACTTAACTTCCGTATCATTAAGATTACAACTCAAATAATTGATCGGATGTTCAATTCCTTTTTCTACTTGGAACAAAACCATAGTGATGGTCATTTCAGTCATGGCGATATATAGGAAATAGTAGTTCTGATAATTCGGGGGATACATTAATGATGCTCGGACAAGATGGTCCTTGACAACATCAAAAGAAGCTTGTGCAACTTGGTCCCAATGAAAGGGAACCCCCTTTTTCAAATCGAGTAAATCCTTTAGCCATTTCAGCGTAGTTTGGAATGAACCTTCTCAGGAAATTAGCCTTGAATCCTTGAAGTTTATGTATCTGAAGCAAGTTTGAGGGCGTAGGCAAATCAAGAATGGTTTGAACCTTCAGTGGGTCTATTTGAATTCCTTCTTTTTAGATGACGAATCTGAGCAGTTGACCAGAACCAACACAAAACACACATTTGTGCAGATTGAGGCGTATCTTGTAGTGTCGGCAGCGTAAGAAAATGGCTCTCAAATGCATCGGGTGATCAGAATGATTTCGTGAATGCGCTGGTAAATCATCTAGATATGGTTTAAAAATGTTCTTTATGTCGTTGAAAGAATAATCCATTGCTCTCTGAAAAGTTGCCCCAATGTTCTTTAAACCAAAGGGAAGTTTCCAATATGTGAATGTGCCCCAGGGATAGATGAATTTCATCTTATTTTGGTCATCTGGGTGGATATTGATTTGATTGTAGCCAGAAAATCTATCCATGAAAGAAAATATCTCGCATCCAGCACAATCATCAATAATCTGGTCGATAAAGGGTGTAGAATAGTTTTCTTTTGGACAAGCATTATTAGCATCCCGATAATCGACGCACACTCTAATGGTTCCTTGTTTTTTCATAATAGGAATGATATTGGAAACCCACTCAGTTAGTGGAACAGGGTAAATGAAACCAGAATGCAAAAGTTTTTCAAATTCTACTTTGATGGCAGCGGCTTTCTTCGGATGAATAGGACGAAACCGTTGACGCACCGGTTTGACATTAGGATACATATTAATAGTGTGTTCAACTATACTAGTATCTATGCTGGAATTTTCTCGTAAGACCAAGCGAGTATGCCATGAAATTCATGAAAAATAGAGCGATATGAATCAAGTTCTTATGGAGAACAAGATACACCGACATGAATATTTTCTACAATGCCAGGTTTGGTCGAAATATCGATAGAAATCATTTCTTCGATATTTGATAAGTTTCACTCAGAATCGATTGCATTAATTGGAAAAGAATTCGAAAAGAAATTTTGAATGGATGGGTAGTATAGTTCACTAAGATTGTTTTCTTCATAATCTAGAAGATGGTAATGATGATGATAATCTTCCCATGGTTCTCTGCCTGACATCATAGCTTCCAAAATATTTTCATCTGTCAAAAATTTTGAGGAAAATGAATCAGATGGAGTACCAAAATCTAATGAATGATCAACCCAAACATTCGGCGACGTTGATTTTGGATTTTCCGCCCAAGCCAAATAGATTGAGTGTTGTGCCAACTCAATAGGGCTGGGCGGTAAAACATCATCCAACATAGAAATGTCAGAAACACCCGTACTCTCCCTTAAGACAGATGGAGTGGAAGAGATCATGTAGCAGGTCTCTATGCTTGCAATTTCTGCCGACGTCGCTGGTGGCGGTAATGAAAAGGTTCCCATAAGAGTGGAATCCTTTAAGACTCCTACACCAATGTTCTGGATTTCTAGTTGGGATAAGTGAACAAACGGAATGCTTCCAGTTACCTATGAAGCAGAGGTAAAGAAGGATAATTGATTAATGATTGTGATTGTACCTTTATGAGGAAAGGAAACCATTCTAAAATATGTAGAAACAATGGCAGTCATTGCATATACCCATGGTCTTCCCAGTAAAATATTATAGTGAAGGGGTCCGTCAACAACCTCGACATCAATACTTACTGTTTTTCCCCCTAATTCAACTTTCAGGTTATTGATAATACCACAAGGTTTATATTTTCTTCCATCAAAAACTACGTTGCACGGGTTCCCGCACCCAGGGGTGGGGTTCCTGAACCCGCACAGGGTTCCCGCACCCAAGTACCCTGAAGAACCCAAACGAACCGGGTTCTTCTCAGAAGAACCGAGTTCTTCAAAAAAAAAATTCAGGTTCTTGGGTTCTTTTGGTATGAAGCACCCATCGTTTGGGTACTTAGAACCCGAATTTCAAGTTCTTCAGGGTTCTTCATGAACAATTTTTTCAAATATATAAAATTTTTTAAATGATTAAAAATTAAAAAATTTAATTAAATTTTAATAAATATTAAAAATAAATTATAATTTAATAAAATAGAGTTTGTTTAGTCTTGACTCTTAAATTCTCCACCCTCTTCATTCCACACGCTGCTTCCCATTCTTTCTCACTGCCCAGCATTCCACTGCTCACAAACGCAACATTCTCTGCTATCGAACCATTTTCCTCATCCCTCTTACGCCGTCGTAGCATCATTAACCCTGCAAATAAACGCACTCAGAAAATGAAGCGATCATCCCTCGAGCTCCATCCTTCTTCTGCCGTGGACGTTAACCTGCACAACAAAACGCACACAAAAAAAGAGTGTGGCTTTCGACCTGCATAGTTTCTCTGCTACCGAGCCTTCAGATTCTGCTTTGCGTCGACATCGGGCTCCTCCTCCCGTCGCCCAACCTGAAACTCACGCAGATAAGAAATATCATATGTATGTGTTGATTTGTTTTGATCGGATTCATTTTGCGTGCATAAGGGTTTAGTATAGTTTAGGTTTAGATTTGTTAATTTTTAATTTTGTTAGTTTAGATTTAAATCTTATTTTTTATTCATTCCGCTTTTGATAGCGTTAGTTTTAAAATAGTTTTATTTTATGATAGGTTTTAGATTTCGTTTTTTTTAGTTTGACTCTTAGTTTTAGATTTTTTGGTTTAGTTTTAGTTTAGAGCGTTAATTTCGATATAAAAATTTTGAAAAATAAAAAATTATAAAATATAAAATTCAAAAAATATTTTAAATTTTTGTTCTTAGAGTTTGTTTAGTCTTAATTTTCATCAAATTTATAATTTATAAATTTAATTTATAAAATATAGTATTATATATGATATATAAATTATAATTTATAATTTATAATATATATTAATATAAAAATACCCAGACGAACCCACGCACCCTGTTTCAAAAAATGTCGTCCCCGTCCCCGCACCCGCACCCACGTTTCCTGGCAACATAGATCAAAAACCTTCAACGTCGTTGATGATTGTGATAATCGCAACAGGCCAAGTGACTTCCAACAGTTTAGAGACATTATGCATGTAGATGCTCCCTCATCAATAATAGTGCGATGAACAAGGTGATTGAGAACATTTACTTGGATGGAGAATGCCAATTTTGCTGGTAGCTACAGTACATAGCCCGTATGATTAAAGACGACAAGATTAGAATCAGTCAGATCAATTCCACCAATGGCCGACAATAGAGCCTGCTTCTGAGAGGGACAATTTTGTAATACCTCAAGAGCAGACATAGCTGGAGGGGATTGAGCCAAATATTCAACTATATTATAATTTTGTGCAGATCTTGCTCGAGGATTATATGTTGATTTATGAATTACTCCCTTTGGTGGCTTAATTGTCAATTCAGGAATAACAGGAGGTGGTACTGATTCATTAGATGGATTCGTTGTCGAGGTAGTAGGTTGATCAGTGGCCGAACTACCATAGTCTTTTTTGGGCCAGAATTGTAATCTACGGATAAACTACACTTCCCTAGACTAGTGTCTAGTCTAGAACAACAGGTGAAAGACTACACTACCTTTTTTTCTAACACAGAACAGATATACAGAGAGGATTGGATGCTTACTTGTTTTAGTCACTTCCAAATGGCTCCTATCTGTCGCTTCCACTACAGCCTCAACTTCAAGCGGTTTCAAATAGCTGAATGCTTCCTGCAAGAAAGAGCACCGAAATAGTAGAAGATACAATAATCTAGATATATATTCAAGTTAATTAGCCAAATCAGTTAAGCATAAAACTACATTCATCAACCAAGATTTTACAACATGGAAAATCAAAGTGAACATGGATGCATGTAGGGAAAAACAAGAAGTACTCTTTATTGATGATAGAAGGAGAGATTACAACTTAGTGACTGATTAATCGTGACCTTCTAGCAGAGTTCCTTAGTCTCATCACAGCATAATTCTCTCCACCAGCATCTCCACAAATCAAACTCTCTATTGAAAATTCTCCAGCATTTCTCTACTCAAATTCTTCCTCCTTGAACACTTTGCTTTGTGTTCAATTTATAGATGAACTGTCGGTTTTTTTTCAATAAATTTCATTCCAAAAATAGGCAAGACATGTTTTCCACTCATGTAGATTTCAAATGGACACTTGGATCTAAAGCATGACACATGTGAACCCTTCTAGAAGACACTGGCCAAGTGGAGATTCTTGAACAATGATAATTTCGCTCCCAATGTGACCAACGCACCTTTGAATGTCAGGAAGTGTTTTGCAGAGCAGCCTTGAATGGGGCTACTTGCATATGCAATGCACTTAGGCCCTTAGAGCCTACGTTGGTGAGCTCCCACATGTTTAATAATAATCTTCAAACCATGGAAAAGCCTTGCTTTGATTAAAATCTTGTTTGATTCATGAATGTTTCCTGTCTTAGGGCATATAGCAACTGAGATGATAGGGAATGATATACCCTTCAATCATCGGTCCTGGAGATGATGCCCAGTTAACCAGGTCACTGGGAATGGTGCCTAAATTGACCTATAACAATTGCCACCTAAAGCATGAGATCCAAATAATAAGAACATTTGATTGAGATGCTTTACACTGTGATGAGACTAGAAACAAAGTGGAACGGTCACCTGCATCAATCTTACAATACATTACATAATGATAAAGCCTCTATTGATCATAATTGGTGAGGGTAGGCATTCCCATAGTCAGCACATAAAACAATCTAATAACATGTACATAATTCAGAAAGTCGTCTACATTGGAATGTTGCCCAGATGCAGACATCGCCTACAAATATAGGCCTTGTTTGGATGACAATCTATATGTAAGGTCACCATACAGATGATGTGTACAACAATCCTGAAATCGCAGCCTGGATGGCTGAAACTAGATCCGGGGTATTCTTATCTCATTCACTCTATCATTCGGGTACAAGTCTAGCCATGCGAATATATGATTTGTCATCGAACATGGAAAGACATCGTTTGATTACCAGCCAATAATCAAATTTGTTAACAAACGCGAGAGAACCACCATTAATGAAAATGGCCCTCAAGGTACTGTAGTACATTTCTTAAGGCGTGAATAGATGATTTGATGTTGAACGCCAAACAAAATCTTTCAGTTAAAAGTCCAGAAGCGAGGATCTTGTCGATGTTGTAACAAGCCTCATGGTACTGGAATTTGATGTTTCTAAGTGAACTTCCTAGATATTTATTTGTAGTCGACAGGAAGTCAACTTATTGAAAAATTGGAGTTACTGATTTCAGAGACAAGGGTATGACTTGATATAGAAATTGTTAGGGATGATGGTCATGAAAATGAAGGTTTATGAGTATTGCAGATGGATGAGATCTAAATCACTGGATGACTTCTCTTGAACATATCGGTGACACTGTGATGAGTTGGCAGCATTGACCCAAAACTAAAGTGAAGGTATGATGAACCATAGGTGTGAATGAACCGTCAAGATGATTACCCAACCCAAATAGTCACGGACATGGAGTGAAAGAAGTGTCATGTTCAAGAGCGACTTGCTACCAAAAATAAACTTTGCTTGCTTTTCCCAAACTTTCCCCGGTTATTTTTCGACCAATACCTATTTATTTTTTAACAAGCTTGAGGAGGATAACATTTGCTTGATCTATAATTCAACCCTTCGGGCGAATAAAGAATTAAGTATCTCTATTTAATAATTTAACGATTCTAGCAATGAATGAAACTCGATTCTTGCCATGATTGACAAGACCATCGCTATTTTATGTTTTAATGAGCTTAACGACAGTGACATCTCGGTCCTTTTTCATGTTTAGAGAGTCTAAAAAAGAGGACGAAAGAGGACTCCAAAAGTACTTTTTCATACATTTGTCTCTCAGATCCGAAAAAGTGTTAAATAATATCTAAAAGAACCTCTTTGGTCATGTTTAACCAAGGTATTCCTTTTTCGTAAATAATCCATCTCAGTCTGGAAAAGGGTTAAACTTATACTGAGTAGATATAAATTCATTTACTTTAACGAGCTCGAAATGACAAGTGCTCGGCAATATTTTCACATTATCGGAGTCTGAAAAGAGCTAAAAGAAGACTCTAGGGGTTCCTTTTTTGCTATTATCGAAGCTCGAAAAAGAGATAAAAGTTCCCTTCAAATCCTTTTTCGTTTTTATCAAAGCTCGAAAAATAAGGAGAAAAAGTATGCTTTGTGGTCAATTCCTTCTTTGAAATAAATCTGCACGACTAATATGTACGTCATTTTTATTTCCTGTTCAGAACAACATCAAATGGATTAAAAATACCTATTTCATGACAAAACATAACAAAACGATAGTCATAGCAATAAATTTATCTTGCAAGTAATTAAATGACTATATAAAGCAGTTTCACTATTCATTTTACCATTCCATAGTTACCATTTGCATTTTGGAGCTCTGAACCTGATTTTTCCCCCAAATTTTAGTCATTGATTGTGGTCATTTCTGTGGATGGATTTCATTACCCTCTGATCCAGGTCAGTGATAAAAACCTCTTCTTTCTTTCAGTAGTCATTTCATTTCCATTCTTTACAAATTTTTAGGGTTTTGAGGCCCCTAGGGTAAATTTTTCCCAAAATGAGGGCAACACACCCTTGTACATCGAAACCTATGTTGCATAGCAGGTACAGTGAAGGGTACCTGCATATGCAATGCACTATCTCAACCTAGGGAGTGTGTTGGATGTAGTTCAAGTTTTTTATTTTCAAGATGTGCTCAAAATTTGCCTAGTTTTTTGCAATGAAAGGTATCTAATGGATCTTGTGGTTGATTTTCAGGTTTCCATTGGATAATAATGATGATTACATGGAGATAAAGAGAACATGAAGAACAAGATATGATTGCCTTGAATGATCTGGGTACTGTAAGAGCTTTAAGGGATTGCGGGCTGCTTAAGTACTTTAAATTGTCGGGAATGAGGCAACAGATAGAACTCTTGGAGTTCCTTGTTTGAGCATGGGATCCAATGATAGAGGCATTTCACATAAAAAAATCAAGTGTTGTCCATAACAGTTGAGGATGTGTATTTTCTCACAGGTTTGTCAAGGAGAGGTTCGCCCATTGCACTCACAGGATCTACCGTTGGAGGAGAAACAGTGAGGGATTATGTTATGTAGTATTGCGATCCAAGGTCGGAACCTAGCAAAGATGGAAAAATAAATATCCGTGATGTCAGTTATTTTCCTCTGAGAACCATCCTATTCACGATTGCTAAACTAGCTGGCACCGTTACACTCCATGTGGCAAACAGATCATATATGTAGTATGCGTTGGAATGCTTAGAGCCAATAGTTTTCAACTAGTCTGAAGTTGTTCTATCTCATATAAAGGAACAACAGAATAAAGAAAAGGGATGGAGGAAGAAAAATTTAAGTTATGGTTCTATCCTTATCTCCTTCTCTTTGGAACGGATTCCACTGATGTAGCCACAACATGTAACATTGGATACATCTAGTCCTAGAAATCCTGAAATGCAGAGATGGGTAGAAATCATGGGTCGGCATTCAGGCCAATCGTTCGTCGTGTTCTTGACTGCATTCTTCGCCTTGTTCAGGCGACATATCATCACCATCAATGAGTATGCATATGCAGGCGTCGACTTCTGAGGAGATCCAGATCCAGTTTTACCAGAAGGCGCTTAGTGTGGTGCAATAGGTAAGATTGATTTGACCATGTTTTTTTATTTTTATAAGGTTTATACAAATGTTTTTGTTTTTTTATTTCTTTTCAAGACTAAACAAAATGTTTTAATGTAATGCAAATATCGATCATGTTCAACCAGTAGAGGAACCAAAGCGCAAAGCGAATGCGCCAGCAGAGAGGTTTGTCGAGAGAGTAGTCCTTCAGGACCTTGATATGGCTGAGACTCTTGCTGAGCTCCAGTAGCACATAGAGGGGTTGACCTTCGGCATTCCGAATTGTCAGATCGAAGAGCTTCCCATGCGACTGCAGTGACACACAATTGGGGTTCCTAACTGTTGGATGCGGTTGCTCTGTAGGATTGCTAGATCTATAGCGTGCTATCATGAGCACCACTAGTTTAATTATGACTTTTTGCATACATTTTGAGGTTAGATGACCAACGTGTCTTGGGCACAAATTTTGTAAAAAACCTATAACTATCTATCTATATGTTTTCAGAGTTTTTCCTATGTTTAATGCGCAATCCTATTCAATGATGTGAATGTTTTCTTTACCTATGTCACAAATGTCTATCTAAAACTTGATTAGCTAATGAATCAGTTAAAGTTTTCAGATTTCTGGAAATATGTTGATATTCAATGAAATCAAAATGTCTCTCCAAAATTTGAACTCTTACGAACAATCTAAGAAGTGTTGGATTTCTAACAGTATAAACACTAGTAAGTTGTAGTACCACAAGTTGTGAGTCTAACCTGATGATTATGCGGTTAATACCAAATGAAATGGCATCAGAGAGAAGTTCAATCAATGGGCTATACTCAGCGATATTTTTCGTCTATCTACCAATACAAATCCCTTGAAAACTCACTAACTCGTCATGTTGGGTGTGGAGCCTGATTATCTTGTTTACTTTGTATCACAGCATTGGACCCCTGTACCTTAAAAGGGGCGGCAACGCTGCCCGTAATCAATCGTTGTCATGGGGGGTCCAGGGGGGGGGGGGTGCAGCGCTTTTCGGGCGCAGCGCCCCCAAAGCTAAAAACAGATGTAAAATTTCCTTGTAAAAGTATAGTAATTTCTAGTCAATCTGGGTCGTTCATAGGCAGATGATCTGACAGTAGAAGTTATGCTTAGTTTAGGGTTTTTTGCCCTAGAAGGCAACCCCCTTGTATATATGAGGGTATTGTATTGTGGCTATGTATTATGTGTGTATTCTCAGAGCGATAAACAGATAGGGAGACTGTGAGAGAGAACAGAGGATATTACATCGGATCTGTTGTAGGTTTTGTCTCTTCAATTTTTGTTGGATAATAGAAAGGAAGGACTGGTTTTTCGGGGTGGACGTATCCCAAACTGGGTGAACCACGTATATCTGTGTCTCTCTGGTTTTATGTGTTTTTTGTGCTTGTATTTTTCGCATATTTTATGTGTTGCATTGCTCCATAATATATAATTTTCTAACAACTGGTATCAGAGCCGAAGGTCTATTTGGCTGATAAACTTGTAGGAAAGAAGGGTTCCTGGTTCGAGTGGGAGCAATGGAGGAAGATGGTAAATTTAGGGTCAAGAAATTTAACAGCCAAAAATTCCCATTGTGGAAGATGCAGATGGAAGATTATCTGTATCAGAAAGATCTGTACCTACCATTGAGCAGAAAAACAAAGAAGCTGGCAGAGATGACAAATGCGGAATGGAACATTCTCAATAGAAAGGAACTCAGAACAGTACGGTTGTACCTTTCAGCGTCATTCGCCTTCAATATTTCGAAGGAAACAACAACAGAGGGTTTGATGCAGACGTTGGCAAAACTATATGAAAAACCCTCAGCCTCAAACAAGGTATTTCTTATGAAACGATTATTTAATATGAAGATTTCGGAAGGTGGATCTGTTGGAGACCATTTAAATGATTTTAATATAGTTACCAGTCAGTTAAGTTCTGTAGGGGTAAACTTTGATGATGAAGTTAGGGCTCTTTTATTTATGTGCTCATTGCCAGAAAGCTGGAATGGTTTAGTTATGGCCATTAGTAACTCTGTCTCTGGATCTAGTGCTTTAAAGTTTGATGATGTTGTCGGTGCTATCCTTAGCGAGGAAATGCGACGGAAAAGCTCTGGTGAGACACCGGGTAATGCTTTGAGTGCAGATTCTAGGGGAAGAAGAATGGAAAGAGGAAAGAGCTCGGGTTATCGCAGTAAATCAAGGGAAGGCAGATCCAAGTCCAGATCAGGGATAGTGTGCTGGAAATGCGGAAAGAGAGGACACCTAAAGAAAGATTGTAGATCTTGGAAGGGAAAAGAAGGAGATGCACAATAAGAAAACAATCATGAATAAAATGTGACAGGTGATGTGTTACAAGATGCTTTGATTCTTTCTTTCGAAAATGTTACTGATTCTTGGTTTGTAGATTCAGGGGCTTCATTCCATGCCACACCTGATAAGAAATATTTTCATGACTATGCTCAAGGAGATTTTGGACAAGTTTTTTTGGGTGATAATAAACCCTGTAAAATTGTTGGAATGGGTAAATTTCTTGTAAAACAACAGAATGGAAACCAATGGCTACTAAAGGAGGTAAGGCATGTTCCAGATCTGAAGAAAAATTTGATTTCAATGGGGCAGTTAGGTAGTGAAGGTTGTGTGACAACTTTCACAGATAAAACTTGGAAGGTCACCAAAGGAGTGCTGGTAATAGAAAAGGGTGAAAAGGTTGGTACATTGTATTTATGCAATGATATTTCTAACTCTGTTAATGCTTTAACTTCCAAAGGATCAGATGCAGGATTATGGCATCATAGGCTCGGACACATGAGTGAGAAGGGAATAAAGATTCTTCACTCAAGAAATTTGTTGCCAGGTTTGAAGAATGTTGATTTGGATTTCTGTGAAAATTGCATTTATGGAAAACAAAAGAGAGTCATATTTCTCAGAGTTGGGAAAGAAAATAAGAGCGAAAAATTAGAGCTTGTGCATACAGATGTATGGGGACTTTCTCAGGTATCATATCTCGGTGGTTGTCATTATTATGTAAGTTTTATTGATGATGCAACTAGAAAAACATGGATTTATTGTATTCAGAATAAATCTGATGTATTTGATACTTTCAAGAAATGGAAAGCTTTGGTTGAGATTGAGACATGAAAGAAGTTGAAGTGTCTTAGATCAAACAATGGAGGTGAATATTGCAGCAAAGAGTTTGATAGGTAGTGTTCAGAGCATGGAATTCGCAGAGAGAAGACAGTTCCAAGAACACCACAAGAAAATGGTGTGTCAAAAAGAATGAACAGAACAATCATGGAGCATGCAAGGTGCATGAGATTACATGCAGGATTGTCGTTACAATTTTGGGCAGATGTTGTAGATACTGTTGTTTATCTAATAAACAGAGGGCCTTCAAGTTCCTTGGATGGTGGTATTCCAGAGGAAGCATGGACAGGTAAAAAGGTAAACTACTCTTTTTTAAAGCCTTCTGGCTGTGAGGCCTTTGTCCATATTAATAAAGAAAATAGAAAAAAGATTGAGGCAAAATCAAAGAAATGTACCTTTATTGGATATGGTGTTAATGATTTTGGATATCACTTATATGATTATGAAAATCGCAAAATCATTAGTAGAAGAGATGTAATATTCAATGAAAATGTCTTGTATAAGAATCAGTTGTAGGAAAATAAACAAGAAAAAGAAAGCAAGGAATACACGATTCTTGATGAGATAACTGAAAAAGTAAAGGTGCCTGAAAATACTAATAATCAACAACCACAGCAGCAACAACCACCACAATAGCAACAGGCACCTCAAACACCTAAAAGTGGTGTTAGAAGATCTACCAGGATAAGTAGACCCCCTGAATGATACTCTCCTTCATTATATTATTTATTATTGACTGATTCTGGTGAACCTGAATGTTATGAAGAAGCAATGCAGGTTGAAAGCAGGAAGAAGTGGGAGCTATCCATGGAAGAAAAGATGGACTCCTTAATGCATAACCAGACTTGGGACTTAGTCAGGTTGCCTGCAGGTAAAACTACATTGCAGAATAAATGGGTTTACAGGCTGAAGGAAGAAGATGGAGGAAAACAGAGGTACAAAGCTATACTTGTGGTGAAGGGGTTTGCACAGAAGAAAGGTATTGATTTTGATGAAATATTTTCTCCTGTTGTTAAAATGAATTCAATCAGAACTATTTTAAGTCTTGTAGCAGCGGAAGATTTACATCTTGAACAGTTAGATGTAAAGACAACATTTCTTCATGGAGATTTGGAGGAAGAGATATACATGCAGCAACCAGAAGGATATGAGGTAAAAGGGAAAGAAAAATTGGTGTGCAGGTTAAAGAAGAGCTTGTATGGCTTAAAACAAGCTCCAAGGTAGTGGTATCTAAAATTTGACAAGTTTATGTCTGAACAAGGTTATACTAGATGTCACTCTGATCATTGTGTTTATCTAAAAAAGGAAAAATGATGGAAGCTATATTATATTGTTATTGTATGTAGATGACATGCTTGTTGTAGGGTCTAACATGCAGGAAATAAATGTGCTCAAAAGAAAATTGGCAAATTCATTTGCAATGAAGGATTTGGGAGCTGCAAAACAAATCCTTGGTATGAGGATAGCTAGAGATAGGAAAAATCACAAATTAACACTGTCTTAGAATGAGTACATAGAAAAGGTGTTGAAAATATTTAATATGCAGAATGAAAAACCAGTTAGTACACTTTTTGCTAGCCATTTCAAACTTAGTAAGGAGATGTGCCCCAAGACCCAAGAAGACATGGATTATATGTCTAAAGTTCCATATGCATCAACAATTGGAAGCTTAATGTATGCAATGGTATGCACAAGGCCTGATATTGCACATGCAATGGGAGTTGTAAGCAAGTACATGAATAATCTAGGAAAAGAACATTGGATGGCAGTAAAATGGAATCTCAAATATTTGAGAGGTACCACAAATCAAGCATTATGCTTTGGTGGTTCAAACATTTCTCTATAGGGATATGTTGATGAAGATATGGCAGGTGACAAAGATAACAGGAGGAGCACTACAGGATATGTATTTACTGTAGGTGGAACAAATGTCAGTTGGGTTTCAAAAATCCAAAGTGTTGTTGCACATTCAACAACAGAAGCAGAGTATGTTGCTGCTACAGAGGCTAGTAAAGAAATAATTTGGTTACAAAGGTTTATGGATGAATTGGTAAGAAGCATGATATGGGCACGTTATACAGTGATAGCCAAAGTGCCATTCATCTTGCAAAGAACTCAGCATTTCATTCCAGGACTAAACACATACATCTCAAGTACCATTTCATACGGTCAGTATTGGAAGATGGAGAGTTGAAGCTGGAAAAGATACACACTAGCCAAAATCTTGCAAATATGCTAACAAAGGTTGTAACCAGGGAGAAACTGAGAATGTGCTCAGTTTCAATTGGTCTTCAAGGATGACGATGAAGATGAGGAATAGCCAGGTCCAAAGAGGAGTCATTGTCCAGAAAATGAAGTAGCGGTGGAGTTGCTACAATCAGTCTCCAATTGGGGGATTGTTGGGTGTGGAGCCTGATTATCTTGTTTAATTTGTATCACAGCATTGGACCCCTGTACCTTAAAAGGGGCGGAAACGCCGCCCGTAATTAATCACTACCGTGGGGGGTCCATGGGGGGGGCAGCAGCGCTTTTCAGAGCCCCCCTTGGTGGGGGGTTTCGGGGGTAGTGCCCCCAAAGCTAAAAACAGATGTAAAATTACCTTGTAAAAGTATAGTAATTTCTAGTCAATCTGGGCCGTTCATAGGCGGATGATCTAACGGTAGAAGTTATGTTTATTTTAGGGTTTTTTTCCCTAGAAGGAAACCTCCTTGTATATATGAGGGTATTGTATTGCGGCTGTGTATTATGTGTGTATTCTCAGAGCAAGAAACAAATAGGGAGACTGTGAGAGAGAACAGAGGATATTACAGCGGATCTGTTGTAGGTTTTGTCTCTTCAATATTTGCTGGATAATAGAAAGGAAGGACTGGCTATTCAGGGTGGACGTAGCCCAAACTGGGTGAACCACGTATATCTGTGTCTCTCTGGTTTTATGTTTTTTGTGTGCTTGTATTTTTCGCATATTTTATGTGTTGCATTGCTCCATAATACATAATTTTCTAACATGCCATTCGGAGCGAAAATGGCCCACGCTGCAGAGGATAGATTCTGCGTACTACGACTAGCACCATCAGCATATCCAAAAAATGGTTCCGAAGATTCAGAGATCTGTCATAAAATGTAAAGTGGATTACTAACGTCAAGAAAACTCTAAAAAAACAAATTAATATAGTGAATGCAAATCAACAGCATATAAACAATATAATACAAAAAATTACTATTCTCATGATTAAGCATAGTAACATTTAAGATACAACCCATTTCTAGGTTGTGCCAATGGAATCCCATCGTAATCAACTAACTCGTAGGCGCCTTTAGCAAGAACTCTTTTGACAATGTAGGGGCCATGCCATAACTGCTTGAATTTCCCTATACCTAATTTATCAGCTTCCTAGTCGTAAAGAAGGACCAAGTCGCCCTCTGAGTGGATGCGAGGCTAGACTTTTTTTTCATATTGCGCCTTTATACGTCTATTATGCGCTTCATTGGCCAATTGGGCTTCACGACACATTTCATCTAGATGGATGAGGTTAAGTAGACACGCTTCTTCTTCAGAGGTGTCAGGTAACAAGTCTATCGTGAGTTTTAACGATGATATTTCGCATTGGATTGGTAAGATAGCTTCCAGACCATACACCAATTGAAAAGGAGTAAATCCGGTAGCGTTTCTCACTGAGGTTCGATACGCCCACAAGGCAAAGTACAGGATCAAGTGCCAATTCCTTTTACAGACTCCTATCATTCGCCGAAGAATTCATTTAAGAATTTTGTTAATAGCCTCAACTTGTCCATTCGATTGTGGATAATAAGGAGTAGAATTATCATGCGACAATCCTAACTTGGTTGTTAATTCAGACATCATCGACGATCAGATAATCTTTTGCTTGTTATAGAATACGTCGTTGTTTAGAGCAAGAGGTATTAGGTTGAAAATTTTGGGTTTCGAGATAAATGATGAAATCCCCAGACCAAGGATCAGATGATCCGATCAGAAACAGAGACTCGTTTGGAATAGATGGTTCCGATGTAGTTGCAGTACTATCATAGGGAAGGTCACAGAGAAGCTCAGCCAAAACTAAATATTTCTTTGACTTGGATTTGATGAATTCCAAATCAAATTCCTGTAAAATGATGATCCATTTTGAATATTTCCCCCCCAGCAATTGACGTGATAATATGTAAGTCATGGGGTTGCAATCCAAAACTATTGTTGTTTTTCAGAGCAGGATATAATGGTGAAATATTTGGATAGCTTGAACAGCTGCCAAGGAAAGCTTTCCCACGTACGAGTACTTAACTTCCGTATCAGTGAGATTACGACTCAAATAATAGATCGGATTTTCAATTCCATCTTCTATTTGGAACAAAACAATAGCGATGGTTGTTTCAGTCGTGGCGATATATAGGAAATAATCATGCTGATAATTTGGAGGATACATTAATGATGCTCGGACAAGATGGTCCTTGATAGCATCAAAAGAAGCTTGCGCAACTTGGTCCCAATGGAAGGGAACCCCATTTTTCAATAATCGAGTAAATCCTTTATCCATTTTGGTGTAGTTTGGAATGAACCTTCTCAGGAAGTGATCCTTTCCTTGAAGTTTCTATATCTGAGGTAAGTTTGAGGGCGCAGGAAAATCAAGAATGGCCTGAACCTTCAGTGGGTCTATTCGAATTCCTTCTTTTGACACTATGAATCTGAGCAATTGACCAGAACCAACACAAAACACACATTTGTGTGGATTGAGGCGTATCTTGTAGTGTTGGCAACGTAATAAAATGGTTGTCAAATGCATCGGGTGATCAGTCTGTTTTCGTGAATGTGCTGGTAAATCATCTAGATATGGTTGAACAATGTGCTTGATGTCATTGAAAGCATAATCCATTGCTATCTGAAAAGTTTCCCCAGTGTTCTTTAAACCAAACGGAAGTTTCTGATATGCGAATGTGCCCCAGGGACAGATGAATGTTGTCTGATTTGGTCATATGGGCGGATATTGATTTGATTGTAGCCAAAAAATCCATCCATGAAAGAAAATATTTCGCATCCAACACAATCGTCAATAATCTGGTCGATAAAGGGTGTAGGATAGTTATCTTTTGGACAAGCCTGATTAACATCCGATAATCGACACATACTCTAATGGTTCCTTGTTTTTTCATAACAGGAACGATATTGGAAACCCACTCAGTTAGCGGAACAGGGTAAATGAAACCAGCATGAAAAAAAATTTCAACTTATGTTTTGATGGCAACGGCTTTCTTTGGATGAACATGACGAAGCCGTTGACGCACCGGTTTGATATCAAGATACATATTAATAGTGTGTTCAAATATACTAGTATCTATGCCTAGCATTTCCTTGTAAGACCAAGCCAATACATCATGAAATTCACAAAAAAGAGAGCGATATGAATCAAGTTCTGATGGAGAACAAGATACACCAACATGAATATTTTCTATAATGCCAGGTTTAGTCAAAATATTGATAGAATTCGTTTCTTCAATATTTGATAAATTTCGCTCAGATTCAATTGCATTAATCAGAAAATAATTCGAAAATAAATTTTGAATGGATGGGTGATATAGTTCACTAAGATTATTTTCTTCATAATCTGGAATATGGGAACGATGATGGTAATATTCCCATGGTTCTCCTTCTGCCATCATAGCTTCCAAAATATTTTCATCTATCAAAAATTTTGAGGAAAATGGATCAGATGGAGTACCAAAATCTAATTAACGGTCAACCCAAACACTCGATGACGTTGATTTCGGATTTTCCCCCAAGCCAAATAGATTGATTGCTATTGTAGCTCAATATGGCTAAGCGGTAAAACATCATCCAGCATAGAAATATCAGAGTCACCCGTACTCTTCTTTAAGCCAAATGGAGTGGAAGAGATCACGTAGCAGGTCTCTATGATTTCAATTTTTGTCGACGTCGTGGGCGGCGGTAATGCAAAGGTTCCCATAAGAGTGGAATCCTTTAAGAGTCCTACACCAATGTTGTGGATTTCTAGTTGGGGTAAGTGAACATACGGAACGCTTCCAGTTACCTGCAAAGTGGAGGCAAAAAAGGATAATTGATTAATGACTGTAATAGTACCTCTTATGAGGAAAGGCAACCATTCTAAAATATGTAGAAACAATTGCAGTCATCGCATATACCCATGGTCTTTCGAGTAAAATATTATAGTCAAGGGGTCCGTCAACAACCTCAACATCAATACTTACTGTTTTTCCCCCTAATTCAACTTGTAGGTTATTAATAATACCAAAAGGATTATATGTTCTTCCATCAAAAGCCGTCAACATCGTTGATGATTGTGATAATTGAGACGAGCTAAGTGACTTCCAACAGTTTAGAGACATAATGCACGTAGATGCTCCCTCCTCAATAATAGTGCAATGAACAAGGTGATTGAGAACATTTACTTGGATGGAGAATGCCAATTTTGCTGGTAGCTACGGCACACAACCCATATGATTAAAGACTACAAGATTAGAATCAATCGGATCAATTCCACCAATGGCCGACAATAAAGCCTGCTTCTGGGAGGGACAATTTTGTAATACCTCAAGAACAGACATAGCTGAAGAGGATTGAGCCAAATCTTCAACTATATTATAATTTTGTGCAGCTCTTGCTCGAGGATTATATGTCAATTTATGAATTACTCCCTTCAGTGGCTTAATCGTCAATTCAGGAATAACAGAAGGTGGTACTGATTCAGTAGATGGATTCGTTGTCGAGGTAGTATGTTGATCAGTCGGACTACCATAGTCTTTATTCTGCGTTGACACCAAAATATCTTGTGAAGGTTTTGTACTGGATAACAGTAACACTTGGGAACTAGGAGCTGGATCCGTAGCAACCAAATTTGTGTCTGTATTTGGAAATGGGTTTGTCAACACAGTTGATGCATTAGAAGTCTTGATGATTTTTGAGACTTCAACACGGTGAGGAAAATCCCTAACAAAGTGTTCCTTGTTACAGATTATGCATGGATAACAAGGTTTCTGTGGTCCTGATGGTTGATCAGATGATCATTCCTGCGGGTTAGAAGTTTGCTTTTTCTTTGATTTCCCATTTTTCTTACTTCCTAGTTGCTTATAACTTTTGCCTTTGGAAAATGAGACAGTGTTGATTTTGGAAGTAGGAGCAGGATCAGATGCAGTAGTGTTGTGTGTATTTATAGTGCCTATCAAGCTGTCTCCGACATGAGAGTCCTTTATTTGGGGAGGAACATTGAAATTAGATCATGACGCATTTGGTATTTTCTCATAGAGTGTGCCAGACTGAGTATAAATCAAGTCTAAATACTGGGCACGAGTGATGACTTGCTCTTGTGTGACGATGCCACCTTTAGCCACATCCTCTATTATAGATGGTAACAAGCATTTGATGAACCATTTAGCAAGCAGCTGATCAGGAAAAAAATTCTTAACCATTCGTCGACGGCGATTCCACTCATGAATATGATCTGAAATGTGAATAGCATTACTTTGTTTGAAGTTGGTCAAGAGTTCCGTTCTAGTTTCGTATCTGATCGGTAACTGGAAATGGGTCAAAAATACAGTAGCCAAGGTAGTTAAATTGTCAAATGAAGCTCTAGGTAATTCAATGTACCATTTAGCTGCCAGACCTATGAGCATTCTATGAAAAAGACGTAATCGAACAGAATCATCATTTAAGGAATTTGATGAACACCATAAATGATAAGTCATAACATGAGTTGATGGGTCTTCTCCAGGGTTTCCATTGAATATAGGAATGTCGAAGGATAATTTATGTGGTATCACCGGCCACCAAGGAGAATAATTGATAGGATCATTAGTTAATTGGTTTAAATCTGGTAATTCCAAGGTTGCAACAAAAGGAAATTGTCTATTAAGGTCAGGTTGAGCATAGCCAAGATAAGATGGAATTTCTTGGGCAACAGGTCTTTGAGCACCGGCATATGGGATTTGTTACTGGTAACCCAGATAGGGGTTGTTTTTCATGGCAAGTGCTTGAGAGTGTTTTTTACCAAAACCTGGATATGTTACTTGTTGAAATGAAGTTTGTGGGATTTGCGCCTGTGGCTACCAAGGAGTCTGTCCACCAAGATTATAACCCAAATTTTTATAAGTTGGATTCGGTTGATATGTATAACCAGATTGTGTTTGCGACACCCCATAAAATGGTGGACCAGCTTGTGAATAAATGATCCCTGATACAGGTTGTTGTAAATTAACCAAACGATTTTGAGTTTGTGGACCCAACATTTGATGATATTGAGTTGAATAACTCGCTTGATAAGGTTGATGAACAAGATTTTTATGTTGTAACAGGGTTATAGATGTATTAACAAGTGGTATTGAAGTGGGTTTAACAGGTTGAATTGGTTGATACGATTGGACAACCATTTGTGGTTGGATAGGCAGATTGGGCTGCCATTGACAAAAATTTAAATAAACATTAGTCTGACCAAAATGTGACTGAGTACTATCATATTGGGTAACCAAAGGTTGCCCCCCAGCATGAGGATAATAAGACGGAAAATATTGTTCACCGAATGCTAGGAATCCAATTAATAAAGGAATTGACCCATAATGACCGGCTTGATATTTCCCTGATGATGGATTTAATGAATCAATTCATTCAGTACTAACTATAGGACTACCAGTTAAAACACTAGATGATGACATTGGAAAAGACCATGAACGTGAAGGTGCACCAGAGAAAGTTCCAGATAATGATTTGTAACCTATTGGGACCGAAGGGCCACCGTGAAAATATGACTCTGGTGATGTTGTGAACATCAACGGTGTAGCGAGGGTAGGAGTTGAAGTAATAGGAACTACAGACCTAGCCGAAGATGTTGGTTCAGACATGGTAGTTTGACCAAGTGTATACCCTCAAAAATTGATGGGTGATTAAATGGCAATAGAATCAACAAAAGCAGATGGAAACGATTGAGGAAATGACTGGTACAGGTAAAGGTCTCCCCCAAAGTGGGTTTGACTTAAAGGTGTATTAGGTTGAGGGATTACTTCAATTGTGATTAAACCAGGAGGAAGAACTTCACCGTCAGGTTCAAAATATATTTCAGACGGTTGACTGTGTGAAATAGGAGTTTCAGTGGTTACAGAACTTTGTGGGATGACCAAGATAGGAACAACTTCCGGCTGTTTAGATTCAAGATTTAGATATTCTGGCAAAGAAAATATAGGATCTGGATCAATGTGTGTTTGAACAACGTCAAGTCCAGGAGGTATGGTCTCAGCGACTGAATGGTCGTGACCACGAGTAAATATGAAGGCTTCATTTCGACAACAGTAAACAAACCGGGATGTGTGGAAAAAATTTGAGCTAACTCTGGATTAAAAGATGATGTTTCGCCAGAGGTACGAATTTTACTTGATTTGGCAGATCGTGATTGCCTTCGCCTACCAGAAATAACTTCCGGTGGTAAATATGGTTTTAAAGCTAATCTAGCGAACGACGGGGGGTAGGATTATGTTCTTCCACAATTACTGATTTATTTTATCCAAAAACAAATTAAAAAAAAGAGGGTAATGCTAGGCAAAAAGGTTTACCAGGAAACTGTGAATTACAGAATACCTCTTGGCGAACCAAAAAGTACAGGCAGGTAATCTCCCTGAATGTTGTGTTTGGTGTATCACAATTTCAAGGCGGCTGACTCGGTTCACTATGGATGTATAGCACCTAAAATTTGTCCTCCCAAATACACTCGAAGGTACGTGGAGGCCCAAGTCCGTATTAGCGCTGTCTAATGCAAAACCGCACAATGAGAGCACCCATTTATACTTATCATACTGTAACACTGTCTGATATACCCGAGAGTACGTGGATGAGCTACGATATACTTATGTATGTGGAGTGAGGTATCACACATGGAATGTATCGCAGACAAGTTAATGAAAGCTACTATGTTTTATGATGCCAGAACATGTCTCTAGCCTAGACCTATAAATGTTATCGTTCATGTTCCAAAGTGTTGTTAAGTAAATTGAGATTTATTTTATGTTGATCTTGCTTAACATTTTTCCTTTCAGGTTCACCACGATGATGTATATGAAATTCCTGAAATGCAAGCTAAGAAAGATAAACAAACTTTCACTTTCAGCTTTTTCAATGAAAGAGCTAGCTACTAAGGGAAGAGAGCAAATAATTTGAGATCAAACAAATCAATGAACAAAAACGAAATCAATGAATCCCGAACTAAATGCAGATTTCCTAATGTTCCTTTTGCAAAAAACACACAATCCTACATGCAAATGCAATTTTTTCTTTTCAATTTCCTTAATGTTATAAATGCAGAAAGAAAACTACGTGCACTAGATCAATAATCGAAATTCTTTTTACTTTCGAGAAACGAAGAATACAAACAACAATTTCTCTTTTGAAGGAAAAACGAGGATTTCAACAACAATTTCTCCTATCAAGGAAATGAAGACTTTATGACAATTTTTGATCTCGAAAGCAAACAATTCTTAATGCGACCATAAAAAGTACTTTGAAATAAACTTGTCAATGATAATGAAAAACTTTTTAAAACAACATTGAACAAATTTTCAATCAAAGGAGAAGAAATATATAGAGCTACTGGTCAAATAGAGCATTAAACTTTTCAAGACAAGTCAGCAAATAGAGCTGAAGAAAAATTCAAAGTCAGATTCAAGGGGATTTTTTGCTTTCAGGAGCCAACACAGTCTCCAAAGGGAGACAGTGCTCTGCAACGCAGGATGACAAGGGAGACAGTGCTCTGCAAATCACTGTGCCCTAACCAAGGGTGCGTTGGGCGCAATAAACAAATAAAAAACTACCTTTTGGCTCACTAACTTTGCAAATTAAGCTCTGCAAAAGACTAATATTTATGTGAAATAGCTACTGGGTGGATTTAGAAAGAAGATCAGAGACTAAAACACCAAGATTCAAGAGAAATTATCCCCAGCAGAGTCACCAGTTTGTTGGGCCAGAATTGTAATCTATGAATAAACTACGCTTCCCTAGATAGGTGTCTAGTCTAGAACAACAGGTGAAAGACTACACTACCTTTTTTCCTAACTCAGAATAGTTATACCAAGAGGATTGGATGCTTACTTGTTTCAGTCGCTTCCAAATGGCTCCTTTCTGTCGCTTCCACTATAGCCTCAAATTCAAGTAGTTTCAAATAGTTGAATGCTTCCTGCAAGAAAGAGCACTAAAACAGAAGAAGATACAATAATCTAGATATATATTCAATTTAATTAGCCAAATCAGTTAAGCATAAACTACATTCATCAACCAAGATTTTACAACATGGAAAATCAAAGTGAACATGGATGCATGTAGGGAAAAACAAGAAGTACTCTTTATTGATGATAGAAGGAGAGGTTACAACCTAGTGACTGATTCGTCATTACCTTCTAGTAGAGTTCCCTAGTCTCATCACAGCATAAGTCTCTCCACCAACAGCTCCACAAATCAAACTCTCTATTGAAAATTCTCCAGCATTTCTCTACTCAAATCCTTCCTCCTTGAACACTTAGCTTTGTGTTCAATTTATAGATGAACTGTAGGTTGTTTTCCAATAAATTGCATTCCAAAAATAGGCAAGACATGTTTTCCACTCATGTAGATGTCAAATGCACACTTGGATCCGAAGCATGACACATGTGAACCCTTCTAGAAGACACTGGCCAAGTGGAGATTCCGGAAAAATGAGAATTTTTCTCCCAATGTGACCAACGCACCTTTGAATTTCAGGAAGTGCTTTGCAGAGCAGCCTTGAATGGGGATACTTGCATATGCAACACACTTAGGCCCCTTAGAGCCTATGTTGGTGAGCTCCCACATGTTTAATAATAAGCTTCAAACCATGGAAAAGCCTTGCTTTGATGAAAATATTGTTTGATTCATGAATGTTTCATGTCTTAGGGCATATAGCAACTGAGATGATAGGGAATGATAGACCCTTCGATCATCAGTCTTGAAGATGATGCCCAGTTAACCAGGTCATTGGGAATGGTCCCCAAATTGACCTATAACAACCTTTATTCTGCGTCGACACCAAAATATCTTGTGAAGGTTTTGTAGTGGATAACATTAAAACCTTGGGAACTAGGAGCTGGATCCGTAGCAGCCAAATTTGTGTCTGAATTTGGAAATGGGTATGTCAACACAACTGATGCAATTGAAGTCTTGATTATTTTGGAGACTTCAGCATGGTGAGGACAATCCCTAACAAATTTTTCCTCGTTACAGATTATGCATGGATAATGAGGTTTCTGTTGTCCTGACGGTTGATCAGATGATCGTTCCTGCGGGTTAGAAGTTTTCTTTTTCTTTGATTTCCCATTTTTCTTACTCCCTAGTTTCTTGTCACTTTTGCCTTTGTCAAATGACACAACATTAATTTCAAAAGTAGGAGCAGGATCAGATGCAGTAGTGTTGTGTGTGTTTATAGTTCCTATAAAACCGTCTCCGGCATGAGAGTCTTTTATTTGAGAAGGAACATTGAAATTAGATCGCGGAACATTTGGTATTTTCTCATAGAGCATGCCAAACTGAGTGTAAATCAAGTCTAAATACTGGGCATGAGCGATGACTTGATCTTCTATGATGACACCACCTTTAGCCACATACTCTGTTATAGATGGTAACAAGGATTTGATGAACCATTCAGCAAGGAGCTTATTAGGAACAAATGTCTTAACCATTCTTCGACGACGACGCCACTCATGAATACGATCTGAAATGTGAGTAGCATTTTTCTGTTTGAAGTTGTTCAAGAGTTCTATTCCAGTTTTGTATCTGATCGGTAACTAGAAATGGGTCAAAAATACAGTAGCTAAGGCAGTGAAATTGTCAAATGAAGCTCTAGGTAATTCAATGTACCATTTAGCTGCCGAACCTGTGAGCGTTCTCTAGAAAAGATGTAATCGAACAGAATCATCATTTAGGTAATTTGATGAACACCATAAATGATAAGTCATAACATGAGTTGATGGGTCTTCTCCAAGTTTTCCATTGAATTTAGGAATGTCAGAGGGTAATTTATGTGGTATCACCGGCCACTAAGGAGCATAATTGATAGGATCATTAGTTAACCGGTTTAAATCTGGTAATTCCAAGGTTGCAACAAAAGGCAACTGTCTATTAAGGTCAGGTTGAGCATAGCCAGGATAAGATGGAATTTCTTGGGAAATAGGTCTTTGAGCACCAGCATATGGGATTTGATGTTGTAACCCAGATAGGGGTTGTTTTGCATGGCAAACGCTTGAGAGTGTTGTTGACCAAAACCTAGATATGTTACTTGTTGAAATAAAGTTTGTGGAATTTGTACCTGTGGCTGCCAAGGGGTCTGTCCACCAAGATTATAACCCAAATTTTTATAAGTTGGATTCGGTTGATTTGTATAAATAGGTTGCATTTGTGACACCCCATAAAATTGTACACCAATTTGTGAATAATAATTCCTAGTATAGGTTGTTGTAAATTAGCCAAAGGATTTTGATATTGAGTTGAAGAACTCGCCTGATAAGGTTGATGTACAAGATTTTGATTTTGTAACAGGGGTATAGATGCATTAACAAGTGGTAATGAAGTGGGTGTAACAGGTTGAAATGGTTGATACGATTTGACAACCGTTTGTGGTTGGATAGGCAGAGTGGGATTCCATTGAAAAACATTTAAATCAACATTAGTGTGACCAAAAAGTGACTGAGTACTGTCATATTGGGTAACCAAAGGTTTCCCCCCAGCATAAGGAGGATAATAAGACGGAAAATATTGTTCACTGAATGATGGGAGTCCAGTTGATAAAGGAATTGACCCATAATGACCAGCTTGATATTGCCTTGATGATGGATTTAATGAATCAAGTTGTTCAGTACTTACTATAGGACTACCAGTTAAAATACCAGATGATGACATTGGTAAAGACCATGAACGTGAAGGTGCACCAGAGAAAGTGCCTGATAGTGATTTGTAACCTGTTGGGACTGAAGGGCCACCATGCAAATATGACTCTGGTGAGGTTGTAAACATCGACGAAGTAGCAAGGGTGGAGCTGACGTAATTGGAATAGCAAACCCAACCGAAGATTCCCATTCAGACATGATTGTTTGACCAAATGTATACCCTCGAAAGTCGACGGGAGACTGATTTTCAATAGGATCAACAAAAGCAAATGGAAACGATTGAGGAAAAGACTGGTACAGGTAAAGGTCTCCCCCAAAGTGGGTTTGACTTAAAGGTGTATTAGGTTGAGGGATTTCTTCAATCGCAATTAAACCAAGAGGAAGAACTTCACCGTCAGGCCCAAAATATATTTCAGACTGTTGACTATGTGAAATAGGAGTTTCAGTGGCTACAGAACTTTGTGGAATGACCAAGGTAGGAACAACTTCCGATTGTCCAGATTCAAGATTCAGAGGTTCTGGCAAAGAAGAGACAGGATCTGGATCAATGTGTGTTTGAACAACGTCAGTTCCAGGAGGTATGGTCTCAGTGATTGAATGGATCAAAGTGACCACGGGTAGCTGTGAAGACTCCATTTTTACAACAGTAGACGAAACAGGATGTGTGGAAACAATTTGAGCTAACTCTGGATTAAAATATGATGTTTTGCCAGAGGTACGAATTTTACTTGATTCGAAAGATCATGATCGCCTTCGCCTACCAGAAATAACTTCCAGTGGTAAATGTGGTTTTAAAGATAATCTACGCAAACGATGGGGGGTAGGATTGTGTTCTTCCACAATTACTGATTTATTTTATCCAAAAACAAATAAACAAAAAGAGGGTAATGCTAGGCAAAAGGGTTTACCAGGAAACTGTGAACTGCAGAATACCTCTTGGCGAACCAAGAAGTATGGGTAGGTAATCTCCCCGAATGTTGTGTTTATTGTATCACAATTTCAAGGCGGCCGACTCGGTTCACTATGGATGGATAGCACCTAAACGTTTTCCTCTAAAATATACTCGAAGGTACGTGGAGGCCCAAGTCTATATTAGTGCTATCTGATGCGAAACCTCACAGTGAGAGCACCCCTTTATACTTATTGTACTGTAACACCGCCTGATATACTCGAGAGCATGTGGACAAGCTACGATATACTTACGTACATGAAGTGAGGTATCACACTCGCATTGTATCGCAGACAAGTTAACGATAGCTGCTATGTTTTACGACGCCAGAACATGTCTCTAGCCTAGACCTCTAAATTTTATCGTTAATGTTCCAAAGCATTGTTAAGTAAATTGAGATTTATTTTATGTTGATCTTGCTTAACAGTTTGGCTTTCAGGTTCACCACGATGATGTATATGAAATTCCTAAAATTCAAGCTAAGAATGATAAACAAACTTTCACTTTCAGCTTTTTCAATGAAAGACCTAGCTACTAAGGGAAGAGAGCAAATAATTTGAGAGCAAACAAATCAATGAATCTCAAACTAAATGTAGATTTCCTAATGTTCCTTTTGCAAAAAACACACAATCCTACATGCAAATGCAAGTTTTTCTTTTCAGTTTCCTTAATTTTATGAATGCAGAAAGAAAACTAGGTGCATTATATCAATAACGAAATTTTTTTTACTTTCGAGAAACGAAGAATACAAATGACAATTTCTCTTTTGAAGGAAAAATGAAGATTTCAACAACAATTTCTCCTCTCAAGGAAATGAAGATTTTATGAAAATTTCCTATTTCGAAAGCAAACGATTCTTAATGCGACCATAAAAAGTACTTTGAAATCAACTTGTCAATGATAATGAATTTTTTTTTTTTAAACAACATTGAACAAAGTTTCAGTCAAAAGAGAAGAAATATATAGAGCTACTGGTCAATTGAGAATTAAACCTTTTAGAACAAATCAGCAAACAAAACTAAAGCAAAGAACAAAGTCAGTTTCAAGGGGATTTGGTCCCTTTTAGGAGCCAACGCAGTCTCTAAATGGAGACAGTGCTCTGCAACGCAGGCTGAGAAGGGAGGCAGTGCTCTGCAAAGCACTGTGCCCTAACCAAGGGTGCGTTGGGAGCAGTAAAAAAATAAAAATCTATTGTTTGGCTCACTAAATTTGCAAATTAAGCTCTGCAAAATTCTAATCTTTATGTGAAATAGCTACTAGGTGGATTTAGAAAGTAGATCATAGACTAAAACACCAAGAAACAAGAGAAATTTTCCCCAGTCGAGTCGCCAGTTTTTTGGGCCAGAATTGTAATCTACGGATAAACTACGCTTCCCTAGACTGGTGTCTAGTCTAGAACAACAAGTGAAAGACTATACTACCCTTTTTCCTAACTCAGAATAGATACACAGAGAGGATTGGATGCTTACTTGTTTTAGTGGCTTCCAAATGGCTCCTTTTTGTCGCTTCCACTTCGGCTTCAAGTTCAAGCAGTTTCAAATAGTTGAATGCTTCCTACAAGAAAGAACACTGAAACAGCAGAAGATGCAATAATATAGATATTTATTCGAGCTAGCTAGCTAAATCAGTTAAGTATGAACTACATTCATCAACCAAGATCTTACAACATGGAAAATCAAAGTTATCATAGATGCATGTAGGGAAAAATAATAAGTACTCTTTATTGATGATAGAAGGAGAGGTTACAACCTAGTGACTGATTTGAACCTTCAAGCAAAGTTCCCAAGTCTCATCACATCATAAGTCTCTCCGGCAGCAGCTCCACAAATCAAACTCTCTATTGAAAATTCTCTAGCATTTCTCTACTCAAATTCTTCCTCCTCAAACACTTAGATCTGTGTTCAATTTATAGATGAACTATAGGTTTTTTTATAATAAATTTCATTCCAAAAATAGGCAAGACATGTTTCCATTCATGTATATGTCAAATGGACACTTGGATCCAAAGCATGACACATGTGAACCCTTTTAGAAGACACTGGCCAAGTGGAGATTCCGGAACAATGAGAATTTCGCTCCCAATGTGACCAACACACCTTTGAATGTCGGGAAGTGCTCTGCAGAGTAGCCTTGAATGGGGCTACCTGCATATGCAATGCACTTAGGCCCCTTATAGCCTGCGTTGGTGAGCTCTCATATGTTTAATAATAAGCTTCAAACCATGGAAAAGCCTTGATTTTGATGAAATTCACTGTTTGATTCATGTTGTTTCCTGTCTTAGGGCATATAGCAACTAAGATGATAAGGAATGATAGACCCTTTGATCATCGGTCCTGGATATGATGCCCAGTTAACTAGGTCATTTGGAATGGTGCCCAAATTGAACTATAACACCATGCAAGGTGGTTTATAGCTTTCCAATACTTGAACTTGTTGTGTTTATTGGATTGATAATATGTATCCATAGAAACTTTTAGCGGTGAATCTTAGCCCATGGGAAAAATGAAAAACAGTCTAACTTGGAACTAGACCACACACTGTCTTACCAAAATTATGTGTGTCGGTACCAAGTTGTAATAAACACACAATAATTATAATATAAAAATTAAAACAATAAATGAATTGACACATATTAACTAAAGTACATGAATAACCTCTCAACCATTGTGACTAGTCAATGCTAAGTACACCATCTCATGGCTTTGTAATTATATCATTCATCTCATATCCTCCCTTTTTTTTAATACATGAGAAATATCTTTAGATTCCATAAGAAGAATATACATATTTCAGTCCTCGAGAGATTTCTTAGACAACAAGGCTCATAGCCATTCAAATAAATACTCATTATGAGTAAGATTTTATAATTCAGTGAAATATTCGCCATGATTTTACAAGATAATATAATCTGGTGAGAGATTCGCCATGATTTTACAAGATAATATAATATGAAAGAGAATCACCATGATTTTACAATAAAATATAATCTTGTGAGACATTCGCCATGATTTTACAAGATAATATAATATGGTGAGAGAATCCCATGATTTTACAATAAAATATTATCTGGTGAGAGATTCGCCAAAAAAATATATATACATATTATATTATTGATAAAATCGCCTTTCATTTTTCCATGTTTCATGGGGATTCTCCCATTTATTATACATGTAAATTTATGGGGGTTCTTAAAATTTTCCATGGGTTCAAGTTTTGGTTTATAAGATTTTTTTCTATGTCATTCATTATTTCTAGAAGTTTCATTGGGTTATAGGAAGAGGGTTGGGTCCTACCCCTGAAAAATTGGCTCAGAGTTTAGGGTCACTGACATAGAACTAACTAGAAAATTCCATAATTGCTGGCAGTCAGGCCTATGGGAATGACTGGAGAGTTATAGTCGCTTTCATGCCTTGGAAAGGGAGTGATCGAGGCTCTAGGTCAGTGAAAAAGAGGTTTATCTCAGGGGTTGGACACCTGGAGGGGTTGGGTTGCTCTTGGAGGTCTTGTAGCACATGAGGAAAGTAAATAAGTTCTTAATTTGTCGGATCTGTTTCCCTAAGGTCATATAGGAGGTCGAGTCTTATTATAGCGATCCTCGGCTCATTTTTACCCTGGGAAAGCCGGTGAAAGTAGGTAAATGTGCGAGGAGTGGGTTACAAAGTGATATTAGAGAATGGATCAAATACTTGCACTGGATGGGCTAGATGCATGTTGTTATGCATGCATTTTCATGGTTAATTTTTTCATGCATGAGGTCATTGCATGTAATTTATATCATCATGATGCTATTGGTATGTTATGATGTTGATGTGTTGGTCGAGATAGAGCAAGAGATGCAAATCATCAAAACATGGTTGTAGCACTAGACATTGGGGTAAGAGTAAATCATCATACAAGTATTGTATGTTGGGCATGCAAGTATGTTGGTTAATGGTTGTTATGAGCATTATGTTGTGGTTACATCCATTTTAGATACTAGTTAAACAGTGTGGTCATATGAACATGTGTCAGTTATGTTATCACAAAATTAGACCTGATAGGCTACTTAATCAGTCAACTTCATGTAACTATTTCAAACCTAATATTTTGACAGAGGCTTAGCCTCCTTAGCCTGAGAGGGCCCTCTCAAGGGTTAATGATTTGGATAAAAATATAGATGGATAAATCTATTTAGGTAATAAACAGGTAAATGGTAGGCGTAGGTTGATAATCACATCATCATGTACACATTGGGCTTATGGAGTCAAAGCTATTCAGTAATCCAGCAAATCTACTTAACATGGAAGTTGAGGCATATCATAGTTTTAGTCAATAGATAAACACATATGGAACTGTAAAAACACAGTAAGTTCATTTATATAGGAATTCAAAGCATCTAAAGATGAATTATGAGTAATATAGGTAAACACCACTGCAATGGGATAATAAAAGAGATGCAAATAGAATAGGAACACACTAAAACTCCTTCTGAATCTCAAGTTGGTTAAGCAGAAAATCTTTGTATTAGCTAAAAACCAATCAAATACAATAAGCACAGTTTTGCCAAAAATGTCCAACCCTTTACTCATTCGACCTCTTGGCCTTTAATAAACCTCTTACAACATGAGATCATCTACCTCTAGGCTAGATACATCGAATTTCTAACTACTAACACATTGCATAACCATAAGACATGGAATTTACTACAAAAAGACACCTAATCTACTTGACAGTCCTATTACAAATAGGACTCAAACTCCTTATTATTATCTATAACAACCTTATTTAATTGAAATTACATCATTTTCCAAGTGTATCATCACATGGTAGAATTTGGATGATGGGCTTCAGCTCTTCATGACCACTTTGTTTGACCTCCACAAAAGTAGGAAACAATACCCTATTTTTTACACATAAAATCATTTGCATTCTTTGAACATTTTGATCATCAATTAAACTTTATTTCGTGGTCTTTAGATGTTGGAGATTATCTTAACATGTCTCATCACTTATCCCTAGCCTCCATCTATCCAAAACTGCTTCCAAAACTATCCAAAAGAGTTGTAATATACTACGCTACGAAAACACAACAATTTTGTAGCGCCTTTGTAACATTGCCATTTTAAGTCTTAATTCTCCAAAAAATGAATTTTTTCCACTTGCATCATTTCAGTTACCCCTTAATACATCTCCCATATCAGTTATAGTTCTTGAATTACTCTTCAACCTTTCAAAAACTGACCAAAATGAGCAAGAAAAGCAGTTACAGCAGTTTTGTAGCGCTTTTCTGCTTTTTTACACTGACTGCGCTACGAAATTGTTGAGTATGCAGTTTTGTCAAAAAAATTCAAAAATGAAAACTGTAGCTATACCAAAAACTTAAAATATATCTACCTCCATCACTTAAAAATCATATAAACTATAAAAACACATTCATTCCAGCTTTCTTGAGGTCCCTTCTTCATTTTCACTTGATTTAGCTATTGGCTCTTCTATGACTATAACTTTAATGCCTCTTCTCTTTAACTCATCATGAATCAACTTCAGTTGCTGCTCTAATTCCTCCACTTGATCTTTAAGTCTTCTATTAGTAGATCTCAAATGATTATTTATTACTCTGACAAACTTGGCTTCCTTTATTGCTGGAACTATCCACTTGAAAAATTTCTCAGCACTACTTAGAGTTTCAGAAATAGAATCAGTTTTCCCTTCCCAAAATGCCTTCATCCTTTTAAAATGTGCTTTCTTGACACTATTCTTTCTAGCCCTCTTTCTCATGACAACAATTTCCTAGTTTTCCAACCTCAATTTTTCCTCAAGATGTTGAAACTCTATTTTTTCTGTCATTTCTATTTTCCCCTCTTTGTTCTGTTGATTATGTGCTTCACTATAGGTGATGAAAGATCAACAAATTATTTAGGAGCTTTAGTTGTCTCAGTGGTTTTTTGAACTTTCTTGCTGCCTTCCTTTAGTTTCCTAGCCTGCCTAGTCATAGGCTTTCTTTCTTGAAAGATGAAAGTTTCATCTTCCCCCTCAAACTCTATCTTCTTTGCAAACTTGGCCTTCTTCAATTTATGCCCATCTTCCCCAATGAACTCAGCTTGAAAAATGGGTGTATTCTCTATGTCAATAGCATGAAGGATGTCCTCTAGATTCCCTTTTCTTACTGGCTTGTCTTCTATAGTAACTGTCTTTCCTTTTAATGCCACTGCTTGGCTTCTAGTTACTCTTTTGGTCTCCTTGCTGACAGCTTGTTTCTGTTCTGAATCTTTGACAACCTTTGACCTCTGTTTTGCAGGTGGGAGAGTTGGAGTATCAAGTATTTGCACCTGCTTTGGCCCTTTTTCAGTTTTTTTTCTTGGCTTCACGTTTGCAGTTGTTTTTGGTTTTGTAGCCACGGTTTGACTTGGTTCTGCTAGTGGTGGTGATGGAACTCCTTTAGATTTAGGGTTTCTTGCAGGGGTTATGGGTTTCCAACTCAAATTCATTTATAAACAAGAAATATGACCAATCTCTGCCTATCTTCTGAAGCTCATCTAAAATCAATAACTTCATTAAACCATGATGAAATAAGGATGTTTCACTCCCTTCATATTTTTCTTGCATGTTATCAGTCATCTTTGCAAGACTCCTATGCAGATAAAAAGGTAAATCAAGTGAAATCTTACCAGTGAAGTGCAGAAGAAACTTGAAATGATATGAGTAAACCTTTTGGTATATGCCTTCACATGTAAAATACTTCTGAATGTTGAGCAGCATCTTTGAATAAGTTTCTTTGATGCAACCTCTAGGGATAGCATTGTTAAGGTCCATGTCTGTGTACTCAAGCTTCATGAACTCTTTGCATTGCTCCATATCAAATTTGAAACTTTTGAACCAGGTTTCTTGTCCTCTTGGTATCTCTGTAACATCAATAATGAGGCTCTGGTGTAATAGACACACTTAGCATCCAGACCTTTGTGGTTGTTCCATTGAAGTTCATGGAAAATTCCTTGGATACCTGTGTGTGACAACCCTGCAAATTTTCACAAAATCAATGACAACATACTCTTTTGAACGTTTCCATCACTGTTGGGTCTTCAATTATTGCCTTCATGTCTTCAGGTTCAAACCTTAAGTAGTTTCGTCCTCTGTGAATTTTCTTTTCCTCTGCCATGTTCTCGAACAAATATTTCAGCCTCACTTGAATAATTGTAACAGCAGCCTTGCTTGAAAAAGTATCAACCTCACTTAATATGGGTGTAGTAACCCTTTGTATGAATCAGTCATAGGTTTAGCTTGACACTCAGAGCTCAAAAATTTCGAATGAAGGTAGAAGGAAACGAGAATGACCAATTAGGAAAGATTTTCAAATTTAAAATGTCATCTCATAACTGAATGATGCCTCATTCATAACCTATAATGACAATGATGACTGCAAACGTGGGTGTGTACATCAAATTTCATCATTACATGACTCGACATGCCACTAACCTACCCTTTCCCAACGGTTTCTCACATCTGCCAACTCAACTGACAAGACAATTATAAATCTGTGCTTTCGTAGCACCTGTAGTGAAATTTTTCATGTTGCGCTATGAAACTATCAGCGGTTTCATAGCGCAAAACAAATTTTTTCAATGGGTGGCGCTACGAAAACAAGGTTTTTTGGCTAATTGAACAGTTTTGACCTGAAACTTTAGGAAATAACCCACAAATGAAAAATGATGAATATTTGACATGAAATAACTTTAAAAAAGACTTTATTACAACCTAAGGATGAGCTTTAAACTATAAAAATCTAAAACCTACCCTTGATCAAACCTAAATTGACTTCTAAACCCAATTTTGAACCATGCAATTTTGTAACCTTGTCACAATGATGTGCTAAAATTTTTGGGTGATAACAAGTTAGTCATGAATGATAGTAACTTATTTTTATATGAATTGTGTTTGTATGCATGATGATTATGTTCATTACATTTAAGATCTTGATGTTATATGTATCATGCTAATTTGGATTGGCCTATGCAGATGGTTAGGGTTATGAAATTCAGGTATAATTTGACCTATTTGTGATAGTGTGTTGTACTAATATAGATTGACTATCTATATGTGATTGTTATGCATGAATGACAATGGTTTATGAGTTTATGATGTAAGCATGTTATCTAGTTACTATTAAGGATATCATGATCTTATTTATGTTTGAGTTGATTGTGAAGTTATATCATGCTAATCTAGATTGGTTGTGTAGACAAGATAGCCTCCCCTAAGGCACATTAAGGTATGGGTTTGTTTATGCTATCTATTTGGTGTTGAGTGTTTAGTGTCTATTATTCCATCTATCTTTTGTTTGAATGTTTGATTAATTACATGATATGAGTATGTTTTTATAAGATTGCATGAAGGAATGAATTTTTTTAAGATGGTCGTACTAACTCATTATGTACGGAGATAGTTGATATGTACTTGAGTGTAAGTGAGTGCTAGTTGTAGTGTTTTGATTAATGATAGAGAGTTGACTATTAGTTATGACATGGCTTTTAGTATGGGTAATTTTTTATTTCAAATTAATAGATATGATGTCTTGATCTTTGGAACATGTGACTGGCATATGTGACAGTTGCAAGGCAACCTACTTGGTAATATCATGACAAACTAGCAATTGATTTTTTTATATAACCAATAGTTGGGTGATATGATAACACATAATTAAGACATAATTGCAGCAAGGTAAATGGTAAAAGAAATTAATTTGTTAAGAATTCCTTTGGTTATGTTTGGAAACTCTAATTCCAAATGAATGAGTGATTTGCACACAGGAAGTCTTCTTAACCCTAATTTTGTTTGAAATTATGTGGATATGTGCTATATTCATGAACATGTATTTGAAAGGTATAACAACTGGTGTTTACTTATAGCTAGATCTGTCAAGGGAATTGGAGTCCCCTGAGAGATGATATATGTACAAGGCCATGTGCTTGGGACAATAAAGTAAGGTAACCAGTGTATTATTATATTCATTTATACACTAACAATTATGTGTTTATGGCAATATGATGTAGGGATTGCATGGAAAAAGAGACTTCCATGGTATCTTGAAGAAGGCTCGGGTTGAGCTTTCCCTTGGAGGCATTGGGAACCCATGGGGATTGATTCTTGGTGTTTGTTGATAGTCTTATTCTTTTGATATTTTGTGATTTGTTTGCACTTGCATTGTGGTTTTATTTATGTATAGTGCATGATCATGTCAATTGTTGTGGTGTATTATTGCTATTGATTTTTCAAAGTTTTCTCTTGCTTGCTTCTTGGTCTTTCCTTTTATGTTTTGAGGGTCTTGGGAATTGGTTTGGAAAGAGAAAATTTGATGGAGCTTGGGGAGATTTGTGTGGTATTCGACAGGTAATGTAAGACGTGGATGAAGTTGGTGCATTTATAAGGGTATATGAAGGAAAGAATATTACAACCAATTGAGTTGATTGGTTCCATTGGAATAAATGGATGGTGGCAGGAAAATTATGAGAAAGGTAATCAGGAAAGGTAAGGTGAATAGATTTGAGGCGTCAGATGCCTTGGCTAAGTTGGGAACTATTTTTCTCAAAGTTGTGCATGTTGTGCATGAATAAAGGGAGGTCTCTTAACCTTGAACTTATGATATCTGGTAATTATGTAGTTATGTTGATGCCTATATATGTATATATGTATGTATGCATATCATTTTCAGATATCATGATTAATTTATGCTAATGATTATATGAATGCATGTGTATATATGTATGTATTTCGTTGTCTAACAGGGTCGTCAAGGATCATTCTTGTGGAGGAATGATTTTTTACGCGGGTGAATGGCATGAAGAGGTTCATGTTTATAAGGAATCTAGTGGGAAGAGTAGCCTTGAAAGATCTATGAGGTCAGTATCGTGTGGATATGAATTGATATTATGTGATTATATTATTCCTATGTTTATGTTATGGACAATTTATGTTGAGGGATGCATTAGCGGAATGGAAGTAGTGTGATTGACGACATGGCGGAACATGCATGAATAGTGGAAAGACACTAGAAGTAAGGTTGCTTGGTAGAGTTAATGTGTGGTCTATGGATGTGAAATGCTACTATTATATATGCATTGTACATGTTGCACCTGTGAGGTTGTGTGCGTAGGTTGTTGTGTATATATAATGTTTTAATTGTTTATGCAATGTTATGTATAGATGGTGTTGTGTACATGTTGTTTATGCATTTATATGTATAGATGATGTTGTGTACATGTTATTTATGCATTGGTATGTACAGATGGTGTTGTGCGCATGTTGTATATGCAGTGCTATGTATATATGGTAATATGTACATTAAGTGTTGTCTACACATTGTGCAGGTGGTGTTGTGTACACATTGTGCAGGTGGCATTGTGTACATGTAGTATTGTGCACACGTCAAACATGTTGTGTTGTGTATATTTGGTATTGCGTAGACGTTGTGTCGCGACATGCATATTTGTGGTATTGTACTATATGTACATATATATATTGTGTTTCACACTGGGTATAGGTGTATTTTTGGTGTTGTACACCAAGTGTAAGTGTATGTGTGGTGTTGTACGTCATGTGTAGGTTTATTTGTTATGTTTTACACCAAATGTAGGTGTATATGTTGCATGGTACATTGTGTATGTGTATATGTTGTACATTGTGATGGGCTAGATAGGCATGGGAATGTTTGCGCCCTTATTATTGATATTGAGGGTTGAGGTGGTTTAGTCTTTGGATTCCCTTGTTGTTGCTATTGAGGGTTGATATGATTAGTTTTGAGATACCCTTGTTGCTTATATTAAGGGTTGAGGAAGTTTAGTCTCTGGATACCCTTGTTTCTATTGAGGGTTGAGGTGGTTTAGCCTCAGGATGCCCTTTTTTTATTATTTAGGGAGGAGGCAGTTTAGTCTCTGTAATCCATTTTAACTTAAAGAGAAGGAATTGGATGCTTACCAAGTTTGGAAACCGATTAAGTGTGTGTGCAGAAAGGATAAATAACAAAGAAAGAAGCAAAGAATCATGGAAAGATAAGTATAATTATTTTACTTCAGTTTTTAATGATGCATGTGATCTACGATTTCGTTTTATGATGATTACAAGTGATTTATCATGGTTTATTTGTGGGCTAACCAAATGTGATATGTGTATTCATGATGATTTTATCAAACAAATAATTTTACTTGTTGTGACAGGAAGTTAACATAATTGCAAGTGTACCTTATTGATGGGCCAGTGATGATGTATGATGTGAATTTATTTCAATTTATTTTGAATCTAATGGAAGTTATGTGCTTGATTTTAGCCCTCTGTAATTTTTAATATTGGCAAGAACAAGTAGCAAACGACAACATCAAACCGCTTTGGAGTCCAGAACCTAGCCTTATAGGCTCAGAGAGGGCTCTCTCTTGCTTTATAATTTATGATTTATCTTGAGGGTTATAGTTTCAGATGTAAGGCTAGTTATAGAGATTGTGTTGTTTGTTTGGTTTCGTTGGTTGGTTGGATAGATATAATATGGGAAGTTTAATCTATTGGGTTATGGAGTCAATAAAAGGGTTGAGTTGTACATCAACTTTTCCAAGTCATTCACAGGGCAAGCTAGCTATATAAAATGGATCTTACTGGCAACGTGAATATGGTATGACAGGAGGTAGTAGAGGCTAAAGAGAATTTAAGAATTCTTTAACTATAATTTCAAAGAAAAAACATTTAAGATACTAGTTCCGTGAAGCTAAAGAGCAGTTAAGAATTCTTTAACTAAAATTCACAAGGGAAACTTTGAAGATATTTTCTTTGGTAATGCTAAAGAGAAGTGAAGAATTATTTAACTATAATTCAAAGGAAAACCTTTAAAGACAACAATTTCAGTAGAGCTAAAGAGCGATTAAGAATTCTTTAACTAAACTTCACAAGGGAAAACTTTAAAGATGTCAGTTTTGGTAAGGCTAAAGAGCAGTGAAGAATTATGTAACTATACTTCGAAGGAAAACCTTTAAGACAACAATTTCAGTAGAGCTAAAGAGCATTTAAGAATTCTTTAGTTATAATTCAGAGGAAAACATTAAGATGACAAAGAAAGATAGACTTAAGGTTCTTTCTTAGCATATCTTAATCTAAAATTTCTTCATTGTAATCAGAGAAACTGGAGTACAGTATGAAAAAACAAAGAAACATTAATACGAAAGAAATAACATCACCATTAACATAGCTCAAGGATCTTGTGAATGTGCTTTTATCATTGATGCCCAGCTCAAAACTGTTACAAAGCTCCAATACAATAATCTAGCAATGCAGATTCTAAACAAAGTCCAACCCTTGATAATGAAAATACATGCAGTATTTAACTGCAACTAAGGTGGTTTCCCTAATCTAGATCGGAAATCCGCATTAACTACGAAGTAAATGGAATTTTTACAATTGCTGCCAAGCAGGGCTCGAACTAAAATATCATCTAGTAGATTGCCTACAATATTAACTTATATAATAACTTCTGAGCTGATATTCAAAATATCTCTGGAAAACTAGCTGTAACATTAACTTCTAAAACTCATCATACATCAAGAAAGTAGGCCAAATGGTGGCTGAGGCGGTCACAAAGAAGCAAGGAGCACGGCCTCGACATCTGGCTCTATTTCGCATAAAATCGACACTTGGTAATCAAATCTGTGCAGTGCTTGCCACTTTTCATTTATTGAGGTGGTTGCTGATGTGTTTTGCTACCTCTTCCGTCTCTACTGCTATACCATGATAGTCCTGAATGAATGCCCTTTGTCTGTCTTGACCTCCTTTTATTGCACACCTGGTCAGGGCTTATTTCCCTCCTGAACACCTTTTTCCCATTATAACACAATAATCATGTATGAAACGCCCTCTGCTGCCCAACTCGACTTGTGGTGTCTTTTGCTACCCGAGCCCTTCTTTTTCGTGTTTTAACCCTTTTTTCAAAGAAAAATAGCGTAAAAATTTATTTACCTAGTTCTGATAACCTTTAGATTTTACCTTGGAGCCGCATCGTATCCGCCACAGCATCGCATATCATACTCCATAGAATTTAACATTAACCTTCCACACTATCCTTTATCACTTGTGATCTGTGATGTGCAATCAGGTCCCATCGTACCCCGTCTTGCTCCGGCGCCCATGTCTTTTACATTATAAAATCATTTCCCTCCTCGGATGCGATTTAACACAAAAAAGGCCTCGCACACGTATTTGAAATTCTTTGAAATATGCCTTCTAAAACACATCACAACTGGACCTCCATCACACTTCATATGGCACAAAACTTAACTTTTCCTCATCCCTTTAAACTTTAAAACTTGTGATGGGCGATTTGCGATTGGGCCCCACCGCATCGCACATTGCACTTTGGTGAATTTAACATTTACATTTGCAACTAATTTGTAAAAATTGCAATGTGTGATTTGTGATCAGGCCCCACTGCATTGCATATCGCACTTCAGCGAATTTAACATTTACCTCCCGCAACTAACTCATAAAACTTGAGAAATGCGGTCTGCGCTGCGCTAAATTTTGGCAAGTGCAAAAAGGGCGAAAGGTAAGGAAAAAGGCCTTATGAAGGTATATTTATGGATTTTGGCCATTTATAAAGGTTTAGGCGGGCCCTACCATATTTCATTGGCAAATTTGTTTAACTTTTTGGAAAATATTTTCAAAGAGAAGCAGGAAACTTGCAGGTCGCAGAATGCAGGGAAAGCTTAGACTTTTTTTAGATTTTTCAACACAAGTGGGACTTATGAAGTAGTAAGTCCGAGAAGGTTATGTATGTGGGTTCTAGGACTTTGAAGGGGATTTCGGAGCAGGGGGGGTCAAAATTTGGTAAAATGAAAGGTAATGTTATCACAAAATTGTACTTGATTGGCTGCTTATCAAACAACTCTATGTAATTGTTTCAAACCACTTCTAACTGAAGCTTAGCCTCTTCAGTTTGAGAGTGCTCTCTCAAGGGGGTTTTATGATATTTAATAATGATAGTACTAGATGGCTAACTCTATGGGGAATGTAACTTGTTTTTATGTTTTCAGGTTGAAAAGAATGTAGGATTTCTACCATTGGGCTTATGGAGTCAACAATTAGTAGTTTCAGTGACAATGTTTCTTAACATGGAAGTTGAGGTAGATAGAGATCTTTAACAGAGAAAACTCACACATAAAACATAGGATAACATAGTCATTTCCTAGAGAATAAAATTATGAATTCTGAGTAATAAAGATGAAATCTACTGCAAGTGGTAAAACATAAAGATATAGATCAAAAAGACATTAAAAACCTCATGAGAATCTCAGGTATGTCAAGAAGAAACTATTATTAATATAATTCAAATACATAAAAGCAGCAGTTTGGTGCAAAAAATCTCCAAACCCTTACTACTTTGATGCTTTGTCTTTAAATAGACATTCTTTACAACAAGGATGATCTTCTTGATGGCTAGATCATTGAATTATCCTATAGCACCTTTCATAACTGAAATACATAACTTCTAACAGAAAACTGACAGCTACACCTTAAAGAAAACATCTCCTAATGGGACTCTAACTCCTATTTAATACATAGCTCTACCTTATCTGTGAAACAATTACATGATGGTTACAAAATAATTATCACATGCTCGAAAGACACATGACAGAGTTCATTACCACTTTATACATTTAAAACCCTCCTAGACTTCTAGAGCATAACCCTAATTTTTAGGAATGCATGACCCTTATCTTCAAAGCTACTTTGGCTGATGACCTGTCTTCATAGCACTTCCTTCGAGTCATAAGTATTTGATGATAAGCTCCCTTGACATGCTGGAGGACTCCAGCTGTCTAAAACTGCCTTTAAGATGCTAAAAAACCTTCAATAATTTCTCGCTACGAAAACATGACAGTTTCATAGTGAGTTTTGGTAGTGTTGGAAAAGTAGTTGTTGCGCCCATTTATTTCACTCCTTTGTTGTTCCATGATATCAATCATGTCATGACACATCACCACCATCAATTTTCCTCCTTTAAAACTATAAAAACTGACTTTAGAAGAAAAAAGGCTGCTATAGGTTTTTTCATAGCGTTTTCCTAGCTTTAAGCCTAGGGAACACTACGAAACTGTGTAAGAATCCAGAAATTTCCCCTTTCAAAAAGTCTTCAAAAACTAACCTCCAACTATAAAATCTTGATTTTCTACAGGTTATGGACCTCTTAAGGTATATTCCATCTTACCTTATCAATTTTGTGGTGTTCCCTCCTCATTAACAATCAATTGAGCAATGGACTCCTCAACCACTGTCATCTTCAAACCTTTCTTTTCCATCTCTTCGTGAATCAGTTCTAATTTCTCTTGAATATCCTTCACTTGGTCTTTCAATATCCTATTCTTAGACTGCAAGTGCAGGTTTACCTTTTTTATGTGCTTTACCTCTCTTCTTAGTGGTTGAGTCCACTTTATTAGTTTTTCTATATTATCCAAGGTCATTGAGACACTTATGACTTGATCTTCCCAAATATTCCTCATTTGTTCAAACTGCACTCTTTCAGCTCTATGCTTTTTTGCCTCTTTCGTCAAGACTGATATATCTTCACCTACCTCTTTTAATTATTCCTTAATGGTTTCAATTTCTGTTTTTTTAGTTATTTTCTCTTTATCCTTCTTTTTTTTATGATTAGTTCTTCTTTTACAGGCGAGGAGAGGTCTATGATGCTTGTTGGTGGCTGAGAAGTTTTACTGACCTTATGAGTTTCTTTGTTGCTTTCCAAGACCTTTCTTGCATGTCTTGTCATTATTTTTCTATCTTGAAACATGAAACCAACATCATCACCTGTAAACTCTAACTTTTTAGCTATTTTTACTTTCTTTAGCTTTCTTCCCCCATCTTCAACATCTTCAGCTTGGGAAATGGTAGCTTCTTCAATATCAATTGCATGCAAGATGTCCTCTACGTTACCCTTAACCACTTTTTGGCTCCTAGTAACTCTCTTGTTGCTATGTTTGCTAAATGTTGGCTTATGTTTTGCAGGTGTAGTTTTGGGTGTGTCAATCTTCTGCAAAGGCTCTATCTCCATGTTCACTGGTTCAACTTGCTCTGCCACTATTGGTGATGAAATATCTCTAGGTTTGGGAACTCTTTTAGGAGTGATAGCATCTACTTCAAAACCACTCATGAATAGAAAGGATTTCCAATCTCTGCCTAATATCTTCCACTCCTCTAACACCAACAACTTAATCAAACCATGGTGAAAGAGAGAAGTTTCATTTCCTTATTTTTTAACTTGGACCTTATCTGAAATTTTATTTAGACTTCTATATAAGTAAAAGGGCAAGTCAAGAGACCTCTTACCCACAAAATGCAGCAGAAGCCTAAGGTGGTAGGAGTAAACCATGTGAAACCTTCCTTCACAGGTAAAGTACTTCTGAATTATTAGCAACAGCTTTGAGAATTTGTCTTTCATGTAGCTCCTTCAGATAGCATTTGTGAGACCAATTTCACTATGCTCTGGCTTGATGAATTATTTGCAGTCCTACATGGTGAACTTGATGCCTTTGAACCAATGTTCTCCTCCTTTAGGGATTCTAGTTGCTGTTGAAATGTTGTCTGGTGTTACTGTGATGTTTAGCATTCCCACCTTTGAATTTGTTCCAGTGAAACTATTAGCAAACTCCTTGGAAACCTGTAGATGACAGCCTTCCAACCTTTGGCAGAATTGCAAAAAACCTGTTCTTATGAATACCTCCAAGGAATTTGGGTCTTAATTTAACAAATTCATGTCCATTTTCTCATATCTGTGATAGTGACCACCTTTTTAGTCTTCTTCCTTGTAGCCATGGTGATTTTATATATTCTCAGCCTCGCTTGATTAATGACACCTGCAACCTATGAAAATTCCAGTAACCTACTTGGCTCGATGAAGCAGCTCTCCAGAAACTCAATAACATGCCAGGATAAAGCAAAGAATGAAAAAAAGACTCAATTGGGTAATGTTTTATGGTTTAGATGACAACTCATGCCTTCATCATGACACATGCATGCTAAAAACGGTTATGATGACCTCAGACATGACCTTTGTACTTTTAAATTAACCCTAACAGACTCGAATGAAATCCACCCTAACTCCTCCAATGATGAACTAACACTTCACCTCAGGTTTGACAAGACAGATAGGAAATTTTTTTCGTAGTGTTGCTAGTTCATTCGCTGACAGTTTCGCTAAAAAACTATTAGGCAGTTTCGTAGCGAAAACTGCTACTTCACAGTGTAAAACGTTACGAAAAGTGGTAAAACTAACTAAAGTGTCCTTTTTCAAATTAAACGCTTGGGAAATTAAATCTGACACCTAATGATGACTAATGAGACATTATATGACCTAAATGAAGGTGGGTTTGAACCTTAAGATAGGTTAAACATGTAAAATTTTGAAATTTTTCCTATATCAACTTGAAAGGTTTAAGGAAACCTTTGACAAATGAACTCTATGAACATGTCAAATAATGTTTCACATTTTTTTGAGTGATAACAGTGGATCCACTTGGGATGGCGTGCCCCTGTGGTACACCAAAGAACCTGTAGTTCCAGTGCTATCCATCTTCTTAGAAATAAAAACTCTACAATTTGCCAAGCCTTCTTAAAACTCTAATGGCCTTCACCTCGAGCTCAAGCTTGATGATAAAATTGTCTTTATTAGCAGAAAAGCATAAAAAAATGGAATATATACAATGGAATGAAATATCAGTAGAACTTAAGAGGAATAGTGCTTCAAAAACCTGCCATTGACAGGCCCTCTAGTACAAGGTTGTCCATCCATCTCCTGCTATAGGTAAGTGTTGTTACCATGGAATGTAGCTACTATGAATGGACCTTTCCAGATGTTCTCAAACTTACCATGTTTCCCCTTTTCTTCAATTTTGGCCTCCCACTTCAATACCACATCTTGAATTTGAAAGTTTTCCTCTTTGACCTTCCTGTCAAATGTCTTCTTAATTCTGTTTTGAGATTATTGATTGTTGTTATATACTTCCTCCTTTTTTTCCTGTAGAGATATAAACTATGTTATTCTCCTCTGAATAGCATTTGGCTCCTCCTCCAATCCTTGCAGTAGCTTCATAACAGACACTCCCAAGGATGTAGGAAAAATGGCTTCAGCTCCATACACCAACTCATAAGGTGAAGTACCAATTGACCTTTTTGTACACACTCTATCAGCCCACAAAGCATACTTCAACTTCAAATGCCATGACCTTTTATTTTCCTGCAACACCTTCTTAATAATCCTCACAATGCTTTTGTTAGAAGATTCAGCAAGACCATTACCTTGTGGGTAGTAAGAAGTAGAGTGTCCAAGTGTAATGTGATATTGATGACAAAAACTGATCAACCTCTTAGATTTGAAAGCCTGTGCATTGTCAGTGATGATCTTCATAGGACAGCCAAACCTGGACAATATGTTATTCTCTAAGAATGAAATGATAACTGCATCATTTGCTTGCCTAGTTGGGATTGCTTCAATCCACTTGGTGAAATAATCAATTGTTGTCAGGATCCAGTGATGTTTCCCTAAATATGATGGATGAATTTCACCAATAAAATATAGCCCCCACTGCTGGAATGGCACCTCAACATAAATAGGCATCAAGGGTAAAGGAACAAGCTTTTTCTTACCATCAAAAATCTGACATTCATGGAAAGCAACTATCTTCTTGTAGACATATTTGAACATAGTAGGCCAGTAGTACCCTGCTCTAAGAATCTTTTTTGATGTGGCTTTCCAATAGTGATGACCTCCACAATCTCCTTTATGAAACTCCTCAATCACTTTTTCATCTTCCTATTGGGGCCCTTGTTTTGAAACTAAATAGCTTTTGAGTTGCGGTTAATGCGTGGTGGAACGCAACCATGGTAGACAGAGAGATTTCAAGGTTGTGAAGGAGTAAAGTACAGGTGGCACGGCTGTTTCGGGAGCAAGCACAGATGGAGGAAGAGTGTGGCAGGAAACAAGCAATATAACTCCCAACTAACAGAAAGAAATAGAAGAAAGTTGAGCGATAATAAAGGAAGAACTGTTAGTCACGCTGGCAGCAGAACAAATAGGCAGTATGCCAGCGGAAAGAGGGGTTGGCTCAGACGGGATCAGGTAACAGGAGCCATAGGAGAGCTCTGTTCATGTTGTTCTGCTCTCTGCCCTTCTGTATCTCTGTGTTCCTCTCTATCCAATTGGACCTCTTTGTATTCTGTTCTGTTCGAGCTCAAGCTAAGGAGCCTTGTAATAGCTTGTCACTGATAGTTGATGCATAATATAATCAGAGGTTGTTGTTTTGGATATATTTTGTGGTTTGGAATTAATGGTTTCACTAGTAATTTTAAATTTTATTTATTGTAAGTCTGAATCCATTCCCGAGAGATATCTTTCATGGAATGTTGCGTTTGTTTAGACCTTTTTCATAGCTCTGATTTACCCATACCAATGTTGTTAAGCTGATACCGATCTATTCCCTACCTTAGTAGGTCATGGCATGCCTCAAGTGAGACTCTCGGCTCTTCGGAGCAGGGTGAAAATGTCGGCGTGGTGCTAGACTACAGCGGAAAACCTTGTTGGCCCTTAACTTGAACCTGAGTCTTATCTGCACGACCTATTTTCTCGCCAACAAATCGTTCCATTGTCGGGACCTGAAATTTAATTTGGGAGCTAGATCATGGTATCTCAGATCTTTGAAAGAGAAATACGAAGCTGGTGGGATAACCACCTAGATCATTTCATCACTCAACAAGCTGAACTGAGACGAAAAAAGGAGAAAATAATCAAAATGTTGGTTCTATTCTCTGACTCTACTAGTGATACCTACAAAATATTTTGGGGAAAGTTCCCAAAAGAACTCTATAACTAGTTGCGGAGGCTTCAGACCAAGGCAACGAAAGAAAATTCGCAGAAAGTTAATCGCAAGTGGGCGCACGGGGATATGGTGGCCCTTCATCAGTTAAACACTAATTTGACCCGAGCTATAGATTTCTGGGTGGAATCTACCTTGGACGGATACATAGTGGAGTTTGCTGTGGAGTGCTACCACTCTTTCTCGAGAGCAGAAGATACATTCAGATCCGGGTTAAGGGGGAAGCTGTTGAAGGAGATCCCATTGTGGATTAAAGCCTTGATGGTAGATGAAGGACTAATGGGGTTCCAAAAAGTAGAGATGGAAGCGTAAACCTCCTATGCTAGGGGAAGGGACTAAGGGAGAGATTCTACAAGAACAATGAAAAAGGGGAGTAGGAGTATGGATGTCGAGACCACTAATAGGCTAAGGGAGAAACGAGCACATCGAAGGGTGCAGATTGCAGAAAGGTGGCGAGAAAGGGTGACAAAGGAGTTGAAGAGACAGGAAAGTGGTCAAAAGGACAAGTAGGAGGCACCTTAGGTGATGAAGGAAATGGAAAGTCAGCTGGGTCCCAAAGATATAGGAGGGGTCGTTAAATAAGTTCACCAGGTGTATAGGAGCCCAGCCCAAATGTAGAAAGGAAAGAAGTCTGACGGAGAAGGTACATACGTGCGCCCGGAGGAAGTGTCTGATGTGGAGATGCACGTTGCAATGGAGAAACTATTCCAAGAAATACCGACATCCATATCTCAAGGTGTTCCTATTCCCCAAAGTTCAAGTAGCTCTAGTCCCAACCTTCCCTTGGTGCTCTATCAACCCCTAGGTGAAATTTTTGTTAAGTTGCGTGAATTAAGTAAGTTGCATAGTATTCAGTCTCTAGCAGTAATACATACTGGTAGTAGAATTGCTATTGGTATAATCTCACAACCAGGAACCAACGACTTCATTTTAGTAACGCCTACTCAAGTGAACATGGCGGGATCATTTACCCAGTATCCAGAGTTCTCTGGGAAGGGTAATGACGATGTCGAACAGCACTGGTACCTCTACAAGGCCATATGGAGGGTGTGGCAGACACCAGATGTGGGGAAGTTGATAGAATTTCAAACAACCCTAAGGGAGAGAGCTCTACGCTGGTTTATGAAGTGGTATGAAGCTCATCATAATCCAGCGATGGAAGATGTGAAGAGGGACTTCATTAAGGAGTTCAAACTTCCCCAAACAGACTAGCAGGGCCTGTCAGAAATGTGGGAAATCAAGAAATGGGAAGGATAGACTACTTGGGATTTGATGCAGAGATTCAAGGACACAATTAGAAAACTCAGCTATCCAATTGATCCAAACCATCAAAGGAATTGGTTCATTAAAGCTCTACTATCCTTGACCAGAACTCCATTAACTCAACAAAGGATCGAGAGGTTGCAAGACGCAATAGAGCAAGCAATGAAGATAGAAGCTATGGCAGGTTACCCGCAAGAGTTTAAGGGATTATTAGAGGTACAAGACCCCTCTATAATGGGTCTACAGCATCAAATAGAAAGTTTGAAAGGAAAACTCAAAGAAATTCAACCAATGCAGCCAGCGAGACCGAATGTATGCTGCACACATTGTATCATGGAAGGACATGTGGTAACTGAATGTCCTCGGTTGCTGGGGCAGAACATGGGGAAATCGACTACAAGGGCATAGGGGGATCCACCATTAGGAGGAGTTTTGCAAATAAACACCCAGGGAATATATCCACCATAACAGCAATACACAGGGTTCCCTGCACAACAAAGTCCAACCACTAATGAGTACTGTGAAATATGTAAGAATATGGGCCATCAACCTCACATGTGTCCGATCTTACAAAAATATTCCAACGTTCCAAATAATACATACTGTGATTTATGTGCCTCAACAAAGCATAGCACAAAGCAGTGTCGAGCTCTGGATGAATTGGCGGAATGGCTGGACTGGCCTTCATACAGAGTGAACGAAGCTCCCCGAGGAAGAGGAGGAGGCATGAGAGGAGGCCGAATAGGAGGTAGAGGTCCAGTAAGATGTTACAACTGTGACCAGGAAGGACATGTAGCTAGATAATTTCCACTCCTGAGAAGACCCTGGTGTTCACAGTGCTGGGTTAACACACACACAACAGAAGATTGTCTTGAGCTCATCAAAAGATGTGAGGAAAGAGCTAGACAGAGGGGGAAAAATCTAGTAAATGAAGAACCCAAGGTGATGGGAACTCAGACAATGCATAACGTGGCCATAGTAACATGAGGAGGCAAAAGAATGGGGGAAGATGCACATATAAGGGACCCGATAAAATTGATCAGGCTAGCATCCCCAAAACTACTGGTCAAACCAAAACGACAGAAACAATTTTTTCAAGAAGCAGTAGAAACCTTTGCCCAACTCGGGGGAAAAAAAGGTATTGAGTTACAAAAAACCAAGGAAGACAACAAAACCCAAGGTAATTCAAAAGCTTTGATACAGGAGTGGTTCCATCTATTCTTGAAAATTGTAAACAACGCACCAATGCTAGAACAGCTAAAGTAGAACCTGGAAGGGGTGCTGAAGAAGAGAACAGGAGCAAGAGAATCACTGGATGCAAACCAGAAGTATATACAGAGAGTAAAGAGAAATAAAATAAGGGTGGGAAAGGAATTCCAATTGAACACACAAGTTGCAGGTTTCCAGATTAAAGACACCATGCTTGATTTGGGATCTGATGCCAATATTTTGCCAAGAAAAACTTGGGAAGCATTAGGGAGGCCAAGATTGACATATTCACCAATCCAACTTCAGATGGCGAACCAGTACTGCATTGTGCCCATCGGCAGACTAGAGGAAGTTGAAGTTGACATTGCAAGGGTAAAGACATTTACGGACTTTGAAGTCATCGACATCATGGGAGATAAAGATCCTTATCCTGCATTGTTAGGAATTGATTGGGCCTTTGAAAATTATGCAATAATAGATCTGAAAAAAAGAACTGATGATCTTCGAGGACAGGGATATCAGAGGCACTCAGCCACTCGACCCGTACCAATGACCAAGATATACAAAGACTGTGGATAGCAGAGAAGATGCTCAACTTCTGGATCATCTCTATCAAATGACTACAAGAAGAAGAGAAGATTACATTAATCCAACATTAGAAGGATTTGTAAGCTGGAGAAGCATCTAAAGCTCATAATTGGGCTTAGAAATAGCTTGGGATGATTGGCAGCAAGGAGGGTATGAAACCAATACAAGGAGATGCGCCAACATTGGAAGAGTCAATTGGATCAGGACTAAGGTACAAGAATACCCAAACTTATCCAATATGAATGCTGTAAACATTTTCATAACAAAAATAGAAGATAAGGTACCAGAAGGACACAGGATACCATTGATGGACATAGCATTACATTCCACATCCACAAGATGGTGGAGTAATCATCGCAACTCGCTGTCACAATGGGACAAAGTTGCGGCAGCATTAAAAGAAAGATTTAAGGAAGAGGAAGGACCTCGGAGTAAGGATAAGTACCAAGGAGACTCAGACCCCAGAAACCATCTGAAGAAATGTGAGGAATAATGGAGAAACAAGGGATATCTAGAATAACTGTGGGTACACCGGTTTATCCACTCTCTGGACTTAATTCCATAGCCCTGGTACCTGACGGAAGAGAAGAAAAGAGGGACCAGCAAATGGTAGGAAGTTACGGAAAACTTCAAGCAGTGTTTCTTGTTTGAAGGAAAAATAGAACCGGTTACACAGGCTTTGCAGGCTATCAACACTCAAAAGAAGGATGAGCAGTCACTTCAGTACCAAGGTGTCAGAAAAAAGGTGGAATGTCAAAAGATAAACTGTTCAGAGATGGATGATGAAAATCTAGAAGATCTTAGGCACTTGTATTTTGAAGAAAAATAGGGGGAGAGGGATATTAAAGAAGAACCGACAACAGAAGGGATCCATCTGCTACCACTAAGAACTAATAAATTAAATATTTGAACATAAGACAAGCCTAAACTAGTGACGATTGGAGACTATTGGGATGAACAAACAACTAAGGAAATATTCAGTCTGTTGAAGGAATATGAGGACTTGTTCCCTTCATCAGTAGTAGATTTAAAGGGCATAAAAGGGGATATGGGAGAGATGCAGCTAATACTGAAGCCCTACGCAAGGCCTGTGAAACATAGACCATATCGTCTGAATCCAAGAGTGAAGGAAAAAGTTAAAGTAGAGATTGACAAGATGTTAAAGGCAGGATTGATATTCCCAGTATAGGAAGCAGAACGGGTAAGTCCTATAGTTATACAGAACAAAAAGGAGAAATCTAAGATACGAGTCTATGTAGATTACAAAAGCTTAAACAATGCTTGTATCCATGACCCATTTCCCACTCCATTTGGTGACGAAGTCCTAGACAATGTTGCGGGGAACAAGGCATACTCATTCACCGATGGATTCTCAGGATACCATCAGGTAAGGATAGCGGAGGAAGATAATAAAAAGACAACATTCACCACTGAATGGGGCTCTTTCGCATACAATGTGATGCCATTCAGATTGAAAAATGCACCGGAAGTATTCTCTCTCATCGTGATAGCCGCTTTCCGAGAATACATCCACAAGTTCTTAGAGATCTACATGGATGACTGGACCGTCTATAGCATACTAAAGGATCATGCGAGTTTGTTAAGGGTATTTTTTGATAGATGTTGACAACTGCAGATCTTGTTGAACCTAAAGAAGTGTATATTTGCAGTGTCGTTTGGAACACTTCTAAGACACGTGGTATGTAACCAAGGCGTTTGCATAGACTCGGCCAAAGTAGTGGTGATAGTCAACATGGAGGCACCAGAAATAGTAAAATAGTTGAGATCACTGCTGGGGCACACAGGTTACTACCGGCGATTCATTCACAACTACGCAAAGATAACAGCGTCATTAGATAAGTTGTTGAGGAAATCTGAAAAATTCTAGTGGATGGACAGTTGCAGGATAGCCCTGGATACCCTGAAAGAAAAGCTGGTGAGTGCACCAATATTAGTTCACCGATACTGGGACAAGCAATTCATGTACACATCAATGCTTCCAGCATAATGCTTGGAGCGGTCTTGACTCAACCAGGAGACACTTCAGTCGATCACCCGGTATATTTTTCCAGTCGCAAGCTGTCCACAGCAGAACGAAACTACACCACAACAAAATGGGAGGCATTGGCAATGGTGTACTCTCTTCAAAATTTCTGCCACTTCCTATTGGGAGGTATGTTCAAATTTTTCACAAACCACTCAGCGTTGAAATATTTAGTAAACAAACCGGTCTTAGAAGGGAGAATCTGCAGATGGCTCCTACTCTTTCAGGAGTTCACCTTTGAAGTGATTGTAAAGCCCAAAAGACTGAACGTAGGGCCTGATCACCTGTCTTGACTAGTGAATGGAGAAAATGGAGGATCTCTACATGATCAGTTACCAGATGTTGATCTTTTCAGATTTGAAGCCATCCCAGACTACTTGAATGAGATAGCAGCCTACCTCACGACAGGGCAGTGTCCGCAGGAGTATACTTCAATACAAAAAAGACACTTGGTAGTTCGATCTGCAGAGTATCAACTAATAGCGAGATATTTATACAAGATGGGGCTGGACCAGATTCTTTGAAGATGTGTCCTGGACCACGAAAGGGAAACTGTACTATGGGAATGCCACAGTGGTGTTGCGGGAGGACACGTGGGAGCTAAACCGACGGCAAGAAAAGTACTACAAGCAGGTTTATGGTGGCCAACAGTGCATATGGACAACAAAGCATTTATTCATAAATGTGACGTTTGTCAGCGGACGAGACAGCCATCCCACAGAGATGAGCTTCCTCTACATCCGATAAAAGTATTGCACCCTTTGAAAAGTGGGTAGTCGATTTTGTAGGACCAATTATACCAGCTACAAGGTACTCAAAGGCGAGGTACATGATAACGGTGACAGACTACCTGACGAGGTGGGCAGAAGCAGCGCCAGTGAAAAATTTCACGGTAGAGACTGCTGCCAGATTCATATTTGAAAATATAATCGGTCGATTTGGGTGTCCAAAAAGCCTGACCAGTGACCAGGGTACCGAATTCATCAATGACACCATTAAATCCCTGCGGGAAAGCTTCATGATACAACACCATAAAAGCATTCTGTATCATCTGCACGCCAACGGTATAGTGGAAGCAATCAACAAGATACTGGAGAAGGGCATGACGAAGATATGCAATGCGCAGCACGATGATTGGGATGAAAGGATACCAGCAACGTTATGGGCATACCGAACAACAGTAAAACAACTAAACAACCAAACACCATTCTAGCTAGTATACGGGAGAGAAGCAGTAGTCCCAACGGAATTCATCATACCAAGCCTTCTAATTGCAACATCACTCCAGTTATCTGAAGAATAATAGCTAAAGGAGCGATTGCAGGAGCTGCAAGAACTTGAAGAAGGACGATTTCTGGCAGAATTTCACCATACGGTACAAAAAGAGAGACGGAAAGCTTGGCACGACCAGCACATTAAGCACAAGACATTTCAGGTCGGTGGGAAAGTTCTACTATAAGACAGCAAACACTAGATATTCCCAGGGAAGCTGCAAATGCATTGGCTAGGGCCATTTCATGTGATAGAAATCAAATATTCGGGAGTAGTTCGGTTATCACAACTGAACGGCCAAGTTCTACAAGGATGGGTCAATGGTGCACGCCTGAAGCCCTACCAAGATTAAGTTAATCATTTCATTTCCAATAAATCTCGCAACCGAGAGGAGTCAGTAGGGTAGAATAGTAACAATAAATCTCTCGCACTCAAGATTATCATAGATAGGATTCTACTTTACCAAAACCAAAAGTAATAATAAATAACCACAATTAAGTTGCAAAGACCGCAATGCAACCAATTGTGGTCGGGGAAGGGTAGTGTCCAGCGTGTCATCCACGTCAGATAGAAAATCATGCCGAACATCAGCCCATCATCATTACGCGTAGTACCAGTGTCAATCCGTAGGATTACCAAGATTTGGAAATAATTTCCATAATTAGCATCACCCATACCATAATAAATTTTCCATAATTAGACATAACCACCAGCCGTCGCATCTGCCCAAATCCCAAAACCACAGTCAGCAATGTCAGAACCCACCTCAGTCGGTAACTGATCGCACGATTGTAGCCGCAGAAGAAGCCAGGGGGGAATTAATTATTTATGGGGTCTCATCAACCTCACCCGTGCTGGTTAATTACATAACCCACATGCAGAGAAGCGCGAGAATGCCGGAAAAATCTGAGTTAGAATAAGAAAAATCCAAAAGAACAAGAGAAGTCAAACCAGAAGATGAACAGAGAAGGCACACAGGAGAAGGAATTAAAGAGAAAGAGAGAGATTTTTTCTACAAGTATACCAGCGAAGAGCCAAAATGACTAGAGTAATTCTAGCAATTGTGGAGCAAGAAATTGACAGTAGAATTCAAAATATGGAGTCCCTTATGGACAAATACGACAGTGCAACACTCATCGATACAGACCTTATAGATTCTTTTGAGTTTCCAACACTGAAAAGGCAAGTGTGTACAGAGAATTATGCAACAGAAGTAGGACCGACAGCGGCAAGAGCTCTACTAGAGTTCAGGGGCATCCAACAGTATACGATACTGAACTTGAGAAATTTTCCAGTGTTCAGGATTACAGGCACTGCGATGCAGTGCACAAAGTTTTTGTTGAGTAGGATCTATATGGTTCACTATGGCTAGGGAAGTAAATCCAAATTCATGTAGAGGACATCCATAGATTAACTAGACTCTCACAGGAGGGGAGGGACATATCAGCGGTGTTCCAAACCGTATGCAAGAGAGCGAAGAAATCTGGGGACACGGACAACTATGTCAAGTATGGCACTAGGATAGGGGGAAAAGGAGCAAAGGTCGACTTGATCAACAAACTGGAGGTCAAGTCCGCCTGCTACCTAATTTCTAGAAAGAAAATGAGGCACTATACCAAAGGAGAGTGCACGCTGGATACAATTTCGGTTGCGGAGCATTGCATCGAGGGGAAAAGGTTGAATTTGTGCTCTTTCTTGCTGAAGGAATTGTTCAAAGCTTGGGAGGACAATTAAAAGAGGGTGACTGGATTTATTTATGGATATTTGATCATGGCACTAGCCATGTGGAAATGGACCTTCCCAAGCATCCGGGTACCATTCGAGATAGCAGAAGGCCAACCAATGGAAATGAAATTCATGCCTTGGAAAGTGTCCGAGGATCCTAGCACAAAGGAAGTAAACACCAAAGCTTTCAGAGTCTAGTACGGCCAGATGGTTAACGTCATGATGAGTCAACAAAGAATTCCAAGAAGTCTGTTAAATGGATATGGCGAGCAGGTATGGTTCGGGGTCACCCACAAGCAAAATTTTCTCAGGCTGACATGTGTGTCAGAATCAACTTTCAAGATGAGGACCTTGAAGTTCCAGATTAATGAAGCAGCCTTTCACACAGAGGTCTTTTCATGGCCAGGAGTGGCGATAGAGGTCAGGTACGGAGTCTACACATATATCTTCGATGAGATGCTGCCAAACCCACTTCTGGGAGAAACTTCAGAAGAGGCAGCAACCAGGATGTCAAACTTGCAGCTTTTCCCGATCATTGAACAACTGAACACGAAGGTAAAAAAATTTAATAGAGTATTTCAAGTGCTAACTAGGGATGCCACAACATTTCTGACATTTTCAAAGTTTCAGGCATCCCATTCCAATCCATCTCCTGGCGCAGCCTCCATATTTGTGCCAATACCCAATGTTTTGTTTAATTCACCACCCCCAGCGACTACAGCACTAGTCGGAAAGAATAAATCTGTGAAACCAGCAGTGATACTGAAAGAAAAAAGGGCCAAGATCACAATATCTATCCCAGTGGTCGATCTCACAGGGGAGGATCCACCCCGACAATTGAGTATAGGAGTACTGATTAGAGAAGAGCTAGTAGTCGAGCCCCAAGGGACCAGGGGGATACCACCCCACAACCCCATCTACCCCATCGATTTCCTAAACATTTGCATATCACCACCTTGCACCCACCAACTACCACTCACCACCTCATCCATCTCCCGGAAGCCCCACAATTCCACACCGTCCACTTCATCAGCCACGATATCAGACCCCATAGTCAGAAGAAGAACTAATGGGGACCACGGAATGGAATTTAACTCAGGTACAATAGAGGGACCTCCAATTGAACAAACCCTGGTTCTGTAAACTACATTTACTGAACTTATTAATTAGATAGAGCAGTCTATAGAAGAAACAGATGGGTCGCTCCCCAAGCAGACTCCGCTCCAGCCAGCTAATATAATAGGTCAAGAGGTGCAACCCGATCTACATATGGCTGACTCCAGTAACCGGTTGCCACACTAGACACCACCACAATCACTGCAGGACCAATCAGCAAAATGTATCACCAGCAGATAGACACTTCGTGCATAGATGCCACACCAGGGTACCTCCGGTGTAGAGAGCATGAAAACATGGGGGACAGCCCAATTGTACCACTTTATTCAAAGAGCAGCGTATCAAGCTGGGAGACTTCATTCGAAGCTTAAGCAAAGATGCGAGAAGCAACAATTACAGATCAGCACGCTTACTGAAGAGCGTGAACAACTACAGAAAGAAAAGGGGCATTTGCAGGAACAACTGGACCTAGTGACCAGAATATTTCAAGATATTTGGCCCACCGTAACGGAGCACACTGACCAGATACCCGAAGGAGTCAAGGAAAATGACATAGTCGAGTGCTCGATCCACCTAAGGGTGTCCTGTAGCAACCTCCACAATGAAAATAAGGAGCTCAGAGCCACATTGGCTGCCCGATTAGTGTTACCCGACCCAGTGGTTGTGTACTCAGCAAAGATATCAGAGAGACAGAGCCAAGTCACGAAAAATGCAGGAATTTTTTAGTACTGTAGCGAAAGAGGCATATGACCTAATGAAGGGTCTACAAGAATGCTTGATGGTGCTCACTCTAAAGTCACAACCAGTCTCATTGCAGCTACAACAAATATCGAAATAGATCTAGGAGGCCATGGACCCGACTGGACTCAACCAATTGTATGCACAAGAAGACGTTTTGGAAGTCCAAATACAAAAGATCGAAGAAAATTCAACAGCAGCCAAGCAAGCCCTCTGGGAGCTCCGACAGCCAGTGAAAATCAGTTCCCAGACAATGCAACAATTGGCCTCAGAGGCCAACACTCAGATTAACATCATGTTTGGTGACTTGTCACCTCATGTAGGGGAAGAATTTTTCATGAAAATCATAGTTGAAACTGATGCGCTAATGCAAGGATGGCAACAGGCCATGAAAAACTTTCAGAAACTCAAGGTATCAGCTCTAACCAAGGTCCCATAGTTGGTGCCCTTGTTTGGACAGCCGGGAGAAGGGAGGCAGGCAGAGCAAGACACAGGGCCGAGCAAACCAATGGAAGTGGAAACAACGCAAAACGATTGACTCGGGGTGAGTCAATAGGATATGGTCGGGGCCTGTTGGGGCCCTTGTTTTGAAACTAAACAGCTTTTTATTTGCACTTAATGCATGGAATAATGAAACCACGGTAGTCAGAGATATTTAAAGGTTGCGAAGGAGTAAAGGACAGGTGGCACGCATGTTGCGGGAGCAAGCACAAATGGTGAAAGAGCATGGCAGGAAACAAGCAGTAGAACTCCCGACTAACAGAAAGAAACAGAAGACAGTCAAGCGAGAAGAAAGGAAGAACTGCCAGTCGTGCTGACAACAGAACAAATAGGCAGCCGGCCAGCGGAAAGAGGGGTTGGCTCAAACGGGATCAGGGAACAAGAGCCGTAGGAGAGCTCTCTTCGTGTTGTTTTGTTCTCTGCCCTTCTGTATCTCTGTCTTTCTCTCTGTCAAATAGGACCTCTTTGTATTTTGTTTTGTTCAAGCTCAGGCCAAGGAGCCTTGTAATAGTTTTTCACTAATAGCTGATGCATAATATAATAAGAGGTTGTTGTTTTGGATATATGTTGTGGTTTGGAATTAATGGTTTCACTAGTAATTTTAAATTTTATTTATTGTAAGTCTGAATGCATTCCCGAGAGATAACTTTCATGGAACGTTGCATTTGTTTAGACCTTTGTCATAGCTCTTATTTACCCATACCAATGTTGTTAGGCTGATACCGATCTATTCCCTACCTTAGTAAGGTCGCGAGATGCCTCGGGTGAGACTCTCGGCTCTTTGGAGCAGGGTGAAAATGCCGGCGTGGTGCTAAACTACAACAAAAAACCTTATTGGCCCTTAACCTGAACCCGGGTCTTATCTGCAAGACCTGTTTTATCGCCAACACTTCCTCTTCCAGCAAATAATTCAAAAGAATACCACCAGTATCTTTCCAATACATATTTTTATCTATGATGTAGTACCTCAGAGATTTCAACTTCACAAACCTTGCTTTAGATTTAGTCAATTCAGCAGGAGCTCTATGATGATGTAAGACAAAGACAATGTCTTTGTACCACTCAGATAGGATGTAATTCTCTTTAATAGGAATCATCTCTTTATCTGAATCTGATAATTCGAAAATTTCTGCAATTAAATTCATATCAAGACTATCAAAATTGAACTGTGCCATCAGCTTTGCTAGCCCTGGCCTTTCACCAATTTTGTAGGTCTGATTTCTATATCATATTCCAGCAAGTTAGCTATCTACTTCCCTCTCTTACCATCAATATCAGCTTGAGTTAAGATGTCCTTCACTACATCATTAGGGACAAATGCTATGACATGAGAATGCAGAATATGAATTCTGAAATATTTGATGGCTTTGACTAAATCATATGCATGTTTCTTTAGGATATTATACTTCAACTTTGAATTAGAAAGGGTCCTGCTAAAAAATGAAATGGGCTGCTCTGTACCTTGTTATCCTTTCTGCAGCAAAACTCCAACAATTGTGTTTTCTGATGCAAATTTAAAAACCAGAAATTCTTTTGAGTGATTGCCTTCTTGATTTCCTCAAATGACTTCTTTTATTCCACTATCGATTTAACGTTAGCTCCTTTTTTTAGCATCTTGGCTATGTCTTTGACAATCTCAACAAATTTCGGAATAAACCTTCTCACAAAATTCACCCTTCCAAGGAAAGACTGAATTTCCTTCCTGCTTCTAGTCAGATCTACTTTCTGAATGGTATTGACTCTATTTGGATCAATATTTATCCCATATTTAGATGTAATATGCCCAAGTAACTTTCCAGAAGTTAAAGAAAAAATACTCTTAGTGGGATTAAGAGAAATACCAGACCTTCTACACTTTAGCAGAACTTTCTCCAGATGCTTCAAGTGGTCTTCCTCTCTCCTTGAGAAAATTTTTATGTCATCCAGATAGACAACCACCAACTTATCCTTCTCTTCAGAAAAGGCAATGTCCATTGCTCTTTGAAAGGTCACTCCTGCATTCATCAGACCAAAGGGCATCTTGGAATACATGAATGTCCCCCATGGTGTAGTAAAAGTAGTTTTATCCTAATCTTCTTGGTGCACCAAAATCTGATTGTATCTTGAAAAACCATCCAAGATAGACATCCTTTGGGAACCAACAATGTTCTGCAGAATTTGGTCCATCTTTGGGAGAGGGTAATTGTCCTTCAGAGAAGCTTTGATCAAGTTTCTAAAGTCAATGCAGATTTTTATTTCGCCACTTTTTTTCCTGACTGGTACCAATTTTGCAAGCCATTTTGAGAATCTAATTGGGACAATAATTTTTCATCAAAGAGCTTCTTAATTTCCTTCTCAATCAGAGGCATGAGAAGTGGATTAATCCTCCTCAACTTTTTTTTGAAAGGCTTTTAATTTTATTTAATAGGAATGGTATGTTGAATAATAGTGGGATCATATTTCTTCAAATCATCATAAATCCATGCAAAAAAATCTATAAACTTTTTCATCATCTCAATATATTTATGTTTCATATCTACAGAAAGAAATTTTGAAAGCTTAATCATTTTTGGCATTGCTACTGTACCAAGGTTACAACTCTGGACCTCTTCATTATCAGCTTGTATCCTAGGAGACTTGAACACATAATTTTTCTCAAAAATATTTTCAAGTGGGATGAGACCTTTGGGTATAGAATTATTCTTCAGCTGCAACACTTCAGAATTACCCTTAGTTTCAGCAAGCATGTTTTTCTGATCTACTTGTGTGCTTTCAAACTCAACTTTCAATTCTATAAATTTTTTGACTTGCTGGTCATCTTCAAAAACTTGTGAGTGAATTATGTTGTCTGGGATAGCAGGCCTATGATGAACTTCAACCTCATATCTTTCAGTGGAATGTGCAGGGATAACAAACAGACTTGTAGAAACAGCTAGGGAGTCAGCTATTGAGTTTTGATCCCTAATCTTCACAATAAATGAATATTCTTGAAATTTTTCTAACATCTCCATGATCAAATTTCTATATGCTCTCATTCTCACATCCTTGGTTTGATATACACCTTCAACTTGTTTAATAACCAATTCAGAATCTCCACAAACATAAATTTTTTGGACACCCAATCTTTTTAGAATTCTAAACCAAAAAATAGAGATTCATACTCAGCCATATTATTTGTACAATCAAAGCCTCCATTTGAAATAATAGAACTTACTTTTATCCTCTCGAGTTGTGATCCAAACTCCTGCTACAGCCCCTTCTCTTCCTGTTGGTCTATCAAAGTGTAACAACCACTAACCCTCTACCTTTTCTTCAATGATTTCCTGATTTTCTGCTTGTTGATTTTCAACCTCCTGAATTTCTGCTTTCCTTCCATCTTCTACTTCATCATTTATTTCATTGAAAAGAATAGTTGATCCTAATTTAGTTTCAATAGCATAGATTGGGAAATTCTGAGGTTTGTCCTTACTACTTACCATATAATCCATCCTTGTTTCTCTATACAGTCTTCTTTTCTCACCAAAAACAAGAATGGTGGCATAAGTTAGGTCCATCTGCATGGTGCCTTTGATCTTTGCTGCCCATGATCTAGATAGGAGCATGCCAAATTTGGGTGGAATGCCTGCTACCACAATATCCATTACCATTGTCTTGGCAGGGACTTGTGTAAGACCAACAACAAAGTATTTTATTAATCCAATGCATTGAACTCTTTTTGAATCAAAGGAAAACAAATCCTTGTATGGCCTAGTAATTTCCAATCCCATTATTTCCATAATCACTTTAGGCATGAGGTTGTGAGAGGCTCCTGAATCCGACATGGCATTATGTAATGTCATGTCATGGATACTTAGGCTGACATAGAGAGGAGGCACCTCTTCATTCTGCCCATCTTCCAATCTTGGTCCCAAATAGATGGTAGGATGATCCTCTTGAACATTAAGGATGTTAATAGCTCCTGGTTGGGAATTTGACATTTTTACAGTTTTATTTCTATATTCATTCACCTTAAGAATTTCTCCAAAAGGGACTGGGATCTTGATTTTAGAAATCTCATTCTCCAAAATGAAAACAAAAGTAATTTTCTCAATCTCTTTGATAGGAGGAGGAGTTGGTGGATCTTTTCTAACCTCAGTTGCTTTAGGGGCATCCTTCTTGGGCTCTGTTTTATTTTCAATAATAGGGACATTTATGTTTCTGAGGTTGTATTTTTTCTGCATCTCAAAGATTGCATGTTGATAACCTTTAAGGTAATCAGATGGTTCCTTACCCTTGTTTACATCATGATCAAACTCATCATGTTCTTATATTTTTTGAATTTTGGCTTCTGTGATCCATCGTAAAATTGTATAGAATTCTTTCGGTAATAATCACATCCAAATGAACTTTGTCGTGATGTTTCGAACCAACTAGTGTGGTTCATCATCATGACTAGGTGCAATATCAGATGTGGACATTGAGTTTAAATAGATGCAGAGATGGCTAAACTAACTATTAGGATAACGGCTAGTTTGACTTTAAAAATTCAAATAGATTAATAACGGCTAGTTTTATTTAATTAGTAAATTATTTAATGATTTAATAAAATATATAGATCTTTTTATTTTATTTAATTTAATTTATTATTATTATTATTGTTGTTGTTGTTATTATTATTATTTAATTCTTTATTACCTATTCTATTATATTATATTTATTTAAATATTTATATTAATTTCGTTTCTTAAAAAAATAAAAAAAATAAAAATAAACCAATAAAATTATTTATAAAAAAAAAACAAAAACAAAACAAAACAAACAAACCACAAGACCACTAAGAATATAGAGTAGGGATCCAACCCCTGCTTATATTCCAGCCGTCATCTCTATTAAGATTTATGGGTCTTTTTTTTATTTTTTTTATTTTTTTTATATATTTTATTTTTTTATTATATATATATATAGATATATATTTATTTATTTATTTTATTTATTTATTTATTTTTATTTTTAAGAAAGGAAATTAATATAAATAATTAAATAAATATAATGTAATAGAATAGGTAATAAAGAATTAAATTATGGTTGTTATTATTATTTGTATTATTATTTAATTCTTTATTACCTATTCTATTATATTATATTTATTTAATTATTTATATTAATTTCCTTTCTTAAAAAAATAAATCAATAAAATTAGTTTTATATATTTAAAAAAAAAAACCACTAGACCACTAAGATTATAGGGCAGGGATCCAACACCTGCTTATATTCCAACCTTCATTTCTATTGAGATTTATGGATCCTTAGAAATTGAAAAAAGACCTATAAATCTCAATAGAGATGACGACTAGAATATAAGCAAGCGTTGGATCCCTACCCTATATTCTTAGTGGTTTGGTGGTTTTCTTCTTTTTTTCTTTTTTCTTTCATTTTTTTTTTTAATATATATAAAAATAATTCGGTTTATTTATTTATTTATTTAAGAAAGGAAATTAATATAAATAATTAAATAAATATAATAGAATAGAATAGGTAATAGAGAATTAAATAATAATAACAGCGATAATAATAATAATAATTAAATTAAATTAAAAGATCTATATATTTTATTAAATCATTAAATAATTTACTAATTAAATAAAACTAGTTGTTATCAATCTATTTGAATTTTTAAAGTCAAACTAGTCGTTATCCTAACAGTTAGTTTAGCCATCTCCGCATCTATTTAAACTCAATGTCTAGATCTGATCTCGCACCTAGTCCTGATGATGAACCACACTGGTTGGTTCGAAACGCGTCGACAAAGTTCATTTGAATGTGAATATTACGGAAAGAATTCTATACAATCATTATGTTCTTCTTTATTCAAAAACATTCCAGACATGTTTTCATCTAGGCAATGAATGGAGTCTTCTGGTATTTTAGGTTGATCTTCTTCATAAACTAAATTTTGCTGAAAAGGAGGCCTTACTTGTGGTTTAGGTTGATTTCTGTTTTCCCTTGGACTCTGTTGGTTTTGAGGTCTTCTAAACTGAGGATTTCTAAACTATGGTTCATGTTGTGCAAGAGGTGCAGAAGTATTTCCAAGGGCAAGCCTATCCATCATTTTTTCCATTGTTTTCATCATGGAGTCAAATTTTTCATCTGAGGTGGAAGGCTTATCTTCTTATTTCAATTTTTTATTTCCCATCTTGGACTTTTTAGTTGCTATCATATTGACTTCCACCTTCACAGCATCATTTTACATTTTTTCTAGTGAAGGGGATTCTCTTTCTCTGAGTAGGATAGAAAATTCATGTCAAAAGCCTCATCATATCTCAGTTGACCTGATCCTGGTGGAGGCTTAAGATGGGCAGGAATGGAGTCATAAACTTTGTTAAATCTCTTGGAAAAAAATTGTACAGTTTCATCTATAGCACTTTTCAAACTATTGTACTCGGTTAGGGCTTGCACAAGGCCAGTTCTATTTCCCCACTTTCTCAAGAAGCTATCTTCAAAATCATTCCAATTATGCAGGCTTCCTGGAACAAGGAATTTGAACCATTTTCTGACCTCACCAGTGAAGCTCTGAGAAAAAAGCCTCATTTTTACATCTTCATGGTCAACCTCCTCCCTGTCTATGAAGTCATTAAACTGGTCTACATGCTCTTCAACTTTAATCTCTTCATCACTTCCCCAAGTTTTTATTCTAGCAGAATATTTGCTTGGAAGGGAATTAAGGACAGCTGGAAGAACAAGAGGGGAATACTTAGCAAGTGCAGTGGCAGGTGGAGGTGGAACACTTCCAGCCATGATGACAAGGACTGTGGTACTTTTAAGGACAACAATAGTATAATAAGAGGCATTTTTTGGAGGTGGTGTGGCTGGTTTTCGTAGTCCAGTTACAATTAAACTCCAGTTAGGTAAAGGAAAACCAGATTTACTTCTTAGCAAGATTTAAAATGGGTCTAGTTCCTTCAACCTATCTAAATATTCCCTCTCTAACAATAACTCTGATGTGACTGCTTCCCAAAATTCTTCTTTATATTTTTGGGTCACTAAGGTTGAGTTATCAATACCTCTTCTTTGTAGGTATAAAACAATCTTAGTCAATTCTTTTTCATTTTTAGACCTAAACAAGACTTCCTGAATTTTATCATTAAACTTTTTATCTTCAGGACTTCTTAAAACTTTAGAGGACAAGACTTTTGTATGTAATGGAGTACCTAATTGTGCAGAACTGCCTTGAATGCCTTTGGAAATTATGTTTGGATTTTCCACAATTTTAGGTGGATTTGGGTCAGGATTACTCCTCATATATATCCTTTTCGAAGCCACCTTTCAACATGAATGTTTTGAATGGAGTCACTAAGGTAGTTGCAGCCTACAGCTTCAAAATTTCGGGAATAGTATATCTTCAGGCTCTTGGAAGACACACCAAAATGCTATCACAAAATTGTACTTGATTGGCTGCTTATCAAACAACTCTATGTAACTGTTTCAAACCACTTCTAACTGAAGCTTAGCCTCTTCAATTTGAGAGGGCTCTCTCAAGGGGGTTTTATGATATTGAATAATGATAGTACTAGATGGATAACTCTATGGGGAATGTAACTTGTTTTTTATGTTTTCAGGTTGAAAAGAATGAAAACTTGCTACCATTGGGCTTATGGAGTCAAGTAGTTCCAGTGACAATGTTTCTTAACATGGAAGCTGAGGAAGATAGAGGTCTTTAACATAGGCAACTCACACATAAAACATAGGATAACACAGTCATTTCATCACTAAAATAAGTCAGAGCATAAAATTATGAATTGAGTAATAGAGATGAAATCTACTGCAAGTGGTAAAACATAAAGATATAGATCAAAATACATTAAAAACCTCATGAGAATCGCAGGTCTTTCAAGAAGAAAGTCACTATGTATTACTGATATAAGTCAAATACATAAAAGCAGCAGTTTGGTGCAAAAAATATCCAACCCATTACTACTTCGATGCTTTGTCTTTAAATAGAAATTATTTACAACAAGGATGATCTTCTTGATGGCTAGATCATTGAATTCTCCTATGATACCTTTCATAACTTAAATACATAACTTCTAGCAAAAAACTGACAGCTACACCTTAAAGAAAACATCTCCTAATAAGACACTAACTCCTATTTATTACATAGTTCTACCTTATCTGTGAAACAGTTACATGATGGTTACAAAATAAGTATCACATGCTCAAAAGACACATGACAGAGTTCATTACCACTTTACACATTTAAAACCCTCCTATACTTGTGGAGCATAACCCTACTTTTTAGGAATGTGTGACCCTTATCTTCAAAGCTGCTTTGGCTGATGACCCGTCTTCATATCACTTCCTTCGAGTCATAAGTATTTGATGATAAGCTCCCTTAACATGCTGGAGGACTCCAACTTTCCAAAACTGCCTTTAAGATGCTCAAAAACCTTCAATAATTTCTCGCTACGAAAACAGGACCGTTTCGTAGCAAGTTTTGGTAGCGCCGGAAAAGTAGCTTTTCACCCATTTATTTCCCTCCTTTGTTGTTCCATGATGTCAATCATGTCATGAAACATCACCATCATCAATTTCCTTCATTGAAAACTACAAAAACTGACTTTAGAAGCAAAAATGCTGCTATAGATTTTTTCGTAGCATTTTCCTGGCTTTAAGCCTAGGGAATGCTACGAAACTGTGTAAAAACCAAGAAAATTCCCCTTTCAAAACAGTCTTCAAAAACTGACCTCCAGCTGTAAAATCTTGATTTTCTGCATGTTATGGACCTCTTAAGGCATATTCCATCTTACCATATCACTTTTGTGGTGTTTCCTCCTCATTAACAATTAGTTGAGCAATGGGCTCCTCAACCACTGTCATTTTTAAACCTTTCTTTTCCAGCTCTTCATGAATTAGTTCTAATTGCTCTTGAAGATCCTTCACTTGGTCTTTCAATATCCTATTCTTAGATTGCAAGTGTAGGTTTACCTTTTTGATGTGCTTGACCTCTCTTCTTAGTGGCTAAGTCCACTTTATCAGTTTTTCTGTATTGTCCAAGGTCGTTGAGACACTTGTGACTTGATCTTCCCAAATCTTCCTCATTTGTTCAAATTGCACTCTTTCAGCTCTATGTTTTTTTGCCTCTTTCCTCAAGACTGATATCTCTTCACCTACCTCTTTTAACTGTTCCTTAAGGTTTTCAACTTCTGTTTTTTGGGTGATTTTCTTTTTACCCTTATTTTTTTTTATGATTAGTTCTTATTTTGCATGTGAGAAGAGGTCTATTATGCTTGGTGGTGGCTAAGAAGTTTTACTGACCTTCTGAGTTTCTTTTTTGCTTTCCAAGACCTTTATTGCATGTCTTGTCATTGGTTTTCTAGCTTGAAACATGAAACCAGCATCATCACCTGCAAACTCTAACTTTTTAGCTATTTTTCCTTTCTTTAGCTTTCTTCCCCCATCTTCAACATCTTCAGCTTGGACAATGGGAGTTTCATCAATATCAATTGCATTCAAGATGTCCTTTAAGTTACCCTTAACCATTTTTTAGCTCCTAGCAACCCTCTTGCTGCTATGTTTGCTAATTGTTGGCTTCTTTTTTGCAGGTGTAGATTTGGGTGTGTCAATCTTCTGCAAAGGCTTTGTCTCCATGCTCACTAGTTCAACTTGCTCTGTCACTGTTGGTGATGAAATATCTCTAAGTTTCGGAACTCTTTTAGGAGTGACAGCATATACTTCAAAACCACTCATGAATAGAAAGGATTTCCAATCTTTTCCTAATCTCTTCAACTCCTCTAACACCAACAACTTAATCAAACCATGGTGAAAGAGATAAGTTTCATTTCCTTCTTTTTTAACTTGGACCTTATCTGAAATTTTAGCTAGACTTCTGTATAAGTAACAGGAAAGTACAGATACCTCTTACCAAAAAAAATGCAACAGAAGCCTATGGTGGTAGGATTAAACCATGTGAAACCTTCCTTCACAGGTGAAGTACTTCTGAATTATTAGCAGCATCTTTGAGAAATTGTTTTTCATGTAGCTCCTTGGGATAGCATTTGTGAGATCAATTTCACTATGCTCTAGCTTGATGAATTCTTTACAGACCTGCATGGTGAACTTGATGCCTTTGAACCAATTTTCCCCTCCTCTAGGGATTCCATTTGCTGCTGAAATGGTGTCTAGTGTTACTATGAGGTTTAGTATTCCCACCTTTGAAGTTGTTCCAGTGAAACTATTAGCAAACTCCTTGGAAGCTTGTAGATGACAACCTTGAAACCTTTAGAAGAATTGCAAATAACCTGTTCTTCTGAACTCCAAGGAATTTGGGTCTTCATTTAACAAATTCATGTCCATTGGCTCATATCTGTGGTAGTGACCACCTTTTTTAGTCTTCGTCCTTGCATCCATGGTGATTTTATATCTTCTTAACCTCGCTTGATTAATGACACTTGCAACCTCTGAAAATGCCAGAAACCTGCTTGGATCGATGAAGAATCTCTCTAGAAACTCAATAACATGCGAGGATAAAGAAAATAATGACAAAAAGACTCAATTGGGTAATGTTTTATGGTTTCGATGACAACTCATGCCTTCATCATGACACATGCATGGTAAAAACGGTTATGATGACCTCAGACATGACCTTTGTACTTTTAAATTAACCCTAACAGACTCGAATGACATCCACCATAAATCCTCCAATTATTAACTGATAATTCACCTCAGGTTTAACAAGACAGAAAGGAAAACTATTTTTCATAGCGTTTCTAGTTCATTCCCTAAGATTTTCACTACAAAACTATTAGGCAGTTTCGTAGCGAAAACTGTTATTTCACAATGTAAAACGCTACGAAAAGAGGTAAAACTGACTAAAGTGTCCTTTTTCAAATTAAACGCTTGAGAAATGAAATATAACACCTAACGATGACTAATGGAACATGATATGACCTAAATTAAGGTGGGTTTGAACCTTAGGATAGGTTAAACATGTAAAAATTTGAAATTTTTCCTATATCAACTTGTAAGGTTTAAGGAAACCTTTGACAAATGAACTCTATGAACATGTCAAATAATGTTTCACATTTTTCTAAGTGATAACAGGTAAGAAGAGGGAGAATGAGAAATAATTAATGCAGTGAGGTTTAGCTCATCATCACACTTAATGAGTTATATTTTCCTTTTAACTGAATTCAAATGGCAGGTATATTTTTTTGACCCTTCTAATAACCAGGATCTCCCTTCCTTTTCTAAAAATAAATGATAGTCATAGAATATTATTTTTAGCATGGAACATACAAGGGATAGGCATTCACCTTGTGATACTGTAAAAATATGGAAGTCTAACACTTGGTACAGAAGAGCATGAAAATGCCCAGTTGGGTGGTTGAAACTGACTGCAAGAATTAGCTACAACAGAAGGAAATAGAATAGGCACTGGTATTGGTAAAGCACTTCAAGAGTAGGGCCATTATGGAACAATGGTTCTAATAATGACCATTTATTTCCATGAGCATGCTATGACTAGTATGATGGTTTTGATGTAGGTACATGCCTTGGCTGTTTGACCTTTCGATGCGAGGAATCCTTGCCAAGGGATGGATCGCCCAGGAAAGGGGATGCCAGGGAACTTGGAAGGTGAGTGACTGCATGGAAGGGGGTGACCAGATTTCCCGAGGGACTTTGTAGTAGAGAAGGTAAGGTTGGGGGATGGATTTGTTTTGGTCATTGAAATTTTCAGATGGAATCAAATGTGCATTAGGATTGTACCTTGGAACAATGAGATGGTAATTGTTCACCGAGAGTAGAAGTGCACAGGATTATAGCGTTGGAAATTGGATGCAAGTTTGAATTTGTGAATGGATTCTAGACTTCCTGTGAATGAGGTGAATCCTGGTATTACTTTGAGGGTGGAGGTGTGAGCCTCTGGACTCCCTTATTTTGGATGCAGACATTGTATCCTTCTATTTGTTGGTTGAGAAAATGTGCATATGGATATGTGTATATCATTGTGAATACTATACCGAGCTGGATTTATAAAGCTCCATAAATAGTGTGGTTATTTGCTGGTTGAATAAAATGTGTGTAAGTATATGTGGTTGTTATTGTAAATATCGTAATGAGTTGTGTTATAAAGCTCTAGTAAGCGGTATGGTTGTCATTTTGTCATGGTTTCATGATGGTTTTTGCTTTTAAGCAGTTGTTCATTATAATTTCTGCAATGATCTATGTTATAAAGCTCCATGGGAAGTATGTTTTGGTTTCAATGGTCTTGTTGGTTGTAGGTGTTTTTGAACACTTACGATGGTTTTCCCTAATGGGGAAGGGCATATAATAGCCTCGAGTTAAAATTCCATGTAGTAAAGTTAATAAAGGAAAAATAAGACCAAGGTCATGGGACACGTATTCGAAGCTTAATGTTGGGGAAAACATCCTAGTGGGTGTTCATTTTGGTTTATTATGGATAAGTAAAATGGAAAAGGCAATGGCAAAGGATTTGAAAAGGAAAAAATGTGTTTTTGGCATTTAATTGTGAAAATAAAGGAAATTGGTAGAAAAGGAAGGTGAAAGGTCATAGGTTGCATGTGAGGAGGAAATTCAAGGAAAATTAAGGAAAATAAAGAAATTAGAGGCATCAATAATAAAAATGATTCAAAGGATCAGTACACAACTTTTGTCAGTGTTCGAATTTTGTCAGTTTTGCTTTGGAATTGGTTTCAGATAGGAGAATAGAATCAAGAGTAGAAGGAAAGCAAGCAAGAAAAGGAAGGACAAGGAAAGCAAAGAAAAGCAAGGATCAAGCAAGGAAAATTTGATCAATCAAATTCAATAGGAATACTTGCAGGTAACAGGTTGTATGTATGATTTCCTAGCTTTTTTTGACATGCATGGTATGTGCATGTTGGTATTTGGTTCCTTTGTTATCGTTGGCATGGATTTTTCCAAATTTCAATAGTGGATTTTAGCCTTGCCTTTCCATTTCCATATATCCATGGTGTGATGGGATTCTTTCTGGGTTGAGCTTTGGATTACCGAAAGGTTTTAGATCCAAGTGAGAAGGTCTCAAGAAAATCCCAAAGGGTGGGGGTGGATATGGTTTTCTCTGGGAATTCATCAACAGGTGGGTGGAGACAGGAAAATTCCTCAATGGATGGTGAAGGAATTTTGAGGCATCCAAACTCGGTTTGGTTTTGTGATCTCGGAACTAGTTTAGGTGAGATCACGGTATGGTGAGGGTGGAGGTGGCTTAACCTATGGATTCCATTGCTTGTTTATGGATTGGTTTATCCCATGAGATCCGAAATTTTTTCTTGGAATATGGCATGAGGTTTATTGGTTGAAAGAAAGATTTGGTTCAACCTAATCTATAATCGGTTGGTACGTGGAAGTCTCAGACCTGGTTGTTTTTTAATATGTTTAAGAAGAGATAAGTTTCTCTTTCTTTTGATGAGTGAATGTACTTGCTATTATGTGGATTTAATGGTTGTTCTATAATTTTTATTTATCTAATTATATGTTGGTTATAAGCATGCTTATTTAACATATCTAAGTATGGATCTTATCACATTTTCATTAATGTATGTCTATTTCATGCATGTATGACCTAATAGGTGTTATTTCAACTATTGTGAGAAGACATTGATCATTCTTGTTAAACCTAAGTTAAGTTTCCATATCCTTATGTTCATATATGAATTCATGACCTGTAGGTTGCATGTTTACCAAGTGTTTGATGGAATGTCAGTCCCAATTGAGAGAGGTCAGGTCAAGTCCTGTTTCAATTTTTGGTTGATAAGCTTTGTTTCTATGGCATTCATCATTTCTGGAAGTTTCATCAGGTTCTGGGCAGAGGCCTAAGTCCTAGCCCTAAAAGAGTGGCTCAAAATCTCGGGTCGCTGGCATAGAAATGATTAGAAAAGTCCATAGTTGCTGGTAGGCAGGCCTATGGGAGCAATTAGAGGGATGTATTCACTTGCATGCCTTGGAAAGGGAGCAATTGAGGCTCTAGGTCAGTGAAAAAGAGAGTTATCTCATAGGTTGGACACCTCGAGGGGTTTAGTTTCTCTTGGAGGTATTGTAGCACCTGAGGAAAGTTATAAAGGTATTAATTTATTATATCCATTTCCTAAAGTTCATATGTGGGGTTGAGTCTTGTTATAGTGACCCTCAACTCATGTTTACCTTAGGAAATCCGGTGAAAGTGGGTAAATGTGGGAGGAGTGGATTACAAGTTGGGATTGATTAAAGTACAATGCAAGGTTGGAAACACATCAACTGATGAGCTAGTGGATATGTCAAACTATGATTATGATACCAAATGAGAATTCAATGAGCTACTGAAATGGAAAAACAACGTCAAGGGAAAGAAATCAAACTTTCCCAAAATTGATGAAATGAAAAAATCCATCATTTTTAAAAGTTGGAAAGCCAGAATTAATTTTGTGAAGAAGTTAATCAATGATGCAAGTTATTTCTCAAATAATATAATGGAATCTATCAATGATTCATCAATTTAATCAAACTTGAAATCGAGTCATCCAAAAGCCTCATTTCCAAATGTAGGCAGATTGAAAAAAAATTGGCTTGAGGAAGGGGAAAAGTTTGTTAAGAGAATTGACCAATTAACCAAGGTCAATCCTGAACTCAATTGGCAATTCTTGGTCAAGCCTCATATTCATTGGTTAGTATATAAGGCATTTATCAATAAATCCATTCAAATGCATCCACCTTTGAAATCATCCATCTTCAGTTTCCAGGTGCACATCAAACCTCGGTTCCCTCCAGAGTTGGTATCACTTCAACATATTCACAAAATATGGCAGCAAACAACTGGTTTGACTTCAACAATTTGATATTTGTCGTAACCATTTACTTTTTATGATGATTTTGTTATGTTTTAGTTGGAATTTTTAGGGAGATTAGTTTCAATCCTTTGTCGTAAATAAAGTTATAAATATCCCTCTCGAACTCACTGTAAAGGGTTCTAAATTTTGGAGAAAAGACAAAACTTTAGTTGCACTTTCTTACTTCAGGGTTTATTTAATATTATATGAACCACTTTCAATTCCAATATGAACATATTTTCAACAGATTGAGTATTTTTATCAACTCTATACTGCTAGAAATAATATTACATCCTCTCCTCCTATACCTACTTTCCCATCCATATCATCTCAGCCATTACTAGTTTCTTACTTACCGCCTTCTTACCATGCTATATCCTCTTCCATTCACACATCCACCGCATCATCTTCATCCACCATTTCCATGTCCATCCACCCAACAGTGACTACTATTGTTAGTAGTTCCACAGGGCATCTTCATCTACCACTACTTCAACCACTCATTCATCAATCACATCTCCTTTCAGGTCAACTAATTATAGTAGAATGGCTAACTAACCTTGGAATAACCCAAGAGTTGTGGCTATGAACCCCCATTTACATCCTCTTCCCAAAAATCCAAAGATATGATTACCAAAATACAACCCAGATGATGGTATTCCAGGTGAAGAACATCTCCACAATTTCATGTTAGCCATCAATCTTAAAGAATTCTTTGAAGAGGATGTTGTCAGTAGGATTTTTCCTTACAAAACTGAAGGATGATTTGGGACATGGTATTTCTCTTTGCCCTCATTATCAATAAATAACTGGAATGCCTTTGAAGAACAATTCCTTGAGAAATTTGGATAAGATAAAACACCGACCATTCAATTAATGATTTATCTATTCTCAAAATTGACCTTAATGAGAAAATTAAAGATTTTATCTCCAGATTCAATAAACTTTTAAATAAAATCCCAACTAGATCTAGGCCAGGTGAATATGTATAGGGGTATTGGTACATTACGATCTTCCTTCAAATATAGCTATGTTTATTGATAGAGCACAGAAACAAACACTCACTTATAACATGAAAGAAGCCTTGGCTATTGAAAAATACTACTAGCGTTAGAGAAAAAAAAACAAATTCTAAAGAAAGGAAAACTACAAATAAAGTAAAATTTAAAGAGGAGCCTAAGAAAAAAACTACAAAAGATCCATATGACATGGAAGGTTCGAAAAAAGTTCTTAAAACATTTTCAAATGAAATGGTCGAACTAAAGCAGCAAGTCATTGAAAGATCTTCCTTAAGATGATGTTTTAGACCTATTATAAGGACTCAACCAGCTACACCACCTGCTCAACCACCTTCACAAATATTAGGTGTTGATGAATAAGAGGAAGAGGAAGAAGAAGCACAATTTGTTGGGGAAGAGACTGAAGAATAAGAAGTAACTAAGGAAAATGTTCTATGGGACTACATTCTAGCTACCTTAGATGAAGATGAAGAGGAATTTATGTTTGTTACAACCAGAATTAAAGGCCCTACAGATGCATTCTTGAAAGGTTAGAAGCCTGCAAGTGATTCTTCATATGAGAAAGGTATGGCTAAGAAAACCTCTGGTCAAGCTACTAGTTCTTCATCTAGTACACCTAAAGCATATTCCTCAACTTCACTTTCATCCAAAACTTTGATAGTATCTGATAATATTGAATATAAAATTGTTGAAGAGATGAATAAAACTAGGTGTAATATTTGTTCATTTTTCATAGGGCTACATTGATCTTTGCTTTGATACTTGAATTTGTTCATTAACACATTAAGTTCACCCCATATGATTATCCTTAATTATTCAGATTTACACGATTAACCATCATCATATGAAACTATGTAGAAAGAAAAATAACATCATCATCATCTATGCAACGAAACCTTAAGAAACAAATGGAAGAAAAAAATGCACACATAGAGACACTAGGATTGGTCTTAGACCAGGGAAAAATCCACTGTGGGGAAAACCCTTGAAAATTCTTCTTCTTAGATCATCATCAAATGATTCATCAAAAAAGAGTACAATGATCCATTGATCTGTATCTTCATAATGCAGTAAAACAACTAGCACATGCATAATATATCCTTAAACATACTTCTGCTAAAGGATCTTGATTATGAGAATTGTAATGCACTGACACTACTTGTAGCATATTGTTGTCACTGAGAAGAAAATTCATAGAACTATATATTCATCTTTGAGGGCCTGATCTACCTTTTTAGGTCTTAGTGGCACCCATAACACTCTGTGTTTGTGGCTATGGGTCCCTAGCCGCTACCATAGCACTCGGTTCCAACTGCTATGGGAGAGCACAACCCGATCTTCATTTTGAGGCCCTAACCACACCCATAACACTTTGTGTCTCTTCAACAATGTTATATTCAATATTATCATATACTATCAAAGCACTCTTTGTTTGTGGCTATGGGATAGCGTATCCCAATTTGCCTTTGAAGCCCTAGCCGCTACCAAAGGTTAGCATGTATGCGGTTTTAGGTTCCTAGTTGCTACCATGCCTATAGAAATTTTATGTCTAGAGCCCGAATCCATTAGTTTTTTCTTGTGGCCAGAACAGAAACCCTAACCTTTTGTATGAGCTTCAGACCTGTGATTTCAGACCTCTGTGTGAACTCCTTCCGTCAAACTTGTGCGAGCCAAGACAAAATACAAGAGAAGAGATTTTGATAAATGTGTCCAAATGAGATTGAGGTATCTTATATTTATAGGCTTCCATGAGGGTCCACTTGGGGTTAAGGCAGACTTAACCATTTCCACATGTGATTAGGCTGACCCATTCCATTATACATAAAAAAAAAAGAATTCAAAAATCAACTTTTGCTTAACCAAATAAGGTGATCTTTAGATCTATGTTGGTCCTCTCGAAAAGAGGAATCTACTGCAATTACTATATTCATCATATGAGTTGTCCAAAGTGAAATTCAACTATAGTTTCATAATTTTAACAATATTTCACTCTATTAAATAAAATTAAAACAACAACATACACTTTTTCTTAATTCGTTGAACGAAATTCCAACTTCTTCATTTCCATCAACTGTTGTTACCACTAAGGCTCCAAAGAGTAAAGCTAAATCAAAGCCTCCTTCTCCATCTTCAAAAAATATTAAGCTTACAGATACTATTCTCATTCGAGATAGGTCAAATTCACACACACCTCCTTTTTTATTAACCTTTGAAATCATTAACAAGAATGTTCATAATTGTCTAGTTGATTCATGGGCTTCTTCAAACATCATGACATATTTAGTGTCCTTATAATTAAATTTGAAGCCTCAGAAATTTTCCACTCAGATATTCCAACTAGATAGGAAAAATTTCAGAGTCTTAGGAGAAATGAATTAGGTTTTGATCATATTGTCATCTAATCCCAATATTTTCCAAATTATTGAAATTCTAGTTGCTGACATTCCAAAATTTTATGGTCTTATATTAAGTAGAGACTAGTTTGAGAAGCTTAACGGTTATTTCGCAATTGATTGGTGTCATTTATGGCTCCCTCACATTGGAAAACCAAATCGTATTAGGATTGACAAAGAGAAACATATGAAGTATACAGTGACCAATATTGATGAATAAAATGAACCTGTTGCCTTCATGCACAATATTCTAGGTAATTATTTTGTAAAATATTTTTTTGGTAATTTTCCTGCCCAAATTTCTCCTCATCCTTATGAATGTGTCATCCCAAATTGAAAATTTTTCATAAATAGATTCATCAAGATGTATAAATATTGCATATTTTTTTTAGATAATTTAGTAGATAGTTTGTTTTGGAAATTTTATTTTGACAGATCAAAGTCTAACGATGGTGCAGGAGGAGGTTGTATTCTAGTCAGTCCAAAAAATGGAAAACGATGCTTACATTCTAGTCAGTCCAAAAAATGGAAAACCATGCTTACATGTTGTCTAGGGTTTGAATGCACAAATAGCATGGCAGAATATGAAGCACTTGTGTGGGGAATGTAAAAAACATTTATTGTTGATTCCAAGTTTTTGAAGGTATTTGGTGATTCTGAGATAAACATTAAACATGTATGAAATAATATTCACTATGTCTATAATCATATAAAACAGTATCAAGCCTTAGTTCAAGACTTAACATATCATTTTTGGATTTCAATATCTCTACCATTCCCAGATTGAAAAATGCTAGGGTTGACTTATTGGCCAATGTTGCATCTAAGCTCATTCCAACAAAATACTTTAGTCCTGACCAGTTCTTAATAGAATTTATTTTACGTCCTTCTATTCCTAATAATATCACCAACTAGAGAGTGTTTAATGATTATGCTAACATTTTAAGTTTCCTTATATCTTAATGGACCTACGATGACCAAATTGTAGATGAAGACATGCATGATAAATAACTTAACAAATATTCTAGGGAATATGGAATAGAGAATCCATTCCCTAAATCAGTAGTTAAATTGTATGATCTTTAAGACTTAAAATACAGATTTAAACACCCAACTAACTACAAAATTAAAAATTTTTCTCGCTCACGCTCTGCAGCCATGGCTACCCTCTGATGCCTGTTCTCTAGCCTCCAGCCGCACGCATGGCCCCTCCGAAGTCCATCCTGGAGGTGGCCTCTCCCCCGGATCAAGCCCAAGCCTTCTTGGCTCTGATCAGCTCCTTAGATCATCCCCACCCTAGGCTGGCGATCTCGAAATTTGTTAAGAAACTCGACAGTATTTAGGAGGTTTCCCTTCCTCCAAAAATCCCACGTATGGTTGCACTCTCTCTAGCTGAGAAGGGTCTCATAGGTCAATTTACTGGGTTATGGCCTTCTCCAAAGACTGTTCAAAAATGAGTTGAGCATAACTGGGTAGATAAGATCAATGGAAAAATCTCTATTTGATTCTACGGCAGAGGCTATTTCACCTTTCACTTTGAAATGAAAGAGGACAAGGATATGATATTCAGGAACAGACCTTACTTCATGGACACCAGAGGTCTCTATCTCAACAAATGGATGCCGGACTTTGACCCTGAACTTGATGTTCCAAATGTTGTCCCAGTTTGGGTGTGCCTTCCTCACCTCCCTTTGCACTGTTGGGGGGGTGACTCTATTTGTGCGATCGGAAATGTTGTAGGCAAGTTCATTGATTGGAGCAAACTAAAAGAGAACATGCAATCTTGTGCCAGGATTTACGTCAAAGTGAATCTGGGTAAAGGGCTCCCTGCAGCGATCAAGCTAAAAGTTGACGATTGGACTCACATTCAGTAGCTCGATTATGAGTAAATCCCATTTAAATGCAAGGTATGTCACGAATATGGCCATTTTTCTAACAGATGCTCTAAATTTATTGATATTGAAAGCCTGGATCTAGACACACAATGGGAAACCGTTAAAAAAAAGAAGACCTCTTTGAACCCTAGAAGTACCAACAACTCTTTGGCCCACTCTGTGCCCCCTCTCAAAGCTCCCCCATCCTTCCCCTCCTCTTCCTCCCCTCATCCCTCGAACCCCTCCTAGCAATCTGTTGATCCTCCAATCCCTCCCTCCAATGCCTCTCTAGCCTCCTCCAACCCCTTCTCCTCCTTGCCCCCTATGAAGATGACCCTCCCCATCTTTCTATCCCCACTCAGTCTACCTCCTCTCATCCCTCTCCCACCAATCTTGATCCCCCCTCCTCTTCTTCAGACCCCTCCTCATCTTGAATCACCAGAAACTCAGCAAAAGAACATGGAGTCACTTTAGAAAACCCAAATAAAACTGGCCCTGGAAGGAAGCCATACAAGCAACACAGAGACGAAACTTCCCAAAAGGATATAGCCTTTGGAATAAGAACCCTATTGAAACATATATCTTAGGTAAAAATAGCAAATACTCAGGACAAAAGGAGCAAGGAGGGAAGACAGGCTCTCGCTATGCATTCTTGAAATGATGAAATCCCTCTCATGGAACTGCAGGGGTTTAGGGCACCCCTCCAAAAATGCAGCCCTAAAATATCTAATGAATCAGGAAAAGTTGGATATCATTCTCCTTTAGGAAACAAAGCAGGGAGATCATGACATTGAAACTATTATAAACAGAATGAAGAATCATGCGGGCACCCACTCAAAATCCAGGGGTGTCCGAGGTGGACTTGCTACTATTTGGAATCAAAGTGTATGGAAGAAAACAATTTCAGAAAAAAAACATAAAATTGGATCAAAGTGACTCTACAGAATATTAAAGAGAGCATGGAGATCATCATTTACAATATCTATGGACCCAACCATTACAAGGATAAAGAGATCTATTGGAATGCTCTAAAATTGACATTGATAATGAAGACAAAAGCAATATCATCATAGGAGGAGACTACAACTTAATCGTGCACACAAATGAAAAAAGGGGTGGATGTTTCAACCCAGATCCCTCTAGATATCTGCTTGAAACCATCATTCAAGACCATGATTTGGCTGACATCACTCCAAAAAATTGCAAATACTTGGAGTAATCGCAAGATTGGAGGGGGAAACATCATGGAGCGTCTTGATAGATTTCTTGTGGTTGTCCCTCTCCTCTCGTTTTTATCTATATCCTATACCAAAATCCTCTCCTCCATCGCCTCTAATCACTACCCCATCGCCCTCTCCCTTGTTTACCAACCCTCTCTTGGCCCCCTGCCTTTTAAATATAACCTTCTTTGGAACGATATTCTGGAAGCAAGGCAGTTAGTGCGTAATACCTGGCTGCAACATGTAGAGGTATTTCCCTCGTTTATTTGGGAAACCAAACTAAATAAGGTCAAAATGGCCTTAAAAGAATGGGCCAAACTGCATTACAAGCAACTAGATAAGATCAAAACTAAAATAAAAGAAAAACTGGAGGTTGTCCACAACACCGTCGACTCACATGTGATAAATCAAGAGAACTCCAATCAATAAAAAGATCTCTACTGGAAATTATATAAAATCAACCGTAAAGAAGAGGAGGAGTGGAGAATAAAATCCAGAAACTTGTGGCTTCAAGCAAGTGACAAAAACTCCTCCTTCTTCCACAAGAAAGCTACAGTTCGCAATACAAGAAACAACATTTCCTCTATCATAGACAATGAAGGAAGAATACAGACAGATCAAGAACATATAAAAGTTTTTGCCACTATCTATTACAAAGATATGCTCATTGAAACAAATGAGCCTAAAGATTACTCTGACCTCTTAAGAAATCTACCAAATCTGATCTCTAAGGAGATGAACAGCACTCTAAAAAAAGATATAGAAGAGGTTGAAATCAAAAGCGCCATATGGTCCCTGCATCCTGACAAGGCTCTGGGTCCTGATGGCTTCTCCATCGTCTTCTATAGGACCTACTGGGACTTAATAAAAAAGGAATTTATCAAAATCATACAGTGGGCTCAAAGAAAGAATAAAATAGGGGGTTTACCAACTCAACCTACATTGCTCTTGCCCCCAAAGAAAACCACCCTTCCTCCTTCTCAAGGTTTAGGCCTTAAGCCTTTCCTCATGTTATAGGTCAATTTGGGCACCATTCCCAATGACCTGGCTAACTGGACATCATCTCCAAGACTAATGATCAAGGGTCTATCATTCCCTATCATTTCAGTTGCTACATG